>CM052648.1:173616150-173700244 GCA_028533165.1 Leontopithecus rosalia
TGCCGGTCTCTGTCTTTTGATTGGTGCATTTAGCCCATTTACATTTAGGGTTAATATTCTTATGTGTGAATTTGATACTGCCATTTTGATGCTAGCTGGCTGTTTTCCCCATTAGTTGATGCAGATTCTTCATTTTGTTGATGCTCTTTAGCATTTGGTATGTTTTTGGAATGGCTGGTACTGGTTGTTCCTTTCTATGTGTAGTGCCTCTTTCAGGAGCTCTTGTAAAGCAGGCCTGGTGGTGACAAACTCTCTGAGTACTTGCTTGTTCGCAAAGGATTTTATTTTTCCTTCACTTATGAAGTTTGGCTGGATATGAAATTCTGGGTTGAAAGTTCTTTTCTTTAAAGATGTTGAATATTGGCCCCCACTCTCTTCTGGCTTGTAGGGTTTCTGCCAAGAGATCTGCTGTGAGTCTGATTGGCTTCCCTTTATGGGTGACCCTACCTTTCTCTCTGGCTGCCCTTAGGATTTTCTCCTTCATTTCAACCGGGTCTGACGATTATGTGCCTTTGGTTTTCTCTTCTTGCAGAATATCTTTGTGGTGTTCTCTGTATTTCCTGGACTTGAATATTGGCCTCTCTTGCTAGGTTGGGGAAATTTTCCTGGATAATATCCTGAAGAGTATTTTCCAGCTTGGATTCATTCTCTTCGTCACATTCAGGTACACCTATCAAATGTAGATTAGATCTCTTCACATGGTCCCACATTTCTTGGAGACTTTGTTCATTCTTTTTGCGCTTTTTTCTCTAATCTTGGTTTCTCGTTTTATTTCATTGAGTTGATCTTCGGGCCTCTGATATCCTTTCTTCTGCTTGGTCAATTTGGCTGTTGAGACTTTTGCATGATTCACGAAGTTCTTGTGTTGTGTTTTTTAGCTCCATCAGTTCACTCATATTCCTCTCTAGGTTGTCCATTCTTGTTATCATTTCCACAAATCTTTTTTCAAGGTTCTTAGTTTCTTTGCATTGAGTTGGAACATGTTCTTTTAGCTCACAGAAGTTTCTCATTACCCATCTTCTGAAGTCTGATTCTGTCATTTCATCACACTCATTCTCCATCCAGCTTTTTTCCCTTGCTGGTGAGGGGTTGTGGTCCCTTGTAGGAGGCGAGGTGTTCCAGTTTCAGGTGTTTTCCTCCTTTTTGCACTGGTTTCTTCCCATCTTTGTGGATTTATCCACCTGTTGTCTGAGTAGTTGCTGACTTTCTGATTGGGTCTCTGAGTGGACATCCAGATTGTTGATGATGAAGTATTTCTGTTTCTTAGTTTTCCTTCTAACAGTCTAGCCCCTCTGCTGTATGACTGCTGAGGTCTACTCCAGGCCCTGCTTACCTGGGGAACAGCTGTAGCAGCTGTGAAACAGTGAGGGTTACTACCGGTTTCTTCTTCTGCTATCTTTGTCCCAGAATGATGCCTGCCAAATGTCAGTCTGATCAGTCCTTTGTGAGGTGACTCTTTGGATATATGGGGGTCAGGGAGCTGCTTGAGGAGACAGTCTGTACTTTATAGGAGCTCAAGTGCTGAGCTGTGAGCTCCGTTGTTCATTCAGGGCTGCTGGGCAGGTATGTTTAAGTCTGCTGCAGCAGAACTCATAAAGCCCCTTTTTTTCTCAGGTGCTTTGTCCCAGGGAGTTAGGGCTTTATTTATGGGTATCCGTTGCACTGTCCTGCCCAGCAAGGAGGCAGTCTAGTCACTGCCTGCTTGCAGAGCCTCTGCTCTGGGCTCCGCCCTGCTGCTGTGGGCTCTGCCCTGTTGCCTTGGGCTCTGCCCTGCTGTTGTGGTCTCTGCCCTGCTGCCCTGGGCTCCACGCTGCTGCCATTTATAATTCCCTGTAGTCCTGTTTATATGGGTGTGGTTAGAACTCTCTCTATTGCGGCGGGTTGCCTTGGCAATGGCAGGCTGCATCAGCAATGGCAGAGTACCTCCGTAGGGGTGGAGTGCCTCGGTAATGGCAGACGCCCCTCCCCCTCCAAGCTGCATCATCCTGGGTTCAGCTGTGCTTGCTGTGAAACTCTCAACCCTGAGTGTTTCCTATTGCTGTTTTCTTTGTTTTTGTGGGAGTGGGACCCGCTGAGCTTGATCACCTGGCTCCCTGCCTCAGAGCCCTTTTTTTTTTAAGTTGAAGGGTTGACTCTCTCTCCCAGTGTTCCAGTTGCCTGCTGAAAGGGCACCGGGATCTGTGTGATTTCCTACGCAGCAACACACTGCGCCGGCTGCAACAACATCACTGCCTGGGACTCTCCTGGCCTGGCTTACTGTTTAAACCCCGTTTAATCAGAAGAATGTGCTAATCTGCCTTCCCAAATCTCAAATTGGTGGTTTACCAGGGCAACCAGACCAGTGTATTTTGTATGGAGTGCCACTGCGCCAGCCCAAACAGACATACTGGTGGCCCGTGGGGCTCCTACACCTGGAATCTCTGGGTCTGTGGGCAATAAAGATCCATCTGGAAATGCGGCATCCACTCACCCTCTGCACTTTCACTGGGAGCTGCAATCCTGAGTTGCTCCTATAGTGCCATCTTCTCCTCTCCTCAAAATTCTTTTAAAGACTTGAGGAAAAGTAGAGAGAAATCTGATAGGAAATATTAAGGCATATAAAAGCAATGATTATTTGATTAGTCTAATTTTATTATTTAATAAATTTAAGCAGAAAACTATGAACAAGATAAATACTGAAAAGTAATAGAAGTTTAGGAAAAAAATTAACTTCAACCAATTTATTTTAGGCAAGTAAAACATTGGACAATAAAGAGAAAGCCCAAAGGTAATGTTCATTGATGTTACCAAAGAACTTGATGTGACTCATAACTAATTGAATTTAATTATTGTCTTCAATACTAATGTGATGGCTTGTATTGAATATCAGATGAAGGATTAAATAACACTACCAAGTTAAAGAATCTGCTCAGATGGGGATAGCATTGAATCTATATGTTACTTTGGGCAGTATGGCCATTTTCATGATATTGATTCTTCCTAACCATGAGCAGGGAATATTTTTCCATCTGTTTGTGTCCTCTCTTATTTCCTTGAGCAGTGGTTTGTAGTTCTCCTTGATGAAGTCCTTCACATTCCTTGTTTGTTGTATTCCTAGTATTTTATTCTCTTTGTACCAAATTGTGAATTGGAGTTCACTCATGATTTGGCTCTCTGTTTATCGGTTATTGGTGTTAAGGAATGCTTGTGATTTTTGCACGTTGATTTTTTATCCTGAGATTTTGCTAGAGTTGCTTATCAGCTTAAGGAGATTTTGTGAGATGATTTGGTCTTCTAAATATACAATTATGTCATCTGCCAACAGAGACAATTTGACTTCATCTTTTCCTAACTGAATACCATTTCTTTTTCTTGCCTGAATGTCCTGGCCAGAACTTCTAATACTATATTGAATAGGAGTGGTGAAACAGGGCATCCTTGTCTCTTGCCAGATTTCAAAGGGAATGCTTCCAGATTTTTCCCGTTCAATTTAGTATTGGCTATGGGTTTGAAATAAATTTCTCTGATTATTTTGAGATACATTTTATCAATACTTAGATATCCATATGCCTTGTCCCCTTATTTTCTTTCTGGTCTTTGAACAAAACCACCTGCCCATTGTCCAATTCTAGTGGGAATTTAACTTGCTTTGACTATCTAAGGAAACTAGTGTGATCAGCTCTTTTTTTTTTTTTACCAATCTCTGGCTGTTCCAGAGTATTTCATTATTTTTCCCTGCATGGAATTATTCCCTCCATAGCTTTATCAATCTGTGTTCCTCTCCTTATCAGCTTAAGGAGATTTTGGGCTGAGAATATGGGGTCTTCTAAATATACAATCACGTCATCTGCAGATAGAGCACAAATGCTACCTTCTCAATGAAATATTCTATGATAGTCCAAAGCGAAATCAGTGGCTACTTTTCTCTCCTTTCATAATGCCTGATTTATACACTCATAATGAGATTAGGAAGAAGAAAAGTCACATGAAGGCAGTTCAAATAAGAAGGGACTTCATGGATGGGGTAAAGGAGAAGCTTGTAGCTTTCCGAGAACAAAACCCAAAATATTTTCATTTCATACAGGCCACAAAATATTTTTAGTCCATGACCAAATGAAAGGGCAGAAGTCATGGCAGGAGTCAAGGCTCCATCTGTACCTCACTTCCCTCAGAGGCAGATAGCTCTTCTTTCTTTGATTATCTTTCCTTCTCCAGCTTTTCTCTGCAGAACAACTGTGTTCTCTTCTTGACTTCTTCATACCCAGAGCTTTGAATGACATGTGTGTATTAGTATGTTCTCAGACTGCTCTAAAGATACTCATCAAGACTGAGTAAGTGATAAACCAAAGAAGTTTAATTGACTCAGTTCTGCATAGCTGGAGAGCCTCAGGAAACTCACAATCATGGTGGATACCAAAGGGGAACAAGGCATATCTTACATGGTGGCAGGAGAGTGGAGGAGGTGCCAGACACTTTCTAAACTGCCCAATCTTGTGAAAAGTCACTCATTATCACAAAAAAAGCAAAGGTGAAACCACCCCTATGATCCAGTCTCCTCCCTCCACATGTGGGAGTTACAAATTGAGATGAGATTTGAGTGTAGACATAGAGCCAGACTGTATCAATGTGATTTTGTCTAGGCCTAGCTTTATAAGATCTTTCATTTCTACCATTGCCATTAATCAAATTGTCTTGGAATTTTTAGTTTTCAATTCCAAATTTCTGAAAATAATCTACTTGGATAAGTTTGGATTCATGAATTTAATTTCTCTCAGTCAAGTGTCTCGAGTCAGGTGTTTACCTGTGTACTCAGCTGTAACCAGACAATGGGATTATTTAGGAGGAACAAGAACATTTAGGCTACCTATTCAAAGAGACTTTGTTAGGAAAAAATGTCAAAGAACGAGGAATAGGCTGAGCATAGAGTGGACAAAGTAAACGGCAGGAACCCATGCTGGCTAACTAACACCAAGCTAGCTGCTCGCTGATATGGTTTGGCTTTGTGTCTCCACCCAAATCTCATCTCAAATTGTAATCTCCATGTGTTGAGGGAGCAACCTGGTGGGAGGTGTTTGGATCATGAGGGTGTTTTCTCCCAAGCTGTTCACGTGATAGTGAGTGAGTTCTTATGAGATCTGATGTTTTAAAAGTGTGCTGCAATTCCAGCTTGTGGAACTCTCTTCTTCCGCCTTGTGAAGAGGGTGCTTGCCTCTTCTTTGCCTTCTGCCATGATTGTAACTTTCTTGAGGGTTCTCTAGCTATGCAGAACTATGAGTCAGCTAAAACTCTTTTCTTTATAAATTACCTACTCTTGGGGAATTCTTTACAACAGTGGCCCTGCTATAAAGACAGAATACAGAATAATATACTAGCTAACTAGGGCCACTGTGTCTAGTTATGGACTCCATGCTTTTGATGTCCACTAACTTGTTAAAGTTCAAACACAAGAGAATAACTGTGTATCTGGACATCATATCATGTATTAAAATATATGAAAATCATATAAATGCACAAAATATAAAATAATGCCACAGGAGATGTGGTAGTTATTTTTTAATTGAAGTCTAATTTGAAAAAAATATATAAGTACATACCTAAATCATGAGAAAATTATTGAAGTCCTTCTCAAGAATCTGGGAATAATATAGATTAAATAGCTACTGAAGTTATATAAATAACATCTAACACTATAGAATTGATATTCCCAGTTATCTTAGCCAGGAGGTGACCTCCATTTTGGTGAGATTTGCTGTTACCTGATGAGCCATGAACCTATGTGGCAGATACTGTGGGCTAGGTGGTTCTGTGTCTATCGTGTTTTCCTCTTAGCTGCATTCACTATATAGCCATTGATGCTGCTGTTCATCAGGATTTCAGTTACTCATAGTCAATCACATTCTCAAGGGTTGCAAAATATCTATAAGAAATTTTGTGTCTACTCATAGAAATACCAGGTGAAAAAAGGTAAATATTGTTAAAAGGTCTCCAAGAATACTTATAGGAGAGGGTAACTTGGCGCAGAGACTTTAACTGTCCAAGCCAAGTGGTTTGCGAATTTCCATTGAGTAGCTGGATCCATTATTTCATTAAATATTTGAATTAAGTGATGGATTTCCTATCTTCTTATTTCATGCTCAATCAACTTTTTAATTATAATTTGTGTTCCCCTGTAGCTTGTTACATTGAGACTATATATAGAAGAAAATAGAACTTAACTCACTCAATTATCCTTTCCATGAGAAGTGTGAAATATTAGCATTATGTTTTACGTATTTAAGTCATCTGTAAGTAAGTTTCTGTATTCAGTCTATATTTGTGTAATGACAGGATGGCATCTTAGGTCTAGTGAGCAAGTGATTGGCATCTGGTAAAGTGTTTTAGCTGCTGCTATCCACCTTCTGTGCAGATATTACATATATACATAAACACATGCGCGCACATGCGCACACACACACACACACACACATTTTCTCTGTATGTTCACTGTGCTACCAATCAATAGCCAAAATATTTTTTATGAAATATGAATGGATTGCACATTTCATATGGATAAAAATATGTGAAAGAATAATCAAGGTGGTTTTGAAAAAGCAGTACAATGATAAGGGTATTCACTTATAAAAATTCCCCCCAGTACTTTATCCTATAAGAAAAGAAACAGTGTGCCATATACATGAATGAAAATAATGGATCTATGGAATATGTATTAGATTATCAAATAGTCTCCATCTTTTTTTTGTGTCCATTTATTTTTGTGATAAAACTGGAATTTTACTATCAAAGGTTTGTTCAATAAATGATGTTTTGAATATTCTTTGTAAACTAAGTGAAGTATTAATAATTTTAATAAAATTAAACCTTCTTATGCTATACACATTCATACAGTATAGGATCATATGTGCATTTCAGATTAAGTCGAATTAAAATTAAACACATATATTTAGAAAGTAAGAAATACTAGTGGAAAACAATTTTATAATATTTGATAAGGAGGCTCTCTTTAAGTAAGAACGAAACCCCAGAAGCCTTAATGGCAATATTGACTGATTTGATTAAACAAAAATTAAATATTCTTAAATGCTAAAATGTAATTATAAAAAAATAATTAAAGTATTTTTAATAAATACAGTAACAAGGTAACCATGAAAGAAACTCAGTGAAAAAAATGAAGATTAAGAATGGGTAGTTCAGTGAGCAAGAATTACAAAAATTTTCAAGAATTATAAGAAAAGGTGTGATGCCACACAAATATCTGAAAATTTGAATTTGTGCTAATGTATAATTACTCCATATAATTGAGCATCATCAAAAAGATTAATAATATCTGTTGTGAATGAGAATACATAAAATAGAAAGCAGAAGCTAGATAAGTAAAGCAGTTTTGAAGGAAAATTTAGCCCCATTCTCAGATTTCACATGCGCATGCATCCCCTTTGTTTTCACGAATCTATCCTAGAGCAGTAGTCGCACATTACGACCAGGGTGTATGCACAAGATGTCCACTGCAGAATTGTGTATTCTGTACTATCTAAACGATGAAATGGAAAACAACCTAATTTCCCATCAGTAAGGACATATTTGAATAAATTATGATACATTTATGGTGCAGCCTTTAAAACAAATGCCACAGAGATTTAAATACTGCCGCAGAGCAATTGTCAAGATATGACTTTAAAGAGGAAGAAAAGATAATAAATAATCCATAAAGTACACTCCTTTTTATGTAAAAATGTGTGTGTGTGTGTGTGCGCATGTGCGTGCATGAGTGCATGTGTGCCTGATTGTGCATGCATGAAGGGGGGCTTTCCCAGTTATCTTGATAATTTCATATTATTTGGCATATTGCAATGATTATTCATATATTACTTGAACACACACACTTTAATAACTGATGTTTTTACAGAACATTGCATTATAATGCTCAGATCAAAATAAGCACCAGTGGATAAAAGGTACAGACAGAGAAGCAATGTAGAGGGTTTTTGTAATGTATTGTTGGCCTGAACATACTCATTTTCAGGCTGGACAACAATCTCACAATGACTTCATGAAAGGGAGTGCAGTATCCAAGGGAATGGATGACAGTTGATATTCTGATTCTATGCTTCAAAATCTAAAACTTGGAGTGATTAATCTACATGCATTACTTCAACCTGTTGCCTACACTGCAGGTACCATTTATGAGGCACTCCTGGCATGACTCAGGTATTCTTGTCCTGTTCACTCATTTGAGGGTAGCATTTACTATCAGAAAGGGAACTAGATGTTACAGTTAAATAGGTTCAAAGCATTGCATGGAATTTTCTTTATTTGACCTATTCCTCTTAATGCCTTTTTCCAGTTCAAAGGAAAAACAAGTACTGAATTTTCTAAGCTCTCTAGCAGTGATAACAGAAACACAAAAAGACGGTGACTGAGAACTGTTGTGATGCAAAAGGAGTGCCAAAATGTTTGTAAGACTTTTGTTGCATATAATATAACAACCATTTTAATTAACTTGAGTTAAAAGTGGATTAAATTGTTCTCCTCAAGCATGGAACTCTAACAGTAGATTTGTAACTTTTAAATTATGATTTTTGCTAATACTCTTTAAATATATCTCACAGCAAGGACTCCGTTGTATAATAATTTTAAGATGTACTCATTTTTTCTAGTACATACTTTATTAAAGATGAGCTACAATTCTGACAGCGGAATATATTCCATCTTTCCTTATCAAAAGAGAGGCAAGCCACTGTGGCTCATGCCTGTAATCCCAGCACTTTGGGAGGCCAAGGTGAGTGGATCACTTGAGGTCAGGAGTTTGAAACCAGTATGGCCAAAATGGTGAAACCCTGTCTCTATTTAAAAAAAAAATACAAAAATTAGCTGGGCATGATGGTGTATGCCTGTAGTCCCAGCTACTTGGAAGATTGAGGTAAGAGAATTGCTTGAACCTGAGAGGTGAAGGTTGCCGTGAGCCAAGATCATGCCACTGCACTCCAGCCTGGGTGACATAGTGAGACTGTCAAAAAAAAAAAAAAACAAAAAAAAAACCATTATTTGAGATACTTGTTGAGATAGCGATATTATACTTAGTTTTCTCTAACATTTTATGTAACCAGTTGGTCTATAATAGAAAACATCCGTTCAAAAGCATTTGCAGATAGTATTACTTGTTAAAGTTTAAAGATTAACTTCACAAATTTATCTTATATTTTTCTGGGAATTATTCCATTTCAATATTATTGAAAAGAAACATTTCTCTTTTCCTTTCTGTCACCAATGGGAATTATGATTTATGGTAAATGTCTTGGACCTTATGTTTACTGAGGACAAACATAGATTCAACAGGACACTTGACATTGTCCTAAGATAATCATGTTGCAATGTGTGTGTTTTAAAAAGAAAACCAATTAATGTGTAATTTTAGTAGCGTTAGTTATTCAAAGGTTAATATTTTTTCAGTTTGTGATTAATTGGTGTCATTACAACTTAGCTGCCTTAATTAAGCAGGTATCACACTCAACTAATTTATATGCGCATAATGATGTAAATAAATCCATACATAAATTATCTGTGTCAAATATAGATGTCAAAATAGGGCTTGTGTGTGTAAAATAGTTACACATATTTATAGCCATCTACTGTTATCTTTCTTTTAGTGTGGTGCAAAAGTAATTGCAGTTTAAGCCATTAATAGTATTAAAAGTAATGGCAAGATCACAATTACTTTTGCACCAACCTAAATATCTGTCTTTATGTAGCTATCCATGATTGCACACTCTCTACTCCCACACACAAATAGATTATTAACCTTTGACATATGGTTCTCTTCCTACCATGATTAAAATGATCACATTAGTTTTCAATAATAATCATCAAGTCAAAATTTACCTTTTGACATCTTTAATCTCTGTGTGAGAACATGCAAAAAACACTTAAAAATGCTTGTAGTGCTAGAAATTCCTATTTTTAAAAGTTTGTGGGGGAAAAGAACATTGCATTTGTTCTTTCTTTCTTTTATTTACTGTCTACCTGATTGCTAGTCCACCTTACACTAGTTACTGTTAAAGGAATTCAGAATATGTCAGTGAGTAAAACAGACAACCCTAGGTCTGAGGCTCCCATGTTTTAGGAAGTATGGAGGATCAACAAAAATAAACCTGACAATTCAGTAAATGATACTGTGTGTTGAGTGGGAGACTACTACCTGTGGACCAAGTCAAGCTTGCCACTGGTATCTGCATGGCCTGTGAGCTAAGATTTTTTTTTTAACATTCTTAAACAGTTGGAAAACTTTACAGGATTTTGTGACTTGTGATAATTACATGAAATTAAAATTTCTGTCTCCATAAAGTTTTATGTAAACATAGCCTTGACCATTGGTTTAAGCACTGTTTATAGCTGATTTTGCACTGTAACCGAAGAGTTGAGTAGTTAAGACAGAGACAGACCATACAGTCCACAGAGCCTGAATTATTTACTATCTAGCCCTTTACAAAACAAGTTTGCCAACCCCTGAGTTAAATAACTTAGTAATACTTTACCTCTCTACCAAAATATTAATGTGTTTGTATAGATAGATACTTTAACATTTAGATCACAGTTCATTAATACATTATTTGCTAAAAGCTTTTCCAAATTGAAATTTAAACATTGGGGCAGTTGCTGGTAAGAAATATAAAGAAAGCCTGTCAAATCTCCTAACTATCTTCATTAATAGACACATTACTGTCAGATAAATGCAGAATTTAAAATATGATTTGCATTAAGCTAACAATAATTGAATTCCTATGTGCCAAATGCTTTGGCTATATGATCTCAGTTCTCAAAGTAACCCACTGAAATAAGATTTTTCTATTTCCATTTTATAGCCACAAAGATGTAGGAAATTTGAGTGACTTGCTCAAGATCAGAGCAAACGTGGTGGGTGGTTGAACTTTGGTTAAATTTCTATCTCTTGACTCAGTCCAGTGCTATTCCCTCTAGCCTACAGTTAACTCTAAGCCATGCATTATACTGAGCATTGGTTTTACAGCTCTTTAACACTGCTAAGCAATCAAGCAACACTGAAATTTAAGTGTTATCAGCAGTTTGAGTTGAAACAGTGTTGAACGCCATCTAAATCCAGAGTGAAGTGAATACATCAAGATTATTTTATTGGCCAGGCACTGTAAATGGGCATGTTCCCTACTTAATGATTTAGACTGCTTTTATCATAAGAACAGTGTGTACATTTGATAAAAATCAAATTCCATCTAAGCTTTCTTGTGTTTACCTACTCAGGGATATCAGTTACTTATTATTCATTTTTGTAAACCAGATTTTAGAATGAATTGGTGGAATGGGTGAGGGAATAGTGGGATGGATAAGAGGTTGTAAGTTTATCCAAAATGAGATCAAGGGCATGGACAACAGAATTGATTTTGTGGAGGACTGTAGCTTTGATAACCACAGATAAAAGTAAGCTGTGAACTCAAATAAAGATAGAAACTCAGATAAACAGGCTCTGTGGAGGTAAAGGGTATAAAGTAAACCTATGAAGGACCAGGAAGGTTTGCCTTTGCAAAAGCAGGATGAGAAGGGAGGCTGAGAGGAGGCTTATCTGAGAGTTTAAATAATAGGATGACCACTTAGGGCTCCTCCTTTTAAAAAATACATTAAATATGTTTGTGATTATGTGTGTTCTAAAGATGACCTAATCTACCAAAGTTTTTCACTTTTTATTTTTCATGGTCTTGTTTAGTTATATTTCTAATTTTTTCTGTTTTATTCTGTAACTAGAAGTTATAAGTTAAATGATCAGCTAAGTGAATTGGAGGGTTACTCACTCTCTAATTCAAAATTATTTCTTGAGGACTTTTTATTTAGGTCAGATGATTTGCTAGTCTGAGAATGCAGTAATATAGACCATTATGGTCACTTACTTCATTAAGTTCACATTTTATTGCAGAGACAGATAGTAACTTTCTTACTACATAATTATCTAGTTAAATTCTTCAGGCTGAACCTGGTGGCTCATGCCTGTAATCTCAGCACTCTGGGAGGCTGAGACGGGCTCCTGAGGTCAGGAGTTCAAAAGCAATTAGAACAATATGGTGAAACCCATTTCAACTAAAAATACAAAAATTAGCCGAGCGTGGTGGCACAGACCTGTAATCCCAGCTACTCAGGAGGCTGAGATAGGAGAATCGTTTGAACCTGAGAGGTGGAGGTTGCAAAGAGCCGAGACTGTACCACTTCACTCCAGCCTGGACAACAGAGTGAGAGTCTGTCTCAAAAAAAAAAAAAGAATTATTCAAATTTTTATGAAAGGGAAGTACAGAGTACTTTGAAGTGTATAACAGGCAGTATGTCTAGTCAGGGACAGATGCTGGAGGGTGTAATTTTTAGGCTAACAGATCAAAGATGAATAAGGATGACTAAGTTTATCTGGGTTGTTAAACTACTTTAGACTGAGAAACTTATAAACAAAAATTTCTCACAGTTCTGAAGACTGGGAAGTCTAGGGCAGTGGTAGATGCAGTGTCAGGTGAGAGTCCACTTTCTGCTTCATAGATGATGCCTTCTTGTCGTGTCTTCCTTGGTGGAATGGGTGGAACCTCTTAATCCCATTCATAAATGCTCTGCCCTTTTGACCTTGCTCCCAAGGCCCCACCTAATCCTTATCACATTGGGGATTAAGCTTCAACATATGAATTGGGGATATAGACACACAGACTATAGCAAGGGGTTTCTCTCTAAATGGGGCTGGAATGTATCAGAAAAAAGAAATACTTAAGCCCTAAGGCTGGGAGGTGAAGAGTGTGCCTGTTCAAATAACTGAAGGAAATAAAAGAAAGAAGCTGGAATGTGGAGCAGCAAGGGGGAGAGGAGAGAAACATAAAGCTGGGGAGCTGGGTGGGGTGAGACTATCTATGCCCTTTGACAACATGTTCATGATGTAATATGTTTCATCTTTCCGGCAACTTCAGTTCATTGATTTTAAACAGAAGCATTATTTTTAAAGGATTTTTAGTGGAACACTCCAGAGAGTGGAGTGAGTTGGAGAAAACCCTGAAGATATGTGAAAAACGAGTTGGAAAATAACATGGTCCAATGGATGCTAAAATAAAGGAGCAATGGTAAAGCAGGGAAAAGTTGATAAGTGTGAGATATGTTTAGAAAATAAAATTGTATGTATCTAGTCTCAAATTGGATATGGGAAGTGAAGAAGTTCAGTAATGACTCTAGCTTCTATGAATGGATTCGTGAATTCACTCTTGACTGAGAGAGAATACTGGCTGAGGACCAGGGTTTTGCAGGTAATATTGTGAGTAACATTCTGAAATACTGAACTTGAAGTGTCTCTGAGATATCTAGGCCAGGATGTTGAATGAGTCCTCAATTAGATATGAGTCTGATGCTGAGAGAAAGGTCCCAACTGGAGGTAAAAGTAAGAAGTAATAGCAGAGGACTGATGATATAAGCCATTGCAGTGAGCTATGCAGAACTGATTGAATGATGAGAACCTATCTAGATGCATGCCCTGAGAGCCTTTGATCATATCAAGAAAGGTGAACCAATATGTGAATGCTGATGAGAGTTCATGAAAATGAACACTGAAAAAAATACCTCTTAGGGTTTAGTGACATGAAGGTTTTTGGTGAATTTGCCAGACACATTTCTGTGGAAGGGTGCAGATTGAAGACATATTTAAGCATAAATTACAGATGAAGGCATGAAGAAAACAAATATAGACGGCTTTTTAAAGAAATGTAGCTGTGTGAAGCAAAGGAGTTTTGATAAGCAGTGACACTGTAGGAGGTAATTATAGCTTTGGAACATTTTAAGATGGAAGATACTGGAAGAAGTATATTTGAATACTGCTAAGAGGCATTCAGTCGAGAAGTGGTTGCGCTTCAATAAAATGGCATTGTAGCCTAGTTTTTCCTAAAAATTTAGATTGACATCTGCTTTTACTGCCAACTAATTTATGATGATTCTTTCCCATCATGAGTGTGTGGGTTTAGATGATACATGATTATCCTACAAAGTTGAAGGAAGAAGGGACAGTTTAATTATCAGAAGAGATCTGGAAAATAGAATGGAGGAGGCATGTTAGCCTGTTAGATGAGGTCAGAACAAAGTAGGTAGAGGCTACCCTACCAACTTGTGCAGATTTGATGGTGAGAATTGATGCTTCAATTTTCTATATGAAATAGGATCAACAAGAGCGAAAACAAAGCAATGGAGACAGAATAGTCTTTTCAGCAGATGGTGCTGGGACAACTGAATAGTCACACACAGAAGAAATAAGTTGAATCCCTACACCATACACACACACACACAGACACACACACACAAATCCAGAGGGTATCATAAAGTAGTATATAAACCTGTTAAATTCTTAGAAAATATATAGGAATATGTTTTGAAAATTAAGGATTAGGTATGGCCTCATCAGATATGACATCAAAAACACAAGTTTCAAAATGCAAAATAGATCAATTAGAATTAATCAAAATTCAAAAAGTTTGTGCTTCAAAGGATATCATCAAAAGAGTGAAAAAACAACTCAAGCATGGAAGAAAATATTTCAAAAACATGTATCTGATAAGAAAATCATATCTAGGACATACAAAGAAATTATACAAATCAATAATAGAAAATAACCCATTTAAAAATACAGATGTATTTAAATACAGATTAAATACAGATGTAAACTTCAGTTAACGTAAGTCAAAATACACTTTAACTTATAATATTTTCAACTTACGATGATTTACTGGGACATAGCCCCATTGAAGTGTACACTACAATGTATTTAACCTTATTTAAGTACGCTTCATGTAAGTCACACCATTGTAAATCAAGGAGTGCACTGAATGCATATCACTTTTGTACCATAGCAAGGTAAAAAAAATTAAGTCAAACCATAATTAAGTTGAGGAATATCTGAGTAGGCAAATGATCTGAATTGACATTTTTCCAAAAAATGATGCTCAAATGCCCAATAAACACATGAAAATATGTTCAACATCATTAGCTGTCAGTGAAATCTAAATGAACACCCCAGTGAGATACCACTTCATGTAGGATAATGTGGTTATAACCAAAAAGATAGATAATAGTAAGTGTGGAAGAGGATGTGGGGAAACTGGAACCTCCATACACTGCTGGTGGAAATGTAAAATGGTGTAGCTTTTCTGGAAAACAGTCTTGTAGTTCCTCACAACGTTAAAGTTGTATCACCAACAATTTCACTCCTAGGTATATATGTCTCAAAAATTAAAGCATATGTTCATACAAAAACTTGTACACAAACGTTCATAGCAACATTATGCATAATTGCTAAACAGATAGAAATTCCGGGCTTGGCATGGTGGTTAATGGCTGTAGTCCTAGCAGTTTGGGAGGCACAGGTGGGTAGATCTCTTGAGCCCAGGATTTCGAGCCAGCCTGGACAACATGGAGAAACTCAATCTCTACCTATCCCCCAAACCCCCAAAATATAAAAATTAGCCTGCTTTGGTGGCATGTGCCTGTAGTCCCAGCTATTTGGGAGGCTGAGGTGGGAGGATCACATAAGCCTAGGAGGTTGAGGGTGCAGGGAGCTGAAATGGCACTGCCGCACTCTAGCCTGGGTGACAGAGTGAGGCGCTGTCTCAGAAAAAAAATCCAAATATCTATCAGGCAATGAATGTCTAAACAAAATGTAATATAATCATACAATTGAATATTATTTTGCCATATAAATGGGTAAAGTACAGATGTATACTAAACATGGATGAAACTTGAAAACATGCTAAGTTAAAAAGACAGAAAAGGTCAAATATGTGATTCTGTTTATATACATATTTTATAATAGGTGAACATATAGAGAAAGAAAATAGATCTGTAATTTTCAGAAGCCAGGAATGGATGGCTGGGGTGCGGGAAAGATAATGAGTAACTGCTAATGGGCATGGGATTTCTTTTTGGGGAAAAAACTATGCTGATGTTGTGGTGATGTTTGCATGACTTTGTTAAGTCCACTGGAGATCATTGAATATTTTAACTGTGTGAATCATATGGTATATGAATAATGTTTTAATAAAGCTCTTATATTTTTTAAAAGAGAGCAGATTATTTGCTGATAGTGAGCAGAGAGATGGGAGATCACATTACTGAGGTTTAACAAGATTTGGAAGATGTAGTTTAGGGAAAAGGAGAAGGAGTTGATTTTAGAGAATCTCCATGGGAAAGGGAGGTCTTGTTAAGGCAGAAATGCAATATAGTGGAAGGACAAAGACAAGAGATGCTGAGATCATACCTTCATCAAATTAGAAATTGGGTAAAATATATCTTATGAAAATTAAAATATAGGTAGGGTTATAATATATAATTATCAATTTTTGTCTTAAAATATTACCTTTAGCTTGATGGCATAATGTTAGAATGTAGGTAAGACTAACCAAGTGTGTTTTAGTCTGAGTCTCTCAGTAATTTTTTGTGTGTGCAAGAAAATTGGTCAGATCAAAATTAAGCTTTTAATCACTTTGATTTCATGTTCGGCTTTTGTGTAATGAACAGAAAGAAAGGAGTTACCTGAAATATTTTGAGAAATAGGTTAAAAAAATAGGTATGGGAAAGCCCTTTATCCACAGTACTTTTGCCTGAAGAAAGTATAAGGTTATTGCTGGGAAAATATCAAGCCACGTTACCACCTCTTCAGCAGAGCCTATCTGCAGCCCTGGAGAGCAAACATTACCTGTCTAATGTAAATAGCAGGTAATCAACTTCTCACGTTGCTTTCAAGATGTGCAAGGGACAAGAAGACTGTGCAAACCAAATAAAATGAACTGTCAATTTCACTCAGGGAAGCATTTAAGACTAGTTATGCATATAAGCTGCAGCAACTCATTTACTCATAAAAATCAATAAGACTGCCACCTGGGTCATCAAAGGGACCATCAGCACTGCAGGAAGACAAATCTTAGCTTTCATGACAATGAGACCGAAGCTGCATCCGTCATTGGAATACAGCTACAGCCCAGCGGTATTTTTATTTTTTTTTTTCAGCTAGGAACTTTTCAGCATTGGTCATTCTGGCTGCAGCAAATGATTTTTTTCTTCCTTTTGTCATAATGCATCACTCTCTCTAAAATGGTGCTTTCTTGCCAGAATACTTTGTATGGTGGAAAAAGGTAAATCAACAGAATATGAATTTCAGATTAATCGTGATCCTTTGGTCACACTCTAGGTGAAATGTCCGATGTTTAATATTATTAAGTGTCATTTCTGAGCTACACTTACTTCAACGAAGAGTGAATTGAATACTGCCAGACTCACGTTTGTCTTGACATTTCATATTATGTGCATAAACTCTCTGACCAGAACTAAAAAAAATAGTCATTTAATTCTGACAATATTTGACAATTATTGGAAATGGTTTCTAGACTAGCATACTGACATTTCTCCCTAGCCCACCAGCATGGACTAACGTTTATAAACCCTTCTTTTCACCAATAACTCAAAGGGAAAGATAAATGTATTTAGTTTATTTAAGAAAAGCTAAGGGATTTCACTCATTTTCTTTCTTTTCCATCTCCCATTCTTCTACTTTTGGATGATCAGAGCATTCTTTCCTTCAGGAATATCATGGCTACTTTAAAATTAATTTGCAAGCCTGTGTGGTGGCTGGCGCCTGTAATCCCAGCACTTTGGGAGGCCAAGGTGGGTGAATCACTTGAGGTCAGGAGTTTCAGGCCAGCCTGGCCAACATGGAGAAACCCCATCTCTACTAAAAAATACAAAAATTAGCCAGGCGTGGTGGCACACACCTGTAATTCCAGCCACTCGGGTGGCTGAGGCAGGAGAATCACTTGAACCCAGAAGAGAGAGGTTGCAGTGAGCGGAGACCACACCATTGCACTCCAGCCTCGAGCCTGGGCGACAAGAGCAAAACTCCATCTCAAAAAAAAAAAAAAGCATTTTGTACCCTGGGTCGTTGTCTGAGTAAGATGGATGAATAGCCTGAAGCCCTACTTTTGATCTGCTGTCAAAACTGAAGCCTTTGTATAGTGCTTCTATTCATACCTCTCTACACCTAGTTCTTTTCAATCAGGGCATAATCTGTCTTCAATTTGTTTCCAATCCTCAAACCTACATCCTTTATTCACATATTTCCTCCAATACAGTCAGAGGCTTAGAGGTCAAATGTCTATTGGTTCAACTATGTTAAGTTTTTCTAGATATATACCCTGTAAATAACACTTTATATATCAATGTATTTTCTGCTGAAAATTTCATTGTTTAGAACAAAATTATTTTTTATTCATTCACTTCAAGCAAAAATATACTCAGTATCCAACATAAACATAGGTAATATTATTTTAAGTATTCTTCTAAGAGAATGCCTTATAGAATATCATGTAGGAATTTTTTAATTTTAATTTTAATTTTTGTGGGTAAATAGTAGGCATATATATATTTACATGGTACATGAGATGTTTTGATATAGGCATTCAATGCATAAGATTTATATCTTGCAAAATGAGGTATCCATTCTCTCAAGCATTTATCCTTTGTGTTACAAACAATCCAATTATACTCTTTTAGCTATTTTAAAATACACAATTATTATTGACTATAGTCACCCTGTTGTGCTATCAAATAATAGATCTTATTCATTCTTTCAAATTGTATATTTGCATCCATTAACCATTCTTCCCTCCCTATCACCCTCTATTACCCTTCCCAGCCTCTGGTAAGCATCCATTTTTTCTATCTCTATGAATTAAAATATTTTGATTTGTAGATCTCACGAATAAGTGAGAACATGAGATATTTGTCTTTCTGTGCCTTGCTTATTTCACTTAGCATAATGACCTCTGGGTCTCTCCATGTTGTTGGAAATGAAAGGATTTCATTCTTTTTTATGGCTGAATAGTACTCCATTGTATCTGTGTACCACATTTTCTTTATCCATTCATCTGTTGATGGACTTTTAAATTGTTTCCAAATTTTGGCTATTGTGAATAGTGCTGCAACACTAGTTTTTTATTTCCTCATTGCTAAAAGATGATAACTAGCCACAAATATAATGATACCAGTTTAGTAAAAAGTCCCAAACCACTAAGGTATAAACAAGACATGGCTTGATAGTTTTCCACAGTCATTCCTTTTATCTGTAGGATCAAATTTCTCTTTTACTCTATGAAGTATAAGCTTCAGTGACATCTTTGCCAAGTTCCATAACTTACCTCTTACTTCTAGTTTAGAGCAGAACACCTTTTTTAAATGTAAGAGACAGTACTGTTTGTATTAAAGACATCACAACAAACGATTCAAAATGTACCCCTTGTTCCTCCCAAGCAGTGGTGCTGACTGCTTGGAATGGAGAAAAGAGATCATAGATCAGGCAGGAAAGAGACACTGTATTAATCCCTTCTCACATTGGTATAAAAATGCCTGAGACTTGATAATTTAGAAAGAAAAGAGGTTTAGTTGGCTCATCAATCTAGCCGGAAGCATGGCTGGGGAGTCCTCAAGTTTTTCTCATAGCAGAAGGCAACGTTGGAGCCAGCATCTTCATATGGCCAGAGCCAGAGGAAGGGGAGGGGGTAGGTGCTGCATATTTCTAAACAACCAGATCTAGTAAGGACTCTATCATAAGAACAGCAGTGTGGCACATATACACCATGGAATACTATGCAGCCATAAAAAATGAGTTCGTGTCCTTCATACGGTTAGGGATGAATCTAGAAACCATCATTCTCAGCAAACTGACACAAGAACAGAAAACCAAACACCACATGGTATCACTCATAGGCAGATGTTGAACAATTAGAACATGTGGACACAAGGAGGGGAGCATCACACACTGCAGTCAGTTGGAAAGGACTAGAGGAGGGACAGCAGGGGGTTGGGGAGGGATAATGTGGGGAGGAATACCAGATATAGGTGATGGGGGAGGAAGGCAGCAAAATACCTTGCCATGTGTGTACCTATGCAACAATCCTGCATGATCTGCACATGTACCCCAGAACCTAAAGTACAATTAAAAAAAAACAGCACTGTCTCTCTTTGGTCCAGCTTGGAATACATACCTTAACCCCTTCTCAGTATTTGGCTTCCCGGAGGTCACATACTACCCACCACTCTAATATCCCAGAACTCCAGGCATCATCACTGGAACCGTAAAACTAAGTGAGGAGATGTTTTTATTTGTCTATCCAAGGCTGTGGGGAATCTAGGACACAGATTAGAGATTGCTTGATATTCTTCCAAAACAAATCTTACCATTTTTTCAAGCCCTGCTTCCATTTCAAAAACACTGTTCCAAATACTCCTGCCTTCAGAAGTCTCTAAAGCCGAAGAGAACTTGAGTTTGTTTAAAAGACCCCTCTAAGCCTCAGGAGATGCATGTAAAATATCTCCCTCTTTCCTCCTCAATGGCAGATGTTAATACAATATGCTTTAGGCAGATGTTTTCTGAATGTTCTTCCTGCACCAGGAAGATCTTTCTGCACCAGGGAGAACCTGTGGATTCTGTGATTCAGGAGGCTTCCAGCCCAAAACAAGAGGTCAATTTCCTACAGTGAATTGTACACTCAAATTTTATGAGATCTTTCTATAAACACCCCGCATCGCCATCTCACACACACACACACACACACACACACACACACACACACACACACACGCTCTCTTCCTGGAAAGAAAAGTATTTCCCCATCATAGTCATGACTAGAGCTGAGATTTGTCTCTCATGCTGTCCTTGCTCTCCCCACTGTTCACCTGTCTTCTTCCCATATTAGGCAAGGGTGGATTCTACATAAGGCTGGTTCTCACTAGTCTTTCAGTAAATCCTCCAGAAAAGTGACCATTCCAGGGGCTGAAGGCACTAATTCAAGAGGGAAAATAGGGCCCTTTTTAAAAATAATTTCTAAGACCAAGTGATATTTTATACAAGCTATTTGATTACTTGAAAATTTTTGGCACAGGCACACTATGAGTCATATCATCAAACTAGTTAGCTGGGCTGGATCACTTGAGAATTCTGTATTTTGCATTAATACTAATCATCATTCCTTCAGTCTCTTATATCAAAATGTTATAGACTGGACAGCTTGTAAACAGCAGCAGTTTATTTCTCACAGTTCTGAAGGCAGAGAAGCCCAAGATCAAGTTGTCAGTACATTGAGTGTAGAGTAAGGTCCTGCTTCCTGGTTCATAAATGACTCTCTTCTGTGTCTATCACATAGTAGAAAGAGGACTCGGGGTTCTCTAAGGTTTCTTTATAAGTGCACTAATCAGCTGATGAGGGCTATGTTTCATGAACTAATCATCCCCCGAGGGCCCTACCTCCAGATGCCATCATATTGAAGATTAGGTTTCATCATATGAATTTGTTGAGGACATAAACATTCAGTCTATTGCAAAACTGATGGAAACATATCATTCAGAATAAGAAAATATTTTAAACATTTCTTGAATATTAGGTATGCACAGCAAACAATTTTTGAGGCAGAACTAGGGATACTGTTTTTCTAATATCAATAAATTGCGATGTTTTGACTGTTTCTCCTAATTTATTTAATTTCTTATTTTTCCATCAAATAACATTATTTGCTTATTATTTTGCTAATAGTGAAATGGGAAAAATAACCATTCCACAACTGCATGGTGTATGTATTTGTTAATTTCATTAAGCAATTGGAGGAATGAAATCACTAAGTGTTATTGTTGTTTGGAGAATGAAGATGTCTCCAGCAAAGCAAGAAGAGGAGCTGTAGATGTACAGTAAATTCAGCTGATGCTGCTATTAGCTTAAATGCCTTAGCTAAATGGTGCCAGCTGAGATCATTAACTTTGCTTTCCTAGCAATTTTCTTAATGTTACTTAGCAACCTCGCTTTGAAAATACCCATTTCACATCCCTGTAGCCTAAGGAGCATCATCAGTAGTGAAATTACATGTTTGATTGCATAGCCAGAGAAGAGTTAATGTTATATCCTGAGGATCTATCACTGGCTGCTAAGAGATTGCTCAGACACTACCCAGACTCAGTATCAGAGCCGTATTAAATGGATAAAAAATTACCTCCATTAATTCAGAATATTAAAGAGAGCACTTCCACATGTAGTATGTTATAAAATATCAGATTAATATCTCTGTATTGTGTAATGAGTAAAAAAATCAAGTTTTGTGTAAGATGAGTATTTGAAACATGAAAAACTAAAATGTACTAAATGTCCTTTAAATCCTTAAGAAATGTATGAATGTTTCCTAATATAACCTAGAAATGATCATGCCTTTAATAAATTAAAATTTCTTCCATGATATGAAAAATCCTCTAGGGTTATTGCTTCTCCAGAAATGAATGCAGTATAATAACTATGGAAACTCAAAAGTAATCAAAACATTACAATAAAATGAATTATTTATTCTTCTTTCCAATTTTCTGTATTTTAAAAATTGTTTTAATTAGCATGTGTATATTTTTAAGAGATAAGTGATTTTATTACCTTTGAGCAAAGACATTTAATTTAATCCAATTAATATTTATTAAATAGCTATGTACAAATAAGCATTCAATATGACAGACAATATTTATTTTTTAGATCATTAAAAGAGAATTTTAAGTATCTTCATCTTTATTCTAGAAACCAAATGCCTTTATCTTTTTGAGTACACAGGCATTTTCTGTTCAATTTGTCTTTTCAAAGACAAGATTCATCATATTTTTAAGAGAAGAAAGCACACAAATATACTTCAGTATTATTTCTAAGTTACATCTGTTCTTCCATAGCTTTATGACTTAATCTCTGTATTTTTCTTTAGTCTTTGGGTCCTTCTTTCATTAGTCTCACATTTTCTGATTACTTTTCTTCAAAAATGGATTTTCTTCAAGACTTGCTCCCTCTTTCTTTGCTTACATACTCTGATGGCTTCACTGTGAGTTCTATAGTTGACACAAATCAGTATCTATCCAGTCATCCATCCACCCATCCATTCACTCATTCATTCATTCATTCATTCAACATGGTCTGACTCCTATATTCCAGACATGTGTACTAGGTGGTGGGGATTCAAAGATGAATAAGACATAGCTCCTGCTTCAAAGGGCGGGTGGATGTTGATTATTTCTATCTGGATAGGCTGGCATCTTCTCATGCTTAACACATGTAAAATGAAGCCTTTTGTTACACAAAAGTGGATCTCCAGCCAGCGTTTTCTATTTTTGTTTGTTGCTGTTTCATATTTCTGGTTTCTCACATTTAATTTGTCCTTCCCATGATGCCCATCAATCAGTCTCCATTGATGGCTTTTTATTCAATTCCCTATTCCTTCATATCAGGACAACTCAGTTGGTAAAAGATCTTTATTTAGAAAAAAATATGTAAGTTAAATATTAATGTAAATATATAAGTTAAACATAAACAGTTTCTAGATATAATAAAAGTTTACCATCTCCCACTTCCAGCCTCTCAAAAAATAATGACTAATGTTTCGAACATCTACTGATTAGTTTCTACATGCCAGGCACTATACTAAGGACTTTTCCTTCCTTATCTGAAAAAAAAGTTACCATAACAGTCCTATGGCAAAGATTCTCTCTTTATTACCCTTTCAGAGCTAAGCAAACAAGTGACCTGATAAAACCAAACAACTAAGTGGCTGTCCAGTTTTAAGAGTCATGTTCCAGAGCCTATGTCCTTCCTTCACTCTTCTCCTGTTCAACCTTTGTAAGAGTAAATTATCTTTGGGCTTCTTTTGGTTATACCCCAAATCCTAAGACAAATGCCTTTATTATTTTTTAATCAACTTTCAACAAAGCTTGTTGGCTGCTCAGTAGGAAAGACAAGTGTTCAGTTCATTTCCCTGATGCCTGTGTTCACTGTTTCTCCCTTCCAAATACATACATATTTTTACCTATTTTATAGTTTGTATATTATCTTAATTTTAAGTTGTTTTATTCAAACAGTAGCATGTTAAACTATGCCTTTTTCATCTAAAAATATTTTTAATATTGTTATATTTGCACATTTATAGTTGTGTTGGTATTGTTAACAGCTCTCTAAAATTAGATCAACATACAAAAGAGGATCAATCATTCCTCTATTGATGGATATTTAGGCTATTCTACTTTTCTGTTACAAAAAATACAACAGCGAACACTGAAGGCCTCTGAAATTCCAGATTTAGGAAGGCTTCCTTTTAACATAGCAAGACTCACAATGGAAGCTTCAGTTTTCCCCAGTGTTTGTTCATTTTATTTCGAGAATACCCCTCTTCTCTTTCCCCCAGACCCATAATTATGTATCTGACCCTGGGTTCTATATGTATAGGTGGGACAGAGCACTGAAAGTCACTGCATATTACAACCCATAGTGAATACCCCTGTTTAGTCCTGATTCTCATTCCTACCCTTTTTACAGCCAACTCTGAGACCGCTCTTTGCAGATCCTCCAGAAAAGATTGACCACCTCTTCTGTGACAGTGACCTCCTCTGCTATACTGGTTTTCTCAGAAATTTCAATCTGCTTTTCATATTTTGAAAACTATTTCTCAAATAAGGCTGATCTCTCTTTTAGTCTGTTTATAAGTTTCATATACGCTTAGAGGGGAGATGAGATAAAATGTCATGGATAATTTTATGACACAAAATTATATTTATTTTAAAACAAAATGCATAATCAACATGTTCATTGGAAGACAAAGAACAATGCGAATCTTTACTTTTTTTTAGAGTTCTTCTGGCTTATTTTTATGTATTTGTTTATGTGTTTGGCTTTACTCAGTATAGCTCTTATGCTTTGATTACATATAATTTTATATTCAAATCAAAAATTAAAAAATTAAATTATAAATGGAGGATAGAGGGCAAAAAGTAGTAAAAATTAGAACATGAGTACATACAGAGCATAGGTTATAAACACATACAAGTGCAATTGGCTAATCTATCTCACTGTAGAGAATTAAACTATTGGAGACCTGTGAAAACAAAGAGAAAAAGAGAGAACCGTTAAATCATGCAGGAAATTGAGCCATCAGTTTCTATAATGAGCTTGTGATGAGAGATAAGTCCCTTCTTCTGACCATTACTTTGGCTCATTCATTTCCTGGCTGCCTATTGTAGTTAAGAACATTTTGCTGTAAAGAGTGTGAAAGTGAAGTCTGAATATTTATTGAGAAAACAATTTCACCTAGTCCTTACCCAAGGAATAGCAATCATTTTGAATATTTGAGAAGACACTGGTTGTGTTTGATTTATCAGAATGTACTAGGTTGATTTCTAAGTTAGAAGCTAAGGAGGAGATTTTCAAGGATAAATCTGACTATATATTATTTTGCTTTTGTGCTGTTTTTAAAACCTAACTCCTCTACAAGTTGGGTCTCCATTGTATTGCAGTTGATTGGTAAATAACATGTGAGATAACTAGCTCTCTCAGAAGATGATACATGATTCATTATATGATTCTTACTTTCCAATAAATAAGGGCTCTGCACTGAGGAGACAGAGAGTGAAAAAGATGCTTGACAGAAGCTTGAATAAAAACCCCCAGGTTACTCTATTGTCTTTGATAGTAATTGCAGAAAAATGTCTAACAGGATTAAGCTAGTATTTTTAGGGCTGGTAAAGGCTCAGGAAGTATTCATTAAAGAAACTGTTGCTTGGTATCAGTAAGAATATTTATTTTTCTGACGATTCTATTGAGTCAAGTAATCTTGTGAGATACACTTTGAAGCTGATTAACCTGGAAATGCAAGTCTAGTTCAACTACTTTTAGAAGTATTTGTAAAATAAATCCAAAGGTCTCAATTAGTAATAGGAATTCACGTTGATCTAGCTCCTTAGTTGCTAACAAATGCTACTTATGGCAAATTAAGTAAAGAAGTGTTTGCCAAAAAGTAGCTAAAATATGTTTGTATTGTTTTAGAAAAGCGTGGTTGGAAAAATTTAAGTCAACTTCCAAGACAAAATAATAATGTGGAATGATTGAGTAGTTTTCAGACAGCCTATATTTTTCTGTTTCTCGTGTGTTTTATTGATTATTGTCAGCAAAATATTTTTTAAATTAATCAACAGAAAAGAGAAGGAGTCCTATTACTACCATAGCCAACAAATATAAATACATAGAAGTGATTCCAAATATCCTCTCTTTATGTCTTCACTCCTGGTCCCCAACCTATGGCAGACATGTGGTCTCTATCAGAATGGATGTGGCTGTGCTGATGTCATCATAAGACTGTCCTGTCTTGGATGATATCCTGGCTGACTTGAGCCACATCTTCATTTGGTTGTTTTGCTTTGACAAAGAAAATCATTCAAATTAAATCAGCTCTGAAAGCAGCATGTGAACAAAGAAGACATACCCTGTGTTATAGTCACTTCTTCCCAGAACCTTGGCCCTTTTATAGTATCCACCCACAAATCCTCATTTTCCAGATGCCAGCTTGCCTCTGATTGGTCCATATTTTTCAGGACTATTAAACTAACAGTGAGTTTCCTTACTGGCTTATTTTCTGCACATATCCAGTCAGACGAGTGGGTGTCCGGTCATTGTGGACTCAATTTCTTACTAAGAGAAACTGAGTTCTAATAAAAAGAAACATCAAAGCACTCCAATGATCAGTTGGTAACAACAGCTTAAAGTTCTCTCTAGTTGATACTATATTTTATGCCAAATGTGCCCAAAGGCTTGCGATTTTCCATAAGAAAATTCATGCACAAGTCTTGACACCTACTTTATTCATTCCAACCTCCAGGGTAGAATTTAAGAATGCTTCTGTAGGTTCAACCATTACTAATCAATTGTACTGATTCATGTTTTGAATGTAAAATCATGCTATTAAACAAAAATATATAGCTGGAGAAGTCTGGCAAATCTTTGGCTTCAAGAAATCATGAAGAAACAATTTGCCTCCACATTTAAGAGCTTACTATATAATAAATCTGTGAGGAAAGAATCAGGATTGCAAATAAATGATTTAGGCACTGTTGGCTGGCTTTCAGGGACAAAATAATTTGGATGTTAATTTCATGCATTACAACAAATTTATCTTACATAGAAGTTAAGAGTTGAAAAAAACTAAAGTCAAAGAGAATTTAAGTATATTGTTTTCACCACAAAAGGTAACACTTCCTATCTATAATATTAATGGGATAAAATTAAAAGGTTGACAGAATAATTCAATACAAATATCTTTCACAAAAAACCATTCAAGATTAAAGAAAATAATGGTGACATTTTATTCATGTCATGAAGAGAATCATTTAGTTCCCTACCAAGTAACAGAAAATGGATGCAAAGAGTCGACAAGTTTCACGTTCCAGAAAGCACAATCACATCTTCCTGTGACTACTCAGGTGCAGAAAAATGGAAATAATACACATAATGTTAACTATAAACACTTAAGATCACTAATTTAAAAAAATAATTTTTAAACAATTTAAATATATTTCTCCACCTAATACGTTTGATTTTTATAAAATCCAAATTTATAATCACAAAATTTTGTTTTTATTTAAATGTACTTGTCCACAGTGGGAAATGAAACCTGCCAAAGCATTGCTACTGAAAGCAAAAATGGTCAGCACCGTTTTTACAAATCATTTGGTGTTTGTTTTCTATCAACCTCTCTGGAAATTTTACTTTTCAGTAAAATTTCAGAATATTTATTGGCAAGGAGATGTGTATTATGCATGTTGACCACTAGACAGATAGGTAAGAAAGTTAAGGTCTATGCAATTAAACATTTTGTAATCATTAAGAATTACTGAAGGCATAGTACCAATTTTTTTTTTTGAGACGGAGTTTCGCTCTCGTTACCCAGGCTGGAGTGCAATGGCGCCATCTCGGCTCACCTCAACCTCCGCCTCCTGGGTTCAGGCAATTCTCCTGCCTCAGCCTCCCAAGTAGCTGGGATTACAGGCACGCGCCACCATGCCCAGCTAATTTTTTGTATTTTTAGTAGAGACGGGGTTTCACCATGTTGACCAGGATGGTCTACGATCTCTTGACCTCGTGATCCACCTGCCTTGGCCTCCCAAAGTGCTGGGATTACAGGCTTGAGCCACCGCGCCCGGCTGGCATAGTACCAATTTTTTAAAAGACAGAGAGATGTTGGTCAAAGAATACAAACTTTCAGTTAGGATGAATAAATTCAAGATACAATATTGTACAATATGGTGACTATTTAATAGCAGGATATTATATTCTTAAAAATTGCCAAGAGAGTAGATTTTAAATATTTCCATCACAAGAAATGATAAGTAGTGAGGTAATGCATACGTTATTTAGATTGATTTAGCCATTTCACAATGTATAACTATTTCAGAACAGCATATTGTACGTAATAAACAGATACAACTTTTAGTCAATTAAAAAATACAGAAACAGTTTAGAGAAAAATGAAGGGGCTTATATAGCTCCCTGAAAAGAGGGTATTTTCCTTTTTGCTCATTTACCTATCCTGTTTAGAAGGCTTGGCATATAACAGTTGTTTAGAAAAATAGAGAAAAACATTAAGATATATATATATATATATATATATACAAAAGTTAATAGTTGTTCCCCAAGGCCATAGGGTTGCAAGTGATATTTATTAGCCATTTACTTATTTGGTACTTCTCAAATTTTCAGAAATAAATGTAGTCCTTGCAGTACTGGAGGAAACATTATTTTTAAACATTGTTAGTCTGCAGGCACTAAGGAAACTCTTCAGAGTCAATCTCAATGAACTTATTTGAGAATTAAATGCAGCCTCACTTACACCTGAATCATCTGATGTGTTTACTTGAAAAAGACATATCTGAGCTAGGGTGAGAGTGAGCCAGCATTTACGTTTTTATCACATTTTGGTCCCTCTTTGCTAAACTGCCCAGATGATTCGTGCCCACGTTACAGATAGAGAATCACTGGCTTAGGAAGATAATCAAAATTCAGAAAAATACAAAGAGCAGAAATGGTGGCATTTTAAAGAAGTTTCTTAAAAGCCTGCTGAACATGGCTAGTAAATGAGTGTAGCAAACTTTATGAAAGAGAATACAGCTGTATGAGGGAGAATGAGATAAGTCACAAGAGTAAAAAAGAGTCACCAGCAGTAAACCACATTAAGCTTGCAAAGAAAAACCAACGTAGACAAATTATATGGCTTTACATTTGTTTTTTCAAAGATGTAAATGCAAAAATTAGCTCTTCTGGTAAATAGTGACTTCTAACATAGGAAGCAAAGCATCAGACACAGTTGGGTAAGTATCTCTAGATTAGTAGTCTTTGATGCTGATGAGCACTATGCAATTGTTATCTGATAAAGGTAGAGTTTAAATATACTTTTATTCTCTTTCCAAACCAATTGCTTTACTGATATTTCAAGATTCTACATTTTAGATGATCCTAACATATGTAAACTACAAAGCATCAATCAGTCAACAAACGCTTATTAACCACTTCCTATGTGCAGACACATTTCTAGGTGTTAGGTATGAAATGATGATCAAGAAACACAACATTCCTGCTCTGAAAGTTTGATCCAAATTGATGAACACAAATGGTAAGTACATAAATTAATAAACTAAAGTAATGGTTACTACAATGAAGAAAGTTTTAGGTTGCTACAAAAGTAACTGTGATTTTTGTCATTCCTTTAACATCACTAAGGAACGGCAAAGCCACAATTGCTTTTGCGCTAACCTAAATAACACAGGACAGCATGACTAAATGTGAGACGTTAAAGATGTGGCTTTTTGGGCCAGGTCTGGTAGCTCACGCCTGTAATCCCAGCACTTTGCGAGGCAGAGGCGGGTGGATCACGAGGTCAAGAGATCAAGACCATCCTGGTCAACAAGGTGAAACCCTGTCTCTACTAAAAATACAAAAATTAGCTGGGCATGGTGGTGCATGCCTGTCATTCCAGCTACTCGGGAGGCTGAGGCAGGAGAGTTGCCTGAACCCAGGAGGCGGAGGTTGAGGTGAGCCGAGATGGCGCCATTGCACTCCAGCCTGGGTAACAAGAGTGAAACTCTGTCTCAAAATTAAAAAAAAAAAGTGGCTTTTTAAGCTAAAGTGGTGATCAGAGAAGTCTCTGAAGAGGTAACAGGCTAAATAGTTGAGGTAACCAGGAGGGTTCTATAGGAAAGGCATGTAAGGAAGATTATGTAACGAATGAAGAGGCTCTGAAATATATAAAACATTGATGTAATTAACATTTATAAGCAAAGTCAGTGTAAAGAAGATGGAGATGGGATGAAATAGGTTGAGCAAAGACAATAGAAGCCATGATGAGGAGGAGAGCTTGTAGGAAAGTCATCGGAGAGGTTTAAGCAGAGGAATAACATGCTAACATGATCTTGATTAGAGTGATCAAATAGATCACTCTGACAATGAGTTGAAAACCAGCTATTGTTCAAATAGAAGGGAGAAGCAAGACTGTTTAAAAGGCTGTATCTGTGTCTTAGATAAAATAATCCATATGGCTTGAACTGCTTATGAGGCAAGAGTGGTGGAAAGTAAATTGTAAATAGTGTCAGTGATGAATTTGTATGTACTGATGGCAGATTGTAGGAAGTTGTCAAAAATGAAGGAATGAGGGATACATGCTTGGGGCAATGGACTGAACGGTGTCTTCCTCTCAATATATGTGCTAAGGCCCCAACGTGATTGTATTTGGAGCTGGGGCCTTTGGGAAGTAATTTGGTTCAGATGAGGTTATGAGACCTAGGTTCTCATGATGGAATTGGGGCACTTGTAAGAAGAGAAACCAAAGAGCTTGACTCACTCTGCCATGGGAGGACACAGGAATAAGGTGGACATCTGTTAGGCAGGAAGAGAGCATCACCAGAACCTGACCATGCTGGCTCCCTGATGTTAGACTTTTGCCTTCAGTACTGTGAGAAAATAAAGCTGTGTTGTTGAAGCAGCTGGTCGATGGTATTTTTTTTATGGCAGCCCAAGCTGACTAATAAACTAAACTAGTGTTTGTTAGCCTCAGTAACCGAGTGCTTACCTTTTTAAAGTTAGAGAAGTCTTGGAAAACTGTAGGTTTAGTATGAGGAAATATCTGGAGTTTGGCTGAATATAAGATTCCAATTAACCTTCAGGTAGAGCAGTTAAAAGAGTTGGGTTTCTTTTTTTTCCTTCTTTTTTCTTTTCATTTTTTATTATACTTTAAGTTTTGGAGTACATGAGCAGAACGTGCAAGTTTGTTACATCGTTATACACATGCCATGGTAGTTTGTTGCATCCATCATTCTGTCATCTATATTAGGTATTTCTCCTAATGCTATCACTAATGCTAGACGCCTACCCCTTGACAGGCCCTGGTGTGTGATGTTCCCCTCCCCATGTCCATGTGTTTTCATTGTTCAACTCCCGTTTATGAGTGAGAACATGTGGTGTTTGGTTTTCTATTCCTGTGTTAGTTTGCTGAGAATGATGGTTTCCAGCTTCATCCATGGCCCTGCAAAAGACATGAACTCATCCTTTTATATGGCTGCATAGTATTTCTATGGTTTATATATGCCACATTTTCTTTATTCAGTCTAACATTGACAGGTATTTGAGTTGGTTCCAAGTCTTTGCTGTTGTGAACAGTGCCACAATAAACATACGTGTGCATGTGTCTTTAAAATAGAACGATTTATAATCTTTTGGGTATATACCCAGAAATTAGATTGCTGGGGAAATGGTATTTCTAGTTCTAGATCCTTAAGGAATTGCCACATAGTCTTCCATGATGGTTAAACTAATTGACACTCCCACCAAAAGAGTAAAAGTGTTCCTATTTCTCCACATCCTCTCCAGCATCTTTGTCTCCAGATTTGTTAATGATCACCATTCTAACTGGAGTGAGATGGGATCTTATTGTGGTTTTGATTTGCATTTCTCTAATGACCAGTGATGATGAGCTTTTTTTCATACGTTTCTTGGCTGAAAAAATGTCTCCTTTTGTGAAGTGTCTGTTCATATCCTTTGCCCACTTTTTGATGGGGTGGTTTGTTTTTGTTTTCTTGTAAATTTGTTTAAGTTCTTTGTAGATTCTGAATATTAACCCTTTGTCAAATGGGTAGATTGCAAAAATTTTCTCCCATTCTGTTGGTTGCCTTTTCACTCTAATGATGGTTTCCTTTGCTGTGCAGAAACTCTAGTTTAATTAGATCTTATTTGTCTATTTTGACTTTTATTGCCATTGCTTTCAGTGTTTCAGTCATGAAGTCCTTGCCCATGCCTATGTCCTGAATGGTATAGTCTAGGTTTTCTTTTAGAGTGTTTATGGTGTTAGGTCTTGTGTTTAAATCTTTAACCCATCTAGTGTGTAATTTTTGTATAAGATGTAAGGAATGGATCCAGTTTTAGTTTTCTGCATATGGCTAGCCAGTTTTCCCAGCAGCATTTATTAAATAGGGAATCCTTTCCCCATTGCTTGTTTTTGTCAGGTTTGTCAAACATCATATGTTTGTAGATTATGTGGTGTTACTGCTGAGGCATCTGTTCTGTTTCACTGATTTATATCTCTGTTTTGGTACCAGTACCATGCTGTCTTGATTACTGTAGGTTTATAGTACAGTTAGAAGTCAGGTAGTGTGATGCCTCCAGCTTTTTAATTTTTTTTTTTGCTTAGGATTGTCTTGGCTATATGGGCTCTTTTTTGGTTCCATATGAAAGTTCAGGGGGTTCACTGCTGTACTAGTAAAATGTTCTACTTTTAATGCGTAATGACTATAGTAGGGTTGTTCTCAGTGGGCAACACCTTTCTAATGTGTAAGCCTAAAGTTAGTGCTGGTAGATAAAAACAATTTAGACCACCATAACAACCACTAAGAAAAGCCTATTTCAATGATGTGAATTGAGAAGCGGTAAAGCAGAGGAAGTAATAATATAGTAATTTTTCCAGTCCCATTGCAATGGAATGTTTTTTTCTTTAGGAAAAGGTTTTTGATCTGTCAATTATCATCCTATGTACTAGAAGAGAAAAATATGCCTACCGTGGTAAAGAGAAAAATCCATCCATAATGGAAAAAATATTAGAAGAATGGCTTATATTCAAGATGACCTTTTCTTTAATGATTCTACAAGTTTATTACATATGGTGACATCAGGAAGTAATTGTGCGTTAAATAATCTCATTGTGGTTTAAATCTGATACTCTACAGGTTAAAGAAATGTCTTGAACGTAATATACCTTTTCAATGTGATAAAAAGTTAAAGTTAAGAGAAATCTCTAATATCAAGTCCCTTATTTAGAAATGATAAAACTATTGCCCAGAGGTATTAAATACCTTACTAAAGGCCACATTTGGTTAATCCAAGACAGGAGTAGAGCTGGGTTTCCACAGAGGGACCTATCGTATTATCCTTCAAGGAAATCATATTCACTATATAACAGATACAATGTATTTTGCTATCAATATAACCATTAAACTAATTTAATTTGTCCAAATGTGCATACACACACACACACACACACACACACACACACACACACGTTCTCACTCCATCACTCAGGCTGGAGCACAGTGGTGTGAGCTTGGCTCACTGAAACCTCTGCCTCCCTGGTTCAAATGATTCTCCTGTCTCATCCTCCTGAGTAGCTGGAACTACAGGTGTGTGCCACCACACCCAGCTAATTATTGTATTTTTAGTAGAGACAGGTTTTTGCCATGTTGACTAGGCTGGTCTTGAACTCCTGACCTCAGGTAATCTGCCCACCTTGATGTCCCAAAGTGCTGGGATTATAGGTATGAGTCACTGCGCCTGGCAGTCCAAATGAAATTTCAGAAAATTAAATGATATATATTATAGTATCCCCTTATTTTTATTGTGACTTACTTTGACTGCAAATATAGAAAATGAATCAAGACCAAAAGGGGATAAATGTTTTAAATATAATAATAAATGTATTTTGACATTCTGGGAGAAGAGGGATTCAAATGATATAAGTTCTATGGAACATTTTTCCAAGGTCTAAAAAGCCTAAAAATATGGAAAATATCAGAAAGAAACAGAAACCTTTGTTAGAGAGAAAAGATGATTCCATTTTGGACAAGAAGAAAAAAAAAACACTCATTGGAGAATTGTAAAAGGTACTGATATCCTGTGGGAAATATGTGAGCAAAGGCTGTACAAAGACAAAGTTTGAAACGACTGAAAAGAGAGATGAGTCATGGGCCAGCTATGGGGAGGGATATATATATAAATACACAAAGTAAAGGTTAACATTGGGCACTGATTATTACAAAGTAATGAAAAAGAACAAAGACTGAAACGTCATTATTTTGGTCAATCAACCGTATTTATGACTCTGTGAACATTTGTGCTCATGGACACAGGTAGTTCAGAGATGGTGCATATTTAACTTACAATCATGAATATGAAATTTAAAAATAGTCTGAATTTGGTAGAATACATTCAGGGAATTTTAAGACATTTGATTCAACTTGAAATAACTTGAGATTCACATGTATCTAAAATATAGCACTTCATTTGCCAAAAGCACATGTAGAAACTGTTAATGACTCTATTTAAGACTTATGTTTTTAATCTTTTATAAAGGTAGTAGCAGCCTATTGATTAAGTTAATATTTTACTGAATATTATTTTGATATTAAAATTATTTATTCAGGCCATGAGTTACCATCCAGTCAAATAAGAGTGTAATCACAATATTATTCATTAATGTTGATGGAAAAATGACCCAGATTTTAGTTATGTGTGTAAAGACTTACTTTGTTGGTGTTATTAACTGAACTCTTGCTTCTCAGTGTGGTTAAAACTCCTGGGGCTATTTGGAAAGTCTCTTAGATTTTACACAATCTAGTATATGATGTGTGTTTTCTGTGTGTAATTGAATATGAATAGTGTTGCAGATGTAACAGGACTTTGTCATTCATATTATATTTCAAAGCGCCCTTCTGTCATTCTATCTGACTCAGTAGTAGTCTTGTATCTTTCACTGGCATCCATGAAACTGATAAGTTTACTCATTTGCTTACAATATGCAAAATCTCAGCTCTTCACAGCTCTTGGGACTATTTTTCTAATTCCATCTCTTGCTTTCTGTTTCCCAGTCTACATGACAAATTATATCACTCATCCTTCCACAATATAAATTGTAATTCTATGCCTTAATTTATAATTTGTTCTCCTGTAAACGTCCAATTAAAATAGTTATACCCACATTCTTTTTGAAATGTTGTATTCAAACCACTCTTCAGACAAAATTTTTTACCTATTAGTATTTAATTTATATTAGTAGGTGAATACAGTATCTGCCACTTTTATTTTACGCTAAAATCAGTCATGTATGAGATTATTCAATAGGTGATAATCATTGTGATTAATTTATTCTTTTATTCCTAGTGCCCAGTGCTGTGCTTGACACATTTAAATGTTGCAGTAAAAATGTAAATGAATCAACACAATGAATATTTCAAGGATTTACCTAGGTTTTCTTTTAAAATGTTGTATAATCTTAATTATTTAAAGGGAAAATATGACAAAATATGAAAAAAGGATATCTTCTTATCTCGGGAAATATTTTGTAAATAGACTGAGACTGAAAGAGAAATAAATGCAGGCAATCAATCCACAATCCCAGAACAGCAGGTGGTTTGAATACTTACTTTGAATAAGCAGACATCTTACATTGCTCTGACACAGATTTAAGAGTTGCCTCTGGGAAAAATGCAAGTCAAAACAAGAACACTAAGACAGTCACCCAGGAGGTATGTGGGAGACAAATACATCAGCCCTTTTAATTCCAGTGACAATCATTGAGTGGCAGATCTTTCACTGTCTTATCAATAATACTGAAGATATTGGAGTCTTTAGTTTTTTGATTGATGCATTATGTATTCTCTTATAATAGACTTGTTAAATGTAGTTTAAATTGGGAAGCTTCAGGCCTAGAGATACTGCTTCAGTTACCCAGGCAGCATCAACTGAATCAATTTAAAAAATGAATCCATTATTAACCTGTAAATAATATACGTATTATACCTTAGGAAGAAAAAATATGTAGTTGTACATAAAAAAATAGAAAACTTTAGAGGTTTTAATTCTTAAAGTTGCATTAAATTTAATCATTTCACACAATTGAACTCAAACTTGTTTTAGGAAGTGTGCTGTATTATTTTTCTATTACTTTCATAATAATTACCACAAACTTAGTGGCATACGCCACCACCCATTTATTATCTCATAGTTCTTTAGGTTGTGTATTTAACTGGACTCAGCTGGGTCCTAGTATACATCTCACAACGCTGAAATCAATGAAGGTATCCACCACACTGAACTCTGATTGGTTGGTTATGAGAAAGAATTCACTTCCAAGTTCCTTCAGGTTGTTAGCAGAAATGGAATGAATACTTCTGCTTTAAATCTCTCTGGCTCTCTCTTCTACAACAAGCTAGAGAAAACTGTTTTTAAAGGGCTCATGTGATTAGAGTGGGCCCGCATGGATAATCTCCCTTTTTGTTAACCTGATATGAACTGATAATTGATCTTAATTGCATATATACCATATAATGTATCAATCACAGACATGATTTTGCAACAGGTTTGTGTCTTCCACCCACCCTCAAGCACTGGAGATTATACAGGTTGGGTCCATTGGGAGTCATCCTTAGAATTATGCCTACCTCATGTGTTTAGTCCTGGGAATAAAATTATGAGCAAAGTAGACTCAGTCTGCTTTTCATACATTAAAATATGAGCTGTTTAAGGAATCACCATGTACACATGAACACGCAAATGGAGCAACCAACCCAATCTACAAAGTTGGGTAAGTGTTCTCAAAGAAAATCACATGTAAGCTGGTCCTGGAGAAAACACCAGCATTTGTCCAGTTAGTGAAGACCTCTGTAAGGTGATAGAGTAGAAGAATGTTTAAAGTAAAAAGAGTAATATTTAGACATACCTGGAAAGATGGTCAGTTTAAGCATGGACGACCTAGTTCACAACATTTGCAGTGGGAGAGTAGTCCAGAGATGGCTTGCATTGAGGGAGAGGACAGCAATGGAAAAAAACCTTAAAGCTTTAGTCAAGGATGCTACATGATGAAATGTATGTTTTTAAGAAGTCATCCTGGCTTTCACATTCAAAAACTGCTTTCTGAGGTATAGCACTTGAGCGAGTGAGACCATTTACAAGGTCATTAGACATAATCAGAATTGTTGATAACTGTTACTGGGACAATGGTCGTGGCATAAAGGTTGTCTGTAAATTGACATATTGAGGGAATTTTGGAGGTGGATTCTAAAAATTTGGTAATTAGATAGAGGTGTGAAGGAGGAACGCAGGTCAAGAATGATGCCTGCGTTTGTAGCTTGAGCCATTGGAAGGATGATGGGCTATTTTCTGAAATTAAGAACTTGAAAGAAAAAGCAAGCATGCTAGAAAAAATGAGTGACTCCATTTCAAACATGAAAATTTTTAAGTTCCAAGTATAGATGTTTGCTACACAATTGGATATACTGGTCTGGAGCTCAGATGAAAGACCAGGGCTAGAGAAACACATGAGAAAAACCTGAGTCTGTGATGCTAATTGGAGTTACAGGAGTTAAAACTGTACCCTAAGAGGGGTATGGAGTCAAGAAGAGAAGGGAATCTAAGACATAATTCCCTGGTCCACTGTAGATTGGCTCAAGGAAAAGAAGTGCATGAAGAATACTGAGAAGAAATTACTCTCTTATCTACAGGAAGAATCAGGACAATTGCTGTTAAGCAAGAAAGGAAATGGCAATTTCAGAATGGGGAGAGTAGTCAACATTTTCAAATGCTATAGAAAAGTCCTGTAAAAGAGGGTTACAAAGTGGAACAGGTTTAGTGATACGGAACTCATTAGGGACTCTGACAGCATTTTCAGTGGTGCGATGTGAATGCAATTTGAACTAAAGCATGCTTAGCAATAAATAAAATCTGAAGAATTTCTTTTTCTGTAATTTTGTTCATAATTCATACTCTCTTGAAGCCAATTTCCAGTTAACAGTAAGAGTTGGAAGGACATTCCGAAAAGACTTTAACAATAGAAAGGAATTTGTTTTTCATGGTGTGTGGGTACCAGGGAGCACAATGGAAGAGTATTGGATGAAGGCAGTATGGCATCACTGGAGGAAGAAAATAAATGTATGTTTTCTAAAAATGGGAATAGAAAATTTAAAAAAGCCTGTTTGAGTCTGGAAAACCAAAGACAGTTGGGGTGTATATAATGTATTTAGTTTAGGTGACATCAAAATTACAAGATATGGTCAGAAGAAAGAAAGAAGACAGAACACAGAGTCCATTGTAATAGCTGCAAGTTAGGTGGTCAGACCTCTTGGGATTCAGTTATGAACTTCAGGAAGTTCTTTCTTAATGGTAGAAGGAGAAGTGATTTTCCTTCTAGAAGGGAATGGAGCTGGCTGCAGTCTGGCTTAAATGAAATGACTCTGAAAAGAGATTTATTCCTTGAAGGTGTTGGCATGTAAGCCTCCAGGAATTGACTGAATAGGGAGCTCTGTATAGCAAGGAACTATTGTTAATCCATTGAAACCAGTGAGGAAGACAAAAAGGAATGATGGAGGACAAGTAAATGCTTTCTTTTCAACTTCTATTTTATATTCATGGGGTTCATATGCAGGTATGTTACATGAGTATATTGTGTGATGCTGAGGTTTGGAATATGAATTAACCCATCCCCCAGGTACTGAGCATGGTACCCAATAGGTAGTTTTTCGGCGCTTAACCCATCCCTGTCTCTCCACTCTAGTAGTCTCCAGGGTCTGTGTTTCTCATCTTTATGTCTCTAAGGACTCCATGTTTAGCTCCCACTTATAGGTGAGAATGCGTGATATTTTGTTTTCTGTTCATGTACTAATTATTTGAGGAATTAGAACATCCTCCAGCTACAACCACATTGCTGCAAAGGCAAGATATTCTTTTCTTGTGTGGCTGCATAGTATTCCACAGCATGTATGTAACACGTTTTCTTTATCTAGTCACCATAAATGGGCATCTATGTTGATTCCACGTCTTTGCTATTGTGAACAGTGCTGCAGTGAGCATACAAGTGCACATCCCTTTTGGTAGAACCATTTATTTTCCTTTGGGTCTATACCTAGGAATGTGATTTCTGGGTAGAAGAGTAGTTCTACTCTTACTTATTTGAGCAATCTCCAAACTGCTCTCGACAGTGGCTGTACTAATTTACATCCCAGGCTATATAAATGTCCCCTTTTCTCCACAGCCTTGCCAACATCTGATATTTTTTGACGTTTTTACAAAAGCCATTCTGACTGGTGTAAAATGGTATCTTACTGTGGTTTTGATTTAAATTTCTTTGATGATGAGCATTTTTCATATGTTTGTTGGCCACTTATATATCTTCTTTTGAGAAGTGTCTATCCATGACCTTTCATTAGTTGATTTGTTTAAGCTCCTTATAGATTCTGGGTATTAGACCTTTGTTAGATGCAAAGTTTGGGAAAATTTTCTCTAGCTCTGTAGGTTGTCTTTTTACTTCTCTGATAGTTTTCTCTTTCTGTGTCGAAAACTCTTTAATTAGGTCTCATTTATTAATTTTTTTTCTTTTGAGATGGAGTCTTATGATGTGGGCTCAGTGCAGTGGCATGATCTTGGCTCACTGCAACCTCCTGGTCTCACTACAGGCATCCTGGGTTCAAGCGAGTCTCATGCCTCAGCCTCCTGAATAGCTGGGATAGGTGTGAGCCACGATACCTGGCTACTTTTTGTATTTTTAGTAGAGACAGGATTTCATAATCTTGGCCAGGCTTACCTCAAACTCTGATCTCAAGTGATCTGGCATGCTGGTCTCCCAAAGTCCTGGGACCACAGACCTGAGCTATAGCCTCAATTTTTGTTTTTCTTACAGTTGCTTTGGAGAGTATCTCGCTTCACTTATGAAATGATTCTATCCTAAGAGAACTCTAAACAATCTGAAAGGCTCCTGGAACTAATAAACAACATCAGTAAAATTTCAGGATAGAAATTCAATGTACAAAAATCAGTAACATTTCTATACACTAATAACATTCAACCTAAGAGCCAAATCAAGAGTGTAATGCCAGTTACAATAGCCACTAAAGAGTAAAATACCTCTGAATATAGCTAACTAAGGAGGGGAAAGATCTCTATTAGGGGAAATATGAAACACTGCTGAAAGAAATCAGTGGAGAAATGAATGGAAAAACATTCCATGCTCATGGATCAGAAAAATCACTGTCACTACAATGGACATACTTCCCTAGAAAAGTTTACAGAGTCAACACTATCCCTATCAAATGATTCTTCTGATTTTTAATAGAATTTGAAAAAAAAAACACTGCTCTAAAATTCATATGGGACCGAAGAAGGGTCCAAATAGTCAAAGCAATCTTAAGCAAACAGAACAAAGCCATAGGCATCACAAATTTAAGGCAAGTGGTCTAGAGGTAGTCAGGACCACACACTTGGCTAGGAAAAGTACTTGAATTTAATATGCATTATTTAAGAGGCAAGAAACCCAATAGTGTTTGACTCACAAAATAAACACAACATTTGGCTGGTAGGAGTATATAAAGTGAAGTGAAATTGCCTCAAGACAAATAAAGAAAATTTAAAATACCACTCTGAAATAATTGCTGAAGGCTATGATGGAATCAAAATGAATATGTTTGTGTAGGTTTCTTACATGCAAAACCTCAGCTATCTATCGAAAAATCAAGGATGATTCTTCTAGATACCCCACATTTATAAGATAATATTCAACTCTCCTCATTAGGTTATCTCACTCTTTCTTATATAACATATACAAGTAGACATCCCAGGGTTAGGGAATAGGAAACTTGAGTGGATACAAAAATATAATGTAGACTCATCACACAAGACACTTATTTAAAACTTTACAGTAAATAGTACCAAAGAAGGCTATACCATAGAGTGAGGTATGCAGCCATCCCGGGACGCATAATACTCAGAAGATTACTAGGGTGTAAAAGAAAATACAAGTAAATTATTTTTAGGCATCATTTTTAAATGTATATGTCAAATGTTTCACTCATCAGTAGTGCTAGGATAGAGGATTCTTCAAAAATAGTAGAAAAGAATGGCACTAAGAAAAGTAATGTTGGAATCCGTCAGAAGTCTTTTAAAGTGAATATTCACTTCTGGTTCAATTGTGGTGGTTTCAGGACACTTACAATGTTCTATGAAGACTGTTCTGAGCTATTCCCAGAAAGCTCAAAAGCCCAAGTGCGTAGGGGTTCATCCATAAGGATATCAGGTCTACAAGATCCTGAGAATTTCAGTCCTCCTGAAGTAGAAGGAACGGTCTGACCACATGATAATGTTTTTTTTCCTCACATTTGTTTCAGATAGCTCTATACCCAGTAGCCACTTGAACAAATGGATGTCCTGATCCTTGTTAGAAATAAAGTAAAAAATAGATATGCAACTGTGTTAGTCTGTTTTGCATTGCAATAAAAGAATACAAGAGGCTGGGACATTTATAAAGAAAAGAGCTTAATTTTGGCTCACAGCCCTGCAGACTGGACAGGAAGCATGGCACCAGCATCTGCTTGTGGTAAGGCCTCAGGAAGCTTACAATTGTGGTGAAAGGGGTGAAAGGTGAAGGGGAAGCAGGCATGTGACATGGTGTGAGAGCAAGCAAGAGAGAGGGGAGGATGTCCCAGGCTCTTTCTAACAATCTCATGATTTCCTAGAGTGAGAAACCACTCATTACTGAGAGGATGGCACCAAGCTTTCCATGAGGGATCTGCCTGCATGATCAAAACACCTTCCACCAGGCACCATGTTCAACATGGGGAATCATATTTCAATATGAGACTCGGAGGTAACAGATATCCAAACCATATTCCCAAATGAATACTTTGGATTAGGACAGTCCATAATTGGTGGTTTAGCATAAAATATATAGAGAAAAAAGTTATGAAACCAGCAACAATATTCTTGTGAATATTAACTAACTTTATGATTGAAACTGTTTCATTGAAAATATACTTGTGTTACAAAATACAATTGAGCTCCTAACAGTTTATGAAACATCTTAAAGATAAATAAAACAAGTCTGTGTTTGCAAATACTTGAGAGTTTAATGAGAGTGACAGAGGCGCAAGGTGGTAATGTTAGTATATTACTGACTGCATCCAGAGCAGAGGTATGTAGAACTGTTTCGATAGGTCAGAGGCAGCAAAAAGATGTAGAGAGATGGAGATAAGGCCCCAGAGAATTACTTCAAAAATGTGATAGAAAGTTGATCTTGAGGGCTGGGCACTGTGGCTCATGCCTGTAATCCCAGCACTTTGGGAGAACAAAGCAGGAGGATCACCTGAGGTCAGGAGTTTGAGACCAGGCTGGCCTCCATGGTGAAACACCATCTACTAAACATACAAAAATTAGCCAAGTGTGGTGGTGTGAACCTGTAATCTCAGCTACCAGGGAGACAGAGGCATGAAAATTGCTTGAAAACAGGAGGTGGAGGTTGCAGTGAGTTGAGATTGCATCTTTGCACTCTAGACTGGGCAACAGAGCAAGACTCTGTCTCAAAAAAAAAAAAGAAAAAAGAAACTTGATCTTGAATGAATAGGTGTTAGAACTAAGTGCAAGTGGTATTGGAGGGTTGGTGGAGGTAACAGATGGGACTGCATAAGCACAGGCAATCCTATCAGAAATACCTTGTGTTCAGAAAAGAACACCAATGGCAGGGAGGACAGTTAGGAGGCCCTAGCAAGAACCTGGGAAGAAATAATAAAGGCATAAACTGAGATTATGTAGTAAAATAAAATGGGAAGAGATGAACTTGAGAAAGGCTTATGAAGTTAACTGAGCAGAACTTTGGGTTTTTGGGATATTGGCAATGAGCAAAGTGTTTTCAGGATGTTGGCAATGGGCAAACAATAGCAGTCAACAGTGGAGCGCTAATGTCTGGCTTCAGTTGTCAGCTGCAGAGTGGATCTGGTCCTGGAGAGAAGGAACAAAGAAATGCACATGTTTTGGGTGGGATGAAAGAAGGCTGGGAATAATTTCAATTATAAATATTCTTTTTTTTTTTAACTTCAGGTGACTGTCCAGCAGTCAATCAGATATATATACCTGGAATTCATGGATACTGTCAGAGCTCGAGCTATAGATTTGAGAATTGTAGGTGGGAGAAAAGATCACCTAATTAAAGTACGAAGAGAGTTTAGATAAAATGAAAATCTGGGAAGATCTTGTATTTAAGGGTTAAGCAGACTAGATTTAGTAAGGGAGACAGATGGAGAATGTGGAGTATTACTTGATCCAAGGGGACAGCATCATTGCAATGAGAGATGTTAAAGACTCAGGAGAGACAAGTGACTGACAACGTGCAAGAGGATTTGTGGGAGTGGGAAGGATTAAAAATTTAATAGTGGCCAGGTACGGTGGCTCATACTTGTAATCCCAGCACTTTGGGAGGCTGAGGTGGGTGGATCACTTGAGGTCAGGAGTTTGAGACCAGCCTGTCCAACATGATGAAACCCTGTCTCCACTAAAAACACAAAAAAATAGCCGGGTGTGAGAGCATGCATCTGTAATCCCAGCTACTCAGGAGGCGGAAGCAGGAGAATTGCTTGAACCAGGAGGCGGAGGTTGCAGTGAGCTGAGTTGGTGCCACTGCACTCCAGCTCATATATTCAGTTAGCAATCTGTGGGTGATTGAGTTTGGAGGAGCTGATGGCTTTCGTGTCCAGTAGCCTCACATTTCGGAAGGCATGAATACAGGTGGCCATCTGTTGAATAAGAAAGGCAGGGGAGGGATGTGAAAAAAAGTAGCAGGCTACTGTGCAGTTTTGGAGGAAAATGAACAGCTGACCAACTGCAAAGAAAAATATTCTTGGTCATTGTTGAGGGTCCAACTGAGACTAGAAACCACATGGATATGGATTCCTATTATTTCCCAGTCCTGCTCAGCTGCTGTATGTGGGACCATACACCTGGAATGTAGGATGGCCTGTTTTGTATGATGAGTGAAAAGAAAAAGGCAATAATGGAGTTTGGTTGACTTACTGTGTGGTTCAAACTCTGTAGGAAAGGAAATGAGCCCCAAAGATCTGATAAAATAGGAAATTGGAAGGAACCTGAGATTAGAATGATAATTTTTTCAATCCACACAGGTATAGAAGGAATGACTACACAGTAGGTATTGTCTGGAAGAGGAAAATTAGCTCAATAGATATATCGATTTTTGAGAGGGCACAGTTTGTGTATTCAGGAATAATCCACATAAATCAGAAGAGCCAGTTGGATGTGAGAAGCAGAGAAAAGGAAAAGTTATTTATCTAACAAATATTTATTGAGCAGCCTGTGTGTGTCGGGAATTATACCAGCTGCTAGAGATACAAAAACGAATAAGACCCAATTCATGCTCTCAATTAGATCAACCTACTGGAATGATTGATGTTCCCAGCTTTGAAAACAGTGTGGTTGAAAGGGGGCCATTTTGAAAGGCAGTACTGAAAATTATAATTAGTAGTCATTTAGCATGAGCAGCTGATGTAATAGACCAAGTGGTAATATAAACCAGACAAGCCAGATAGAATGTTTAATTGTGAAAAGAAGTATTGCATAAGGAAAACCTAGGAGAATATAATAGGATGGCCCTCTACAGAGTACACAGAGGAAGAAAAGAGGAGACTAGATTCCTGAAATCTAAAAGAAAAACCTCCAAAATGAAGGAATGGGTAGAGAACGAAAGGAGCCACTGAAAGAAACTAGAGATGAGACCAGTTAATTTGCTTCTCTCAAGTTAAGAGGGTGCCAGAAGAATGTAATGGTCAACATAGTCCAGTGATTCAGAGGTCAAGCTGAAAAAGACAGAATTGTTTGACTAGATGTGGCAGTTAGAGAAATATCAATGATCTTAGCAGGTGCTATTTTCAGGTAGTTGGGTTGGCATACCTAGTCCTCAGGATGGAAGAATACGTTGAAAAATTTATGAAATTGTGTACAATCAATGGATGATCAGCAGCTCTTAGGTTGTCTAATAACTATAAACTATAGGCTTTGTCACTGGTCTTTACTCTGTATTTCAATGAGTGCAATTTTTTTCATTCTTTTTCTTCCTTCCTTCCTTTCTCTTTTCCTTTCTCCTTTCCCCTCCCCTCTATCCCTCTCCTCTTAAGAGATGTACAGGTTCTGTTTCTCTCTCTCTCTCTCTCTCTCTCTCTCTCTCTCTCTCTCTAAGGATTCTTTCTGTTGATGAGGCTAGAGTGCAATGGCATGATCATAGCTTACTGCAACCTTTAAGTAGCCTCAAGTGATCCTCCTGCCTCAGCCTCCTGAGTAGCTGGGATTATAGGTCTGAGCCACTGTGACAGGTAGTATCATTAGTCTTTTTTTAAAAAATTAATTTTTTCTGAGTACATAGTATATATGTATGTATATATGTATTTGTGGGGTATATGAGACATTTTGATACAGGCCTACAATATGTAATAATTACATCAGTGTAACAGGGGTATACATCACCTCAAGCATTTATCTTTTGTGTTACAAACAGTCCAATTATATTCTTTTAGTTATTTTAAAATGGACAATTATTTGTTGACTATAATCACTTTGTGCTATCAAATACTAGATTTTATTCTTTTTTTCTTAACTCATTAATTATCCCCATTTCTCCCCCTTCATCTTAACCCCCTGCTACCCTTCCCAGCCTCTGATAACCATCTTTGTACTGTCTATCCCTGTTACATCAATTGTTTTAATTTTTAGCTCCCACAAATAAGTGAGAAAATGTGAAGTTTGTCTTTCTGTGCCTGGCTTATTTTGCTTAATATAGTAACCTCTAGTTCCATCCATCGTGTTGCAAATGACAGGATCTCATTATTTTTTATGGCTAAATAGTACTCCATTGTGTCTAAGTACCACATTTTCTTTATCCATTCATCTGCTGATAGACATGTAGGTTGCTTCTACATCTTGGCTATTGTGAATAGGGCTGCAATAAACATGAGAGTGCAGATGTGTCTTCAATATACTGATATCCTTTCTTTGGCATATACACTTAACAGTGGAATTGCTGGTTCATACAGAAGTTCTATTTTGTGAGAAACACCCAAACCATTCTCCACAGTGATGGTACTAATTTACATCCCCACCGACAGTGTATGAGGCTGCCCTTTTCTCCACATCCTTGTCAGCATTTGTTAACATCTTTTGGATAAAAGCCATTTTAACTGGGGTGAGATGACATCTCATTGCAGTTTTAATTTGCATTTATCCAGTGATCAACGATGTTGGATATTTTTTCATATAGTTGTTTGACATTTGTGTGTCTTCTTTTGAGAAATGTCAATTCAAATTTTTAGTCTATTTTTTAAATTGGATTATTACATTTTTCCCCATTTTTTCATATGGGGTTGTTTGAGCTTCTTGTGTATTCTGGTTATTAATGCCTCATCAGATATATAGTGTGTAAATATTTTCTCGCATTCTATGAGTTTGTCTCTTTGTTGATTGTTTGTTGTGCAGAAGCTTATTGTATAGATGTGGTCCCATTTGTCCATGTTTACTTTTGTTGCCTGTGCTTATAAGGTGTTATTCAAGAAATCTTTGTCTAGTCCAGTTTCTTGAAGAGTTTCCCCAAAGCTTTTCTTTTAGTCATTTTACAGTTTGAGGTTTTAGATTTAAGTCCTTAATCCATTTTTATTTTATTTTCGTATATGGTGAGAGATAGAGGTCTAGTTTCTTTTAGATGAGCTGTAAGATATGTACATCTACTAGGGAAATTTAGAGTATAAAGGGTAATTTATACACTGAATGCATAAATATGACTCTGTAGCTAAAACTAGAAGGAACTAGACCACAAGAAGAATAGAAGCTTTTTTGGGAGAGAGATATTTGTTATGAATTAGGATGGCTAAAAAAAATCTAGCTTCATAATCAGGAAATGAGAAAAAAAATCCTGTACTCAACAAACTTCAAATGATGTAAATGATTCATAAAGTAATTGTCCTGCAAAGAGTGAAATCATATGCTTTCGAAAGTGAAGTAATGGATTATTCTGACATGGACAAGTAGTTCCAGTTATTATTACCTTCACATTTTAAAGATGACATGAAATGTAAAGATGATTTAAATTTAACAAATGACCTCTGATTGCCAGAAAAAAAGGCCACCTTGCAGAGTGTGCATAAGCGAACATATATTTAAGAATGCTATTGCATTTTCAACATAATTAGTTATCTAACTATGTATCCAAATGAAGCTAATGGATTTCCAAGTACAGTTAACTATGATTTACAAAAGAACATTGCAATTTGAATTCTGCTCTCCGAAGTTATTCATAATTATTATTTTATATACATTTGTTAATCATTTTTGGGTGAATTTCACTTTGGCCAAATTAAAATCTATTTTCACAATGCAGCAGCTATCAAACTGCAGTTAAAAGGGGGTGATTGCAGAAAATACAGCTTTCCTTACTGTTTTCCAAATGGAAATACTATTTGAGAAGTTAGGCAAACAATTTCTCTCACTTCTATTTTAAAAGAATTAAAGACAAATGATAACTTTAAAAATATTTTACTATTAAAAATGTGAACACATACTAACTTATTCTATAGCAGTTCTGTTTTATTCAACTTGATTTTATTCAACTATTTAAAGAGAATAAAATACTGTATATTCATACATTTTCTTGGAGGTTTTGTAGAAGGATATGGGAAAGTTACAATATAGCAAATAAAGGACAAATTTTATAATTATTAGCAAAATACAGTGTGCTTATAAAATGTATATCAATAAATTCAACTTGGTTTAAAATTAGCCAACTCTGTGGTTTTAAAACTTGGTTTGGTATCAGATACGTGAAATGCTAAACAAAAGTCCTCTAAAGTAACATCATGAGATAACTATCTTTAAATCGTAAAAATGCTTTAGAAATGCTTAGCAGTATGGTAGAGATATGTCAGTATAATTTATAATTTAAATCTTATTAGATGCTTTTTCAGAAAAATACAGTAACGTGATCTTGATGAGCTTGGAGTTGGATTCAGCAAAATCAGTAAAATGAGCCTCAGGAAAAGTATTGTAGCATGACTTTTTGTTAAGTTCATTATTTCACTTTGGTGTAACAATTGCTCGTTCAAAGTACCTTTGGAAAATCTTAAAATTGATAATCTAGCACATAGTCTTAATTCATACTAAAATCAATTTATCTTTGTTATGGAACTTTGGGAGATTCCTACTTAATGGTGTTAGAGACATTCTTCATTGATGAAGCCCACACAATTTTACCCCACAAAAAGCTAATCCTATTGGGCACTGCAGAAGTGCCTACTCTGAGACCTATAACCTGTAAGAATCAACACAAGTAATGTGTTCTATAGCTTAATTCATCCGTATGTTCAAGGCTGTTCTGGTAACTCTCAGGTAAAGTGCAGGCTCAGGATTCTCTTTAAAACCATTTTCATGGACGCTCAGTTTTTCTACTAGAAATCCTCTTAAGGCTATCAATCCAAAAATCTTTCAAAAATATGGTATTCAAGGCTTCTTAGGTAAAGTGAAAAAGCCATATGTACGTTGAACAAAAGAAACAACGATAACAATATGTTTAACATTAAACAGTATAAGCAGTCCCAATTTCTTATTTTGGTGCCACTGGACAGAGGGAAAGGATTTTTTTGTTTCTTTAGCCCTTGACCTCTGCACTTTGACTCTAACTCTTGTTTCTGTCTTCCAGATTTAGCCTCTCATGTCATTGAGTCATGCAGAGTAATTAAAACTCTCTCAACTCTTAAGGAGTCTCACATTCAAATATAGAGAATGGAAAATCCATGCTATCTATAATATATGTTTAAATATGACTGTGTATTAACGTAAATGAAATATGAATACATAGCCGTATGCTATATTTTTATTAGAATAATATTTAAAATCTACAGTTTTAGTTTTTCTACTTAGACAAGTGTTATGTAATGTAGTAAACAAATGAGCTAAAGAAAGCAGTGAAATGGAATAATCTGATAAGACTTCTAAAAGCACAGTGGAATAGGGCAAAATGTCACCAGTTTATAGTATTTCATGAATACTGAAAATCGAGAATAGTAACTACCCAAGTGGTGGAATTCTGACTTGAGTGTTACTCTTTAAAGATAAACTTCACGCAGGTCCATTGAGTAAAACACAAAAATCATTTAGCATATGTTTTGTATGTTTTTATGTTCATACTGTTATTACCAGAATACTAGAAAATGGTATATATTCTTCTATGTTATTCTACATTAATCATAGTCCAATAAATTAAAAAGCACAGCCCTGAAGAACTTTATTTCAACCCTTTAAAAAATCTGAAGTATATTGTTGTTGTTATACATTAATCATCATAGTCTGATTAAAATTAAGAATAGAAAGATCTGTATGTCAAACCTTAAACAAAAGGAAATTAAAACTAAACCAAATTTTTGAATTATTCAGAGAGTTTCAGAAGTAAAACATGTTTCCCCCTTTTCTGCATTTAAAATGAAGCTTGAAAGACTAAGACCTTGGAACAAAAGAAATTGGCAGGAGATGTGTATGTTCACTGGATTCCTATCCCCCACACCAGCAGCACACTCAGACCTGAAGTACAGGTTGAGAATCCTTTATAAGAATTGCTTGAGGACAGAACTATTTCAGATGTTAAATTGATTCAGATTTTGGAATATTTGCATAAACATACTGAGATATTTTAGGAAATGGGACCCAAGTTTAAGTATGACATTTATTTATGTCTCATTTGTAACTTATTCCCATAACCCAAGCTAATTTTAGATAATATTTTTAATACTTTTGTGGACTTACCACATGAAGTCAGGTGTAGAATTTTTCACTGTGGCATCATGTTGGTGCTTAAAAAGTTTTGGATTTTAGAGCATTTTAGATTTCAGGTTTTTGGATTAGGAATGTTCAATCAGGATTTCAGTTTACAGTTCTAGTCGAGCACTTTTGAAGAAAAGAAAAACTACTTATCAGCTGTAGGCTGGTTGATATTATAATCTATAAGGTGACAGAGAGAAGAATATGTAACACTGAATACTTGAGGACAAATGCAAGGCCAACATGCAGATTATACTGTGCATCCCAGCTACATGACGTCATGAAGCGTTGTATGGAAGAGACTGATCCCTGGGACAGGCTTCCGGAAAGGCACTGTAACTCCAGGACCTACCTGTAGCGGTCCCCAGACTTCTATACTTCTCTTTCTAAGTCTTAATGGGTTTTATTATTGTTGTTGTTTTGTCATCTTTAAAATGGAATAATAATGAGTTATTGAGGGAAAACTAAAATGAGATAAGAAAGGTAAAGATTTTAGCCAGTTCCTGGCACAGAGTAAGTCCTCACTAAAGGTTACTTAATATCTTTATTATGAAAAATGCTAACTCTTAAAAATCAAATCTATCCTTTTTCACTTCAAGTTAACAAACAACAGCAATCATTAATGAATTGTGATTTTAATAGATATTTGTACATGTGCCAATATGCCACATATTAATATCCTTCTGACTGACCCAAGTAGATAGTTGTTCTTTTCCAGGTCCTACCAGAAAAAAAAATAAATAAAATAAACAGCAACTGTTCCTCTGGTGGTAGTCAGGATTCAAAAATCACTTTCTGCCACTCTACTTTTGAGTACCAAAGTGCCAGAAGCCTGAATCACAAATTTAGCAGTGCATTACAAATAAGTTAACTGACTTGTTCCCTTGGTGAAATGAAATGAACAATCTGGTCTAGGTTACCCAGGACATCTGTGTAGATTTCTGGCTTTCTGGGGAGATTTGATCAATTTCCTCCATGTCATCTACACCTAAAATTTACATGAAGATATGTAAATAGTACTATATTAGCTCAACACTTCAGCAGATTTTAATAAATAACATGAAAATAATTTTAATGCCATGCAAGATAGGAATCAAATTGATTAACATTATCAGTATGAAAGTCAGGATGTCTGTTATAAGGAATATGTAGTCTAAATTATTATATGTAGTTCTGTACTTGGCATAATCAACACTAGACATTAGAAGATGCGTAATTATAGTCAATAATAGAAGCCACTAACCTAATCTTGTTTTTAGTGTACTTAACGAGCATCAGTAGAGACTTTTGTTTTCAACTATTTTATATTTACCATGAAATGAGCAATACTTTAGAATTACTGCAAAATTGGCAAAGGTGATAAAAAAGGAAGCATATATGTACATAGGTGAGCTTCAAATGTAATCAACTTTTGGAAATTCAGGAGAAGTCTAAGCATTGTAAATCATATGCTTAGTATAAGTATGTCTGTGATATGATGATAAATATTTTCAATACAAATAATAATACTTCCTACTCTGTAATACCGTGAATTGAAAAAAATAGGATTAAGGGGAAAAATCAGATTGGGAGCAACCCAGAAAAACTGACGCAACTTTGAACAAAAACAAATATATAATTCTAATAAAAGTATTAATACAATTAAAATAGTAAATCCCTCAATGAGAGATAAATACTTCAGTTACTATAGTACTTTATTATCATTTATTTTTTTGATATATATTTTATTGCATTTTAGGTTTTAGGGTACATGTGAAGAACATGCAACATTGTTGCATAGGTACATACATGGCAATGTGGTTTGCTGCCTTCCTCCCCATCAATATATCTGGGATTTCTGCCCATGTTATCCCTCCCCAACTCTCCACCCCCCACTGTCCCTCCCCTAGTTCCCTGGGATGCTCCCCTCCCTGTGTCCATGTGTTCTCATTGTTCAACATCCGTCTATGAGTTGAAAACATGCGGTGTTTGATTTTCTGTTCTTGTGTCAGTTTGCTGCGAATGGTGGTTTCCAGGTTCATCCATGTCCCTACAAAGGACAAGAGCTCATCATTTTTGATGGCTGCATAGTATTCCATTATGTATTTGTGCCACATTTTCCCTGTCCAGTCTATTATCGATGGGCATTTGGGTTGGTTCCAAGTCTTTGCTATTGTAAACAGGGCTGCGGTGAACATTCATGTGCATGTGTCCTTATAATAGAATTATTTATAATCCTTTGGATATATACCCAGTAATGGGATTGTTGGGTCAAATGGAATTTCTATTTCTAGGTCCTTGAGGAATCGCCACACCGTCTTCCACAATGGTTGAACTAATTTACACTCCCACCAACAGTGTAAAAGTGTTCTTATTTCTCCACATCCTCTCCAGCATCTGTTGTCTCCAGATTTTTTAATGATCGCCATTCTAACTGACATGAGATGGTATCTCAATGTAGTTTTGATTTTCATTTCTCTAACGACCAGCGATGATGAGCATTGTTTCATATATTTATTGGCCTCATATGTCTTCTTTGGAAAATTGTCTGTTCATATCCTTTGCCTGATTTTGAATGAGCTTGTTTGTTTTTTTCTTGTAAATCCGTTTTAGTTCTTGGTAAATTCTGGATATTAGCCCTTTGTCAGATGGGTGAATTGCAAAATTTTTTTCCCATTCTGTTGGTTGCTGATTTACTCTAATGACTGTTTCTTTTGCTGTGCAGAAGCTGTAGAGTTTGATCAGGTCCCATTTGTCTATTTTGGCTTTTGTTGCCAATTCTTTTGGCATTTTAGTCATGAAGTCCTTGCCTACACCTGTGTCCTGAATGGTTTTGCCTAGATTTTCTTCTAGAGTTTTTATGGTGTTAGGTCTTATGTTTAAGTCTTTAATCCATCTGGAGTTAATTTTAGTGTAAAATTAACTAAAGGAAGGGGTCCAGTTTCTACTTTCTGCACATGGCTACCCAGTTTTCCCAACATCGTTTATTAAGCAGGGAATTCCTTCCCCATTGCTTGTTTTTGTCAGGTTTGTCAAAGATCAGATGGTTGTAGATGAGTGACATTGCCTCTGAGGCCTCTGTTCTGTTCCATTGGTCTGTATCTCTGTTTTGGTACCAGTACCATTCTGTTTTGATTACTGTAGCCTTGTAGTATGGTTTGAAGTCAGGTATTGTGATGCCTCCAGCTTTGTTCTTTTTGCTTAGAATTGACTTAGCTATGCAGGCTTTCTTTTGGTTCCATATGAAGTTTAAGGTGGTTTTTTCCAGTTCTGTGAAGAAGGTCACTGGTAGCTTGATGGGGATAGCATTGAATCTGTAAATTACTTTGGGCAGTATGGCTATTTTCACGATATTTATTCTTCCTAACCATAAGCATGGAATGTTTCTCCATCTGTCTGTGTCTTCTCTTATTTCATTGAGCAGTGGTTTGTTGTTCTCCCTGAAGAGTTCCTCTACCTTCCTTGTTAGTTGTATTCTAACAATTGCTACAGAGAGAATAAAATACCTTTGTATTTTATTCTCTCTGTAGCAATTGTGAATGGCAGTTTGTTCTTGATTTGGCTCCCTTTAAGTCTGTTATTGGCGTATAGGAATGCTTGTGATTTTTGTACATTGATTTTGTATCCTGAGACTGCTGAAGTTGCTTATCAGTTTCAGGAGATTTGGGGCTGAGACAATGGGATCATCTAAATATACAATCATGTCTCTGCAAATAGAGAGTAATTGACTTCCTCCTTTCCTAATTGAATACACTGTATTTCTTTTTCTTGCCTGATTGCTCTGGCTAGAACTTCCAGTACTATATTGAATAGGAGTGGTGAGAGAGTGTATCCTTGCCTAGTGCCAGATTTCAAAGGGATTGCTTCCAGTTTTTGCCCATTCAGTATGATATTGGCTGTTGGTTTGTCATAAATAGCTTTTAATATTTTGAGATACACTCCGTCAATACCTAGTTTATTGAGAGTTTTTAGCATAAAGGGCGATTGAATTTTGTCAAAGGCCTTCTCTGCGTCTATTGAGATAACTGTGGTTTTTGTCTTTGGTTCTGTTTATGTGGTGAATTACATTTATAGACTTGCATATGTTGAACCAGCCTTGCATCCCTGGGATGAAGCCTACTTGATCATAATGGATAAGCTTTTGGTGTGCTGTTGCAATTGGTTTGCCAGTATTTTATTGAAGATTTTTGCATCCATGTTCATTATGGATATTGGCCTGAAGTTTTCTTTTCTTGTTGAGTCTCTGCTGTTTTTTTTTTTTTTAAAAAAATGATAGTGAAAATAAGTCAAAAGAGGAGGTTGAAACTGTAGGATTACAGAAACACAGGAAAAATGAATATGAAAGAGATTGTGAACTTTTATCTATAAGCACAAATAGAGAAATAACTATGTCATGTTTTAACAAGTTCTAGTTATCAAAGAAATATTGTTGGTAAAGTCACTTTTTTAACAAAAACACATAATGAAGAGTATGCATTTACTCAACAACGAAAATAAGAAAACTCATTTTCTTAGAAGGAGTAAAATAATCCATTAATTAAGACTAATCATTTCAAATTTTAAAAATAATTTAAATAACTATCCTTCAAGATCATCATATATGCCCAAGTTTGTTCTTTGCATTAACTCACGTTTAATACTTAAGGTCAACATTACAAGGAAGGCACAGTGACTGCTCCTTTTTTTTTTTTTTTTTTTTTTTCTTGAAATGGAGTCTTGCTCAGGCTGGAGTGCTGAGGTGCCATCTCTGGCTTACTGCAACCTCCACCTCCTGGGTTCAAGTGATTTTCCTTTCTCAGCCTCCTGAGTAGCTGGGATTGCAGGCACTCACCGCCATGCCTGGCTAATTTTTTTGTATTTTTAGTATAGATGGGGTTACACCATTTGCCTAGGCTGGCCTCGAACTTTTGAGCTCAGGCAATCAACCCACCTCGGCTTCCCAAAGTGCTAGGATTACAGGCGTGAGCCACCACACCCGGCTGATTACGCCTGTTTTTATAGGTAAGAAAACTAGCATAGAAGGCTAATTCCCAGCCACTGCAATTACTTCCCAAAGAACACAAAGGGCTGGACTTTAAGCTCCAAAGAACTGACTTGAGATCTCACTTCCTGTAACCTTATGCAACACTGCTGTACAGTGTCTCAGCCAGCCGGAACTGTGATTGCAATACCCACATAATCCTCTAGTTGCATTTCATCCCAAATCCATATGAATGTGATTATTTTTCAGCATTCATTCCTTACTTTCTAGAATAATATGTAAAGGAAAGCACTTTTTCTAAAATGTAAAATGTCCTGCAAATGCAATACGACTATTGCTCATTCTCATTTTACAGTTTAAATTGTGTATATCATTGAAAGCAAGTTCCATAGTAATGAATGTCTAAATAATATGCCTTCTAATGAAAAATCATTCCAAAATGTTTTCCTACTATTATAATCTTGATATTTATGGAGTTTTAAATCCAAATCAGAATGTAGGGTACTTCTAGGTTGTGGTATGTACATAAACATGGAAAATAGGTTGAATTGAAAACAAGCAATTGAAGAGCTGGATTCACCAGGAAGCTCTGGTAGAAAGAATGACATGAGCCCCACACTGACTTCAAGATTAGCAAAGAAATTGAACAGAGAGAAAGTGAAACCATACAAACTCTTTTAAATTTCTGTAATTTCTCATGAAAACAGAAGTCCCTAGCTAAAGGCATTGCAATGTTTTGACGTTCCTAATATATTCTGACAGAAATTGCAAAATGCGGCGCTAATGAAATCAGACTGTCTTTTCTCCCTAATCTCTCTTACGAAAAAATAATACCAGCATGTATTTGAGGGAAATGGAAGCCAAGCATCAGAAAGGATGGCAAGATGGAACTGTAACACCACATTTATTCTTTCTTCATTCAGGCTGTTGTCAATTTTATACAAATGTTTGAAAATGTGACACTACATTTCTTTCATTTAAAATTACCCTTTGCTTTTACCAGCAAGGGCAAGTCATGTTATTATTTAGGTTACATAGTCCTTGTTAATGATAGAAATATCCATTGTCATATAAATAGCATGCAACCTGTCTGATTTCATCCATCTGATTCCACATTAGTCAACAGCGTCACTTTCAGGGTCAGGGTCAGAAGTAAACCCTCTAACTATGTCCCATGATACCAAGCTCAAACCTAAGTGTTAAACATATCTGCATGGATAAACATATCCACCCATAGTATAAACCATGTTCATAGGGCATAGAACAAAACAAGACAAAAATAACCCTGAAAATACTTTTAGTAATTTTATCTCCAAGTTTCTGATGATTTGGTTTTTAAATCCTTGAGGAAATGTTTTTCTTTTGTAAAATCAAAGCATTCTTTTATAAATGTGACTTGTCTTTATCAAATATTGATTAACTTTACTGGTTTATGTTGTTTTTTTGCTTTTATTTATTTGTTTTGGTCAGAAGCAATATGATTTTACCATTGTATTGCTTTACTGTAGTATTTCTCAGGAAAGCACTGACTTTGAGGAACCTCCATTGTAAATTGTTGAAAATGACCCAGATTCAGTGGAATGATCTTTTGCATTCTTACAGCAAAGTATCATAACAGATTCCATGATAAGCACCACAACTTCGTATTAATTCTCATAATAAATGCTCAAAAATATTTTGGGTGTGCATTTATCAGGTACCAGGAATAAGATTAATGGTAAAAGAGTAAGCAAGATAGATGTGATGCCTGCCTTCAAGGGGCTTTCACTCCACTGAGATCCATCTTGACATGGCATGCATTTGCCCATACTTGGTGTCTAGTTATAGAGCCAAAGATGAAGCCTTTGCCCTCACCGGTGATGAAAACCTGGAACCTCAGAAAAAGTCAGAGCTTTTGGTGTTCATCATTTTTCTAAAACTCACCCCTTTTAATGAATTTTTAAAACTTCAGCATATTTATATATAAAATAGGAATATCCCATTCTACTTAAAAAAGACATTATAAGAAATAGCTGGACCAATGAGCTTAATTTTGTTATTCTGTAGCAAGAACACAGGTTATTATAGCACCACTAAATGCTAATATCCTGAGGGAGAGGAGCTGTATCTTTTTCATCTCAGTATCATCCCCCTAATTTTCACATAGTATATGTTAAATATGTATTGAGAACGAGGTACGAACTCAGAGTAAGCAATGGAAGAGTTGTCATCTTTCCCACTCAGGAAATAGTCTGCAGTGTTAACACCAGGACTCCACATTCAGACGGGAAATGTTCCCTTGCTAATAGTGGAGACTGAACACTGAAGGAACTTAGAGACTTCGTTAGTTTCTAAGTTCCATGATGGCTGTTATAGATAGCATATGCTATGACGATTCATAAATACAATTATGATATGTCAGCTCATCTCAGTATTCTGCTCAAGGGAAAGGGATAGAAATATCCAAAGGTGAAAAAATTAATTTCCCCTAAAGAAATGCACTGTATATATTTTATGTATGATCTCTAAAATTTCAAGATTTGGGAAAAATTTAATGAATACCAGTGAAATAGATAATCATAAAGTCTAATCAGTCACTGTCTCCAGAATTATGTTTTGCAAACAACTCTGGTATAAGCAATATCGATGTAACACAAAAGCACACTGATTTTATAATAATATGTGTACTATGAATAGATTCTAATGGAGCAGGACATAGAAAAGATAACACATGAGGAATCCCAAGTAGGAAAAAAATTAGTTAAATTAATGCTATTATTACAGCCTAAATTCTGAGATACTTAAAAAAATACATGAATTTAAAAACACTTTGACTTCTGAAACTGTATATGTTTTTTGTTAAAATTATTCATTTCTGAGCTATCAGCTATGAAAAGCTAAGCCAGAAATGTAGCATCTGTCATTGCCGTGTCTCAAGGCCATCAAGGAAAAATAAATGAAAATAATACCATTATTTCAGTTAAATGTTCAAACTCGCTTTACTAGTTGTCAAAAAATGTGCCCCTTTTTGGAGGGTGAGAAAATTTCTTTTGGGTCCTTTGATTAAAATGCAGACTTTCAACTGCTGATTTGTTTCAGGAAGACCTTTCTCAAATAGAGAAAACACAGGCATTTAAGTGCTAATACTTTTTTTCTTTTGAGATGGAGTGGTGCTCTTTTTACCAGACTGGAGTGCAGGGGCATGATCTGGATCTTGGCTCACTACAACCTCCATCTCCCGGATTCGAGTGATTTCCCTGCCTCAGCCTCCTGAGTAGCTGGGGCTAAAGGTGTGTAGAACCACACCTGGCTATTTTTTTGTATTTTAGCAGAGACGGGGTTTCACCATGGCCAGGATGGTCTTGATCTCCTGCCCTCATGATCTGCCCACCTCGGCCTCCCAAAGTGCTGGGATTACAGGCGTGAGCCACCACACCTGGCCTGCTAATACATTTTTATTGTAAAAAATAAACCATACTCTTAATTGCTTTAGAAAGGAGAAAATAATTGTGGCACATTTTACACTAAGTATATAACTACTGCTAGATTATCATGACATTAAATTGTTGATGTCAGCCAAAGTTGATTTTCCCAGATACCACATTCACTGTAGGGCCTTTCCTTTGTATAATTTACATTCTTAACACTAATGAACATTGCCTAAAGGAGCTCTTGCTCCTAAGTTCCTGAAGGATGCTATAGCTCCTGAAGGATGCTGTTTACTGTACAGTTTTACTTGAATATATAACAGGTGGCTCTAAATATGTAACAGACTATGCTCTTTATCTTCTCCCCCCAAACTTTAAGTGCTTTCTCAAGTATCACCGAGTGACTTGAAGTATTGGCTAAGTTTCCTTCCTTTCCTTCAGCACCCCCTTATCCATCACTCTTCCTCCCTAACATCTCTAGCCTTCAAAACCTTGGCTCCCTACATAATTCATGGGGCCAGTGCAAAATGAAAACGTGGAGCGCCTTCTTCAAAACTAAGAACTTCTAGCCTGTGACAAGCAGAACATTCAACCAAATGCGGGCCCTTCTGAGCATGGGTCTCTGTGCAGTTGCCCAGACTGCTCATCCATGCAGCCAGCATTTCTGCCACCTGTTACTCAAACATTCTGATGACTCGTCCTCCAGTCTTGAAAATCCTCTGTCTCTCATCCTTTTGTGTATTCTCTCCCCACCCCCACCATCTATCCCTTATATCGGGGCTTTTCTATCTCAGCACTATTGACATACAAGACTGGTTAATTTTTAAAATAACTTCAGTGTTTATTTTAGATTTAAGTATTCACGTGCAGGTTTGTTACATGAGCAAATAGCATGATGCTGAAGGTTGGGGTATGAATGATTCCATTCAAGGTACTGAGACTAGTACCCAGTAGGTAGTTTTTCAGCCCTTGCTCCTGTCCTTCCCTGCCCCATCCAGTGGTCCTCTGTGTCTGTTGTCCCCATCTTTATATCCATGTATACTCAGTGTTTAGCTCCCACTTACATGTGAGAACATGTACTATTTGGTTTTCTGTTTCTGCGTTAGTTCACTTTTAATAATGGCCTCCCTGGATCCATGTTCTCCAAAGGACATGATTTTGTAACTTCTTAGAGCTGTGTAGTATTCCATACTGTATACGTATGACATTTTCTTTATCCAGTCCACCGCTGATAGGTACCTAGGTTGATTCCATGTCTTTGCTGTGGTGAATAATGCTGCAGTGAACATGTGAGTGCATGTTGGTCTGGATAATTCTTTGTTGTAAAGGACTGTCATGTGCATATAACAAATGTTTAGCATTGTCCTTGTTCTCTACTTACCAGATTACCAGTACTCTTCTTCCTCCCCAGTTGTGAGAATCAAGAACATTTCCAGATATTCTCATATGTCCACTGAAGGGCAAAATTGTCCCCTGTTGAAAATTATTGCTCCACATGGTCAGAGTGCTCTTTACCAAACATCAAGGTAGTCATGCTAACCCATGCTCACAGGTTTCGAAGAACTCTCTCAGGACAGTAGGATGAATTCTAACTCTTCATCATGGTATTCAGGGATTGCCATAATATGGCCTTGTGTATCTCACCAGCTCAAATTTAGGCTATTTATTTTCCTTGGGTTTATACTCCATCCTTGCAAATGGGTTGAAGTCTTATTTACACACTTTTTAATATGTTAGTAATACTACTTGCTCTAATATCTTTGATTATATTCTCCTGCCATATATCTCTCCTCGTATCTTCCAGTTTCAGATTTATGGACTCTTACGGTTAATCTAGAGTAGCATCTTATTCTGATGACACGTTGCCTGTCCATACACCATTCCACACAGAATTGACTATTGCTTCCTCTCTGTCCTGCATTGTACCAGCAAGTCTGTTGTCCCGGCGTTCTGTTGTTAAATCGAAATGATCAAGAGAAGATGAAGTTTTCAGTTCAAGGCATTTCCACAAATTGAAAGACTGAGTCTATCTTTAGTAACATTGCACTGAGGAAATCCAACTTTCCCTGGAACTTATGTTCCTGTATGAAAAGTTTCAAATAGAAAATCTCCTGTTAATCTGCACTTCAGCCATAAATTGTGGTTATTATAGATTTTCTACATGCCTAACTCAATATTCTAGAATGTATATTCTTAAACGCATATGTTATATGTCAGAGATGTTCATTGACTTATTTACGTCTCTGACATATAGCATACCGCTTAACACATACTAGTTGTTTACTATTTTTTTTTCTTTTTTTGAGATGGAGCTTTGCTCTTGTTGCACGATCAGTGGTATGACCTCAGCTCACTGCAACCTGTACCTTCTGGGTTCAAGCAATTCTCCTACCTCAGCCTCTGAGTAGCTGGGATTACAGGTGCATACCATCATGCCCAACTAATTTCTGTATTTTTAATAGAATGGAGTTTCACCATATTGGTTAGGCTGGTCTCAAACTCCTGACCTCAGGTGATATACCCCCTTTGGCCTCACAAAATGGTGGGATACAGGCATGAGCCACTGCTCCAAGCCTTACTTATTCTTTTTAAAAGAAAGAAAGGAAAGGAAAAAGAACGAGGAAGAGAAGGAGGCAAGAAAGAAGTGAAAGAATAGGGAAAGAAGAAAATTCTGTTGTGAATCAGAGCTCTGAGGTTCTCAATATATGGGCTGCAAATGAATATTTAGGCAAACTGTCCTTATTTGTCAGCATGTACATATCCAGATCCTTTATCATCCTTATCAGGACCATCATCACCATGACATTAATAAACACAGTGTTAAGAACATCTACTGGTAGCTTTCTAAGCACCTTATGCACAATGCCTTTGAGGGACCCACATGCTTTGTGTCTACTTTGGAAAATTTGGATAATGCTGTTTTTAATAATATATGCACCATACTATTGTTATTTACAGATGTGTAGCTTAATGTTCAGATATGCGCATATTTACTGACGTGTCCAGATGAAATGCAGACACCTTAAGATGAGTTTTACCAGAACAGTAGAATAGATTTTATTTTAAAGTCTCCACATCTTATTGAAATTATATTTTCTTTTTTATATAACAACAACATTACAGAGTGAATTACACACTTGCATAACTCCCCATGTAATTTTGATGGCACAAAGACATACTTCATATAATGGTAGGCAAGCTCTGAGTTAGGGATCCACACGGGATTCTGTGACTAGGGCTCGTGAGATGTCCTTCACTGATGGGGTGACAGAAGATTTCAAGTCACTGTTCCTCATGATTACACTTTGATTATGAATTTAAATCTCTTGAAGTCCATCTGTTCATCAGAGAGTAATTTACTGTCAAATCCAGTAAGTGACAGGATATTCCTTTCCTTTATTTCTGACCTTGTTCTTGGCACAGAAGATATTGGTTGAAATACGACAAATTTTCCCCTGACAGCTGGACGATTGTTCATAGTGGCCAAATGAGAAATCTGTTGCAGGGAATAGACAGACTGGATGTACCAAATATTTTACCATTCTAACATGTTGTTTTGAATGCACATATTAGTTCTCAATTTTTTTTCGCCTTATTTAATAATATTCTCTGTGTAATCTTCATTAGTCCAGATGAAATGCATACATCTTATCTCATTACTTTTGATATATGACCTGTCACCAACTTGTTTTATTTTTTAGAAACCAAATTTTCACTTTTTTCAGCTTGTCTTTCTAGATTAAAACATCTAATGAGCTCTAACTTTAGCTTTTTTAAAAAAGAAAGGCATACTTTAGAAATAGAAAATTTATTTACTTTTTCTGCTAGATTGTGGTTTCTCTGAAGATAAAGTCTATTTAAAATTTATCTTTGTGTCTTCATCATGTAGCAAGATAACTGGTAGAATTTCAATTTTGAAAAATCCTGAAAAAGTATTTAAAGTCCTTTTAGGAGAAGTATTGTTATATAGTTATTTATTATGACCAAACCATTTCAGTACAAATAATCTTAATTTGGTTTTTCATATAGACTCCACCTGAACATGCCATAAAAATAACACAATTGTACAATAAAATTCTTACCTATTAATTACATCTATACAAAACCAATTACAGAGCATTAGATATTTAAGGGGTATAACTTCTATGATATTTTTATTGCAGTTCTGTTAAAATTAATAATTGTTTTGTTACTTTTATGTCTTTTCGCTAAAGACAATGTAATTTAAAAAGCAAAAGAGGTGTGGCATGTACAAGGCATACATTTACTCCCCAAACCAAACACATAAAACTTGAAAACAAAGGACTCTATCAGCAACGTCCTTCCTTTCATTCTTTTCTCTTTCAGCAAGGAAAAGTTATGTCTAAGATGAGCTAGACATTTCGCCATATGTCTGATAAATTAGAAACAATTGGTATTTTTTTATGATTAGATGTCCTAGTGGATATTGAAGAAATCTGAGTCCTCATATTACATTCAAGGGGCTTATACAGTAGTCCTTGAGAACAACTAAATGCTCAGTGATGTGACTTACTCTAAACATAGAGTAGTTGTTCCCATTACGAAGAAAAAATTGAGATGTGCTATTAGGAAGGTCAAGTTGAACTTAGTCCTGAAGGCTGGCTAGTCTTTAAGGAAATGGAGAGAGGCCAGAAGACTTCAAGTTCTAACTGAGGTAAGAGGAAAAATATTACAGTATGTGTGAAAGTAGCAGAAAACATGTGCTAGAGCTAGATGTGTAACCCTCAGGACCTTTGGATTCTACATTGTTCTAGATCTTAGGGTGACATACTAAATGTCATGTTTCTCCAGTAGAAGCTATGAGACGTACTGCAGCAAAGTCATTAGAATAAGAGAGAATAGCTGGGAAACTGTGAGTGAAGCTTAAAGATGCTGCATGGAAATAAACACAGGGTCTTAAACACAGATGAGTAAGAGTTCCTCTACGCACATGACTAAGTCAACATATTCTCTTTTTCTCTTTTTTGAAAATCCATTAAGAATGTCAGGAGAATAAAAACCAAATCCTATGAGCTTTCTATTTGGTGAAGGTAAGTAAGAAATATTCTCTATAGATTCAAAAATATAGGGAAGATGCAAAAATTACAAAAAAGAAAATTCAATATTAGACGAGTTTTGAAGAGCAGAAAAATTCATTAATTGGTTCAACAAATATGTGTTGAGTGTCTTCTGTGGGTCAGGTCCTGCTTTAGGCATGAGAATATAATAAGTCATAGAGCAGACAGAAGTTTCTGCCTTCATGGAGCTTTTGTGTAGTTGAGGAAGATAAACAAGACACAAAATATTTAACCTATCTAGTGTGAGGAAGGGTGATAAGTACAAAGAAGAAAAATAAAGCAGGAAAAGGTAATACAGATTGTGGAAAAAGAGAAATAGAAATATCCATTTAAACTAGACTACTCAGGGAAGGTGGTACGGTCTCAATGTTTGTGTCCTGCTCTGTTCCTCAAAGTCTGACATTGAAACCCAGATCCCCAATATGATTGTAATAGGAGATTATGGTTTGGGGAGATAATCAGGCAATGAGGGCTGAGCCCTCGTGGGATTAATGCCTTTCTAAAAAGAAATACTTTGGCTGGGCACAATGGCCCACCCCTGTAATCTCAGCGCTTTAGGAGGCCAACGTGGGTGGATCACGATGTCAAGAGATCGAGACCATCCTGGCCAACATGATGAAATCCTGTCTCTACTAAAAATTCAAAAAATTAGCCGGGCATGGTGGTACGTGCCTGTAGTCCCAGCTACTTGGGAGGCTGAGGCAGAATTGCTTGAACCCAGGAGGCGGAGGTTGCAGTGAGCCGAGGTCACCCCACTGCACTCCAGCCTGGTGCCTGGTGACGGAGTGAGACTCTGTCTCAAAAAAAAAAAAAAAAAAAGAAAAGAAAGAAATACTTCTTTCTCTACTTTCCACTTTATGAGCATACAACAAGCTGATGCCAATTCACAAACTAGAAGAGGACCCTTACCAGACACTAGAGCTGCTGTCAGCTTGATCTTGGACTTCTCAGCCTCCAGAACTGTGGGAAGTAAACATCTATTGTTTAAGCCAGTTTGTCTGTGGTAATTTGTTACAGCAGCATGAGTAAGACAGATGCACCTCTGAAAAGTCTTGGGCTAAGACCTGTATGAAGTGAGAGAGAGAAAGGAACAGCAAGTGGAAAAGCCTGAAAGCTCAGGTTAGCTGATGGGCAGCTGGCATGCTGGTGTGGCTGAACCTGCAAGAAGAACCAGGTGACTATCGGGAAACCCTACCAGTTAGAGAGGTACCAGTGTGCTTAGTTGTGTGCAGGCTTGCCAGTGATAGAGAAAAGTGGACATTTGATCAGAGAGACAGAGAAAGCCACTTGAGGGTTTTAAACAAAAAGACTGATGACATTGTCATAGGATCATTTTGATCTGATTGACATTGTCATAGGATCACTTTGTTTGGCTGGCTCATTGAAAACACTATAGGGTTCAAGATGGAAGTCGAGGTACCAATGGGGAGGCTTTGTAACATACAAGGTGAGAGATGATGGTGAAGTTGGCCAGGGTGATACCAGCAGAGGCAGTGAAAGGCGGTTAGAATCTAGGTTTGTTTTGAAGGTAGACAGTTTAGGGATGGATGAAGTGTGAGATATGAAAGAAGCATCCAGGTGAGTCCATGTTTTGGCTTGAGTAACTGGAATGATGGACTTGAGATTTACACAGATAAAGCAGAAGCAGGGGTTTCTTTTGAAGAAGAGCAGTAATTTGTTTTGAAAATGTTAAATTTGAGAAACTTACTGAAAATCCGTATATAGACATACAGTAGACAATTGAATCTAGGAGTCTGGAACTTAGGTGAGAGTTCTGGGCTGGAGACACAAATCCAGTAGTTGTCCCAAATTTAGACGGTATTTAAAGCCTAAGGACTGGGAGAGATCTCCAAATGAATTTTGTGTTTTGTTCTTTTTGTTTTCTTTTGTTTTGTTGTTGTTGTTTTTTGAGGCAGATATTTTCTCTTGTTGCCCAGGCTGGAGTGCAATGATGCATTCTCAGTTCACTGCAACCTCTGCCTCCTGGGTTTAAGTGATTATCCTGCCTCAGCCTCCCTAATAGCTGGGAGTACAGGCATGTACCACCATGCAGGCTAATTTTGTATTTTTAGTAGTGTCGGGGTTTCTCTGTGTTGGTCAGGTTTTGTTAGTTTTTTAATCAAGGAGTTCAAGGTATCTGCCAGAAAGCATGGCAAAGATGAAGAGCATACCTTTCAAGAGGACATCTATTTTTTTTCTTATTTGCAGTACCAAAATAAAGTGGACCCATGCCAGCACCTGCTGGGACCTGTTTTCCTTCAGAGAATAGAGGGGCTAGGATAGGGCTTAACCAGGAATCTCACAGATGAACCAGATATATGAGGAAAATATCAAGATTATCTCAAGATTTGGACCATTCACTAAAGTTTAGCAGACACATATGGAATAAACAGCACATTGGATTTTCCAGGGAAAGTGTTACATTTTTGTCTTTCCACTGGCTCTGATGCAGTTTCTGCAGCACACACGATGCCAGCCTGCTGCCGAGAATGCTGTTTACACACAGCAAGCAGTCCAACTGCCTGATCCATCACCGTCTAACTCTGTTCTGGGGTGAGGCACTTAACCTTTTTCAGTCTCATTTCCCTCACTGCGAAGGGTAGGGTTTGCCAGACTGTTTTTCAGATCTCTCCCATCCCTGAAGGTCTATTAATCCTACCCCTGATCACTCATTAGCATCTGCTGTAACGGCAGGTTGCATGGAATTTTATTTCTTTAGGAAGAAGCTGCTGTAATCTTTAAACTATTTTTGCATGTGAAATAATCTCAGTTTGGAGGAAGATTTTTTAAAATTCTAGAGGAATTCTTTAATTATAATATGCTGCACAATTCTTCCTCACAACATAGAGACATAAAATAATATTTGGTAACTTTATATCTTCCTTCATTTATATTTAATATCTTTCCAGATAAGACTCCACAAATAGCATTTGTTAGTTATAAGACACAAAACTTTTTTCTGCTATGAAATGTCACGTTTTTATTCCCAAGATTTCACTACTTTAAGATGCAGTTTTAAGATAAAATTTTAGATTATTTTGCAGTGCAATTTATTGGAGTTGAGTTTCTCAGAAAAATAAAGTCTTTGTATACTCAGTTATTGTCATTTTATTTTTGTCATATATTAAATTCAGGGGAGATGTGAGAATAGTTATTATATGTTAGGTAGCACTAAGTGCTGTGCACATATTGTTTCAATGAACAGTTGGAGTAAGAGGGCAGTAGTGGTGTCATCAGTGTTCTGAGGAGCAAAGTGGGACTTAAGAAGGAAGAATAACCCAATTAAAGTTATACAATTTATCATTCAGATCTTACTGGAGAGACCAGGACGTTTCTATTACTCCTCATGCTTTAGTGCAGTCAGCATATCTTCCTTCAAATCCAGAGTTTTATCTGTTGCTTATGACCCATTCCACCATTCATGCCATATGAGATGAACCAATTATATCAAATGATACCAGCGAAAGCATTTACTAATGAGTCCATCTTTTATGTCTGCTGTGAAAATTTCCATATTTTTGCACCAAAAATTACAGATTTTGCAGAAACAATAGAGACATGAATAAATTTGTGGATAAGAAAATCATAAACTCTATAATTTGTTACACAAATAACATCTTCTTTGGTGCTATTTTATCTTTATCCATCAACCCGAAGAAAGATATGTTTTAATGAATGCATACTGACTACATTTATTTCACATCAATTTCACCATGATAAACAGAGTTTAGTGATGAATTCATGATCAAGAATACCTTAAAATATTACAACTACAGTGAGTTTCTTTGGAAAGCTGGGCGTTTATGTATAATAGGGACGACATTCAGCCATATTGCGTATGCCTCGGACAAGCCCAAGCCATTTGATTTACGCAGACTAAATAGTGAATGGCATCCCTGGAATGGTGTAGTGTACAGGCTACACAATGTTGTGTCATGACCTGCATGGTATAAAATTTATTCTATTTACAATTGAGAAATTTTAAAGGTACATATTGCATAATATATTGAACATATTGCTATTAATGGAAATAAAAATGCTTTCAAATTTAAAGCATGTGATTATGTGGTATATCATGATAGAATAATACTCAACATGTATTTGTTCATTGACTCCAAATTTCTTCCTCAACATTATTGGGAGAACTTTATAATTATTTGGATATATACATATCAGTATACAAAGATAAAAAGATTTACATATATTTATATGTAAGCATATATATTTAAACAATGTATATGTAAATGCTGTATATCTATACATATTAAAAGTAAACATGAAAGATTAAAATGCATTAATAACAATGACTGGTAAAGTGACTGTGACAGATGGCATATTCATTTATGTTTCCTAAAAACCAATGTGAGGAGGGAAGCCAGAATTCGCAAACTTTGTCTTCTCCACAAATTGGAGAAAGGATCAGATTTTCAAAGGGCAGACACAAGTTACTCAAGTGATCAACTCTAAAATAAATTTTTTATGTGAGTATTTGAGGCATGAGAATGTACATTGCACAAATGTATATGTTGTGATATGATTACAATTTTTATAGCAAACATGGAACCATTTTATGCAGCAATTCTGAAATTCAATAAATTCTATTGGAATATTCCTTTCTGTTAAGAAAATGTTAACGTGAATGAAGTATATATGACTTAGAAAAAGAAATCAAGATTATACTCTTTAAGGTATTTTAACATTAGATTTTGAGCTAGGTGTCAGATAATTTGATGGTATGCTTTGACTTGACGTACAGTGTTTATTGGTTATCATTCTTAGGGATAGATATATACTCAAAAAATTAGGTTATCTATTAGGTTATCTCTTAATAGAGTAAACACTTCATTTTGAAACTTGTAAACCAAACGATGTATCTATGTATGTGTGTGTATATATATATATATCTGTGTACATATATATGTGTGTATACATATATATATGTATTTATATATATATTTAATCTGAGGTGGATGGCCACATCATTTCTACATGGATTGAACCACCAAGATCCCTTCAAGCACAACCATGCTTTGTCTTTTGTTTTCTGGAAAAGTCATTTTGGTTTCATTTCAGCATTTGAATAACAGCTGAATAAAATTAGAGTTCCATACTGACAGCATTGCAGAGTTTTATAAGGAAACATTAGCCCAATGATGTTCATTAAAAAGTTTTTTTTTTGTTTTTTTTTTCTTTTGAGACAGAGTCTTGCTCTGTTGCCAGGCGCCAGGCTGGAGTGTAGTGGCTAAATCTCAGCTCACTGCAATCTCCACCTCCTGGATTCAAACATTTCTCCTGCCTCAGCCTGTCGAGTAGTTGGAACTACAGGCATACGCCACGACGCCCAGCATCTAGATGACATTATGCTAAGTGTAATAAGCCAGATACAGAAAGATAAATACTATATGATCTCACTTTTCTTTTAGATGTGGGATCTAAAATGTCAAACTCATAGAAGTAAAAAGCAGAATAGCAGTTACCGGAGGATGGGGGAAGGGTGGATGATGAAAGGCGAGATTATTAATGTGTACACACAGTAATAATGTGTTGTACATTTCTAAACTGATAAAAGAGGACATTTTAAATGTTCTCATCACAAAGGAATGATACAAGTGCAAGGTGGCAGATAGGTTAATTAGCCTGATTTAATCACTCCACAATGTATAGAGTTATAACCTGATAGCCTATAAATACATATTATTTGTTAATTAAAAATATATAAATAGTTAAATAGAGTAATAATAGTAGGAGTATTTTTGTCTGCCAGGATAATTTCAGTGGTGAATTAGCCTTGCATGTCAGGAAAAACTGACATAGCGTTGGCTTTGGAAAGCAGTGATTTTGATGGTAATACAAGTAAGCATAGATTGATAACAAAATTAGAGATGACTCCAGGTCACTCCTAGTTTGGGTATGTAAAATCACACCATGAAGTCATGAAGACTCTTACCTCCCTGTTTAATCTCAGAGAATTTTTTCCATTCAATTCATTTCTAAATAGTTTTAGACTATTGTGGTATAAAGAAAATGGGGTTAAGAGACTGATTTACAATGTATTTCTTGAGATTTTGATTTTTTTACTTTCAATACATTGTTTATGGTAAAACTAATTTTTTTGGAAGCACTAAAATTTGGATTTTATAGAAAGTATAATAGTTAGGGCTTTTGACCATATTTCTCTTCTAATCAAAGGTCATTGATAGAGTAATTAAAAATTTATAAAGTTTTACATTGCCCTTGATGAATCTCTTCATGAAGGTTTAAACAGTTGTTAATAGTAAATGGTGGTACCTGGAAATTCTCTGGTTCTTGCTGTGAAGTTTTAGGTTAAACCTGTAAAAAGTAAAGCTGGCATAAAATCATTGAGCGAATAGCAAACAATCCCCAAATATTCAGTAAGTAGAGTATTACTACTTCTAAAAATGAGACAGATTACATTTTGATTCAGTTGAGACAAGAGGATACTGAATATGAGGTGCTAATTAGAAGTTTGGTGCCCACCATGCTAAATAGGCTTCAACTATTCAGGCCGTCCTTTCTAATGAAAGCTGGAGAAAAGAGGCCTCCATTTCCCAAAGGTAGGACAGCGCTTCCAGTTTCCATCTGTCAATAATGCTTTGTGATCTGATGTGTGAGCAAGCCTTTCTCAAATGGCTTTTGAAGAAACTCTTAGAAGTTGTGTGAACATCATAAGACTGCTTAGACAGCTAATAAGGACCTGGAAGCATTTCACCTTTATCTTTGGAGCTTTTCAGATAGTGTGGGTATTGTTTGAAGACAGTTAGAGAGAAAGAATAAAGAAATTCATGTCCATCTTAAGAAAGTAAGTGAGCACAGGATGACTTCTGAATAATCAAACTGAAATCTAAAGTGCATTAGTATACATCAGTATAAATTTATGCTTATAGATGAGTCTGGCTGGATGCTTTATTTTCACTTTCATAGGCTTATTCCTAAACACAAGATTAAAGAGAAAATGATGTCTTCATTGATGCAAATATTGAGTATTATGTATTCGTCACTATTCTACACATCTTTTGTGCATTCTTTAATTCTTAGAGACATACGCACAAAGACATATATGATGTAGGTATTTTGTTGTCTTTATTTCACAGGTGAAGAAACTGAATCACAGGGAGATAAAATAACTTGCTGAATACCTAAAATGTGTATGTAAAAGAGGCAGCACTCTGACTCGAATCCTATTTTTAACTGCTGGGCTCCACTGCCTCTCAGTATTGCCTAGATGTAGATTTAGTTGTGAGAACAAAAAGGAGACCTCTGAACTTTAAGTTACCCTCCCTGAAACAACATTTGTTCAAGGAAGAAGATACATGCTGTTTACATGTCTCTCTAGTGGAGGCAGGAGCTTTAAATAGGCTTGATGTGCCTTGGTAAGATAACACACACAAGCTAGATTATGAGATATCCAGTACGCAGGAGAGTCCAATAAAAAACCAGTAAGTTCCTGAACCAACCAGTTTAGAGTTTATTCCCCTATTACAAATTGAAATTAATGTTTCTAGATTAACTCTCTCACTTTTTTTTCTGAATATATTCTTAATATAAAATGGGTCTACATGTTTTTGAGATAACATTGACAGTATGCAATCTAACTCTTTATAGGCAAAAATAGTGCAAGTCCTGGGGGAGAGGCAGCTACTAAACTGGCTGATTCAATTATGGGTTTAAGAATTCATCAGACAAGATTCTAGGTGTTGGAAACCAGATAATACAAATCTGTTGCTTCCCATCAAGGGAAACAAGCATACAAACAGCATATTACAACTTCACAAGAGAAACGCTTAAATAAAGGTGTGCAGGAAGTGAGTAGAGAAAAGGTCTGTCTCACTGCAGAAGAGGGTTCTTGGTTGTTTGGAATGCAGACCTAGTGAGCCTGTTAGTCAGGGGAGAGATAGTCAGTTGGCTTTTTCAATTTCTGCTCATCTGTATTGGGTAAGCAAAATGTCTGATCTGAAACAAAGCAAATAGACATGAGCTGGGGATTTCTGAGAAAAGACAGGAATGTTGATACATTGGAACTTGTTGCACATGATTATTTGGAAAGTATTTGTACTTACATAAGCAAAATATTCCATACCTTTGTAAGAATAATACTGTATTTTTATATCATGTTTTTGCATGCATGAAACACACAGGCGCGCACACACACACACACAGCCCATGTGTTGTTGGATGGCAATCATCCAGTGTTATTCTGTACCCATTCCCTCTCCACCTAGAAAACCCACCTTCAGTCTTTGCCTTGATGTTTTCTCAGTACTCTCTCCAGGCGTCACTGTCTCCAAAGAACCTCCTTTCCCTCCACTGTCTTGTTAGATGCTATGTGCCCATAGCATCCTGTTTCTATGGAACAAATTACCACTCTATCTTAAAATTGTCTAACTGTTCCTTGATGTATTATTTATTTTTTGTTTTCCAGTACTGGATACAGGGTGGGGTACATAGGACAGGTCAAGAAATATGTATAGAATAAATGAATGGGCAGTTGTTACTGATTTTATTAAAGACATTTTTACATTATTTAAAACATCTCAGTAGGTTATCTTAAGGTCTCCTTCTTCTCTAAATTTCTACACCATTTTAATACCATTATTAGAGTGTTTTCTAACAAGATATGAGAAGTGAAAGAAAATTTGAATATTAACTAGTTTAAACATTTACTTCACCATTGAAGAAACAGGGCAGAAAACTTACAACATTAATGTAAGGCCTCTCATATGGTTAGCATTATGATTAAGACTAGAATTCTTATCTACCAGTTTACTTTATGGGGCGCTACTTGATTCACATTATAAAATTGCTTACTTGGAGTATGATATTTTAACTCATTTTAAAGTGTTAAATCTTGTCTGTACAATTATTCTATTTGTATAGTGCAGAATGGACATGAAGTAAAATTTTGTTTAATTGAACTGCTTGTAACTTCCATGTTTAAGACTATTTCCTACATCTCTTGCAAAGACCTTCATTATGGTAAACAGTAAAAGGGGAATTCACATAGGAATTAAGGGTATAACAATAAAAGTAGTGGTTCCCAAACACAGGTTTTATCACTGTCTTGTGATAATTTATGTCATACAGGGACAGTGAGGTACATGTACAACTCTTACTAAACATTATAATTGTTTTTATCATGACGAAGTGTCTTAAGATCAAAATTGAATTAATAGTTATAGTCCAGTGAATATTTTATAACTATCAGAAATGAGTTGAGGTATCAAATGAAACGAAGGCTGGTATTATAGAGCTGGAACAACTTTTGTGCTTATAACAATTTTTAAAAGGTCATTTTCTTTGAACTTGAGCTAAATCACTCAGCTTGCTCTTGTTTTACTCAACCATAGGACATACTTAAGGATCATTTGTAATCATGGGAGTAAAGATGAATATACATATGCACATATAAATGGTCCTGTTAAAAAGGGGTCTACTATACAACAGTTAAATATTAATAGGAATACTTTTTACTAGTCCTGCTATAATAAATCAGTTTGTGTTTCACAGCAGTTTGCTGTGAAATTCAAACTTGTATCCTATAACGTAGTTGATCATGATACTGATTTTCAACTCTGTTTTCTATTTATTTTCTTATTTTATCTGAACATGATTTGAGTTATCCCTAAAACATCCAGGTCTAAGAGAAGAGAATAAAACCCAGAAAAAACAGAAAGGCAAACTATAATAAGAAAGCATGATACGGGAGCCCAAGATGCTTGGCCTCTCCCTGACCTCTCTATTCAGCATTTTCTCCCTCGACCACGGCTCAGTAGTAGCTTTCTCATTTCAGTCATCTCTATACCACGTTTAAAAAATAAAAAAATTCTTGTTTACTGTATGTCTGAAAGCCTATCTGATTATGCAGTTTTAACCTTCACAGTGACACAAGGACGTCCTATTAATGTGGAAGTAAATATTAGGGCTCTCAGGTATTAAAAGGGCTTTAGGGAACTTTGCTTGCCACTCTAGCTGTTACTGGGTTGACAGAGAACATCTGTTTTCATCAACTATTATAGACCTGCTAAACCTGTTTGAGGAGAAGCAAGTTGCTTTGATGAGAGATTAAAATGGAGGAGACAAGTTTGGGAATGGGAGGTTTCTTTCCTGAATTTGTCTCAGAGGAAGGAGGAGATGGAGACTGACTGTCATGTCATGGGAAACACAGTGAGCCCTCCCTGTGCAGCTAGGAGGGCAGCCATGTCCTTATCGGGGCTAGAAAAATGGGCCGTGCCCTCAGCCAGAACATGGAAGGGGATGTGGGCCTGAGATCCTGAAGTAACTCCTAAGGAATAATCAGCAACAGGTAATTTATAAACTAAACTCAATTTGTTAGTCTGTATTTCCTTATTTTTACTTTATATCTTTCTATAGTTTTTAATCATGTTTTTAAATATATCAGACTTCTCTACTTAAGAGGCCTGGGAAAGGCATTTTTGCTCCAATTTGGAGACCAAATATAAGGTGAAGCAGGCACTTATGAGCAACAGCTTGCAGATGGATGTGGCTGAGACGTTCCACACACCAGGAAAGAAAGGGAAGCTCCAGAGGAGCACACTGAGGTCTTCTGGTTACTTATATCTCCCTATTTATAGTTAAACCATCCAGAGCTGGAAACTTGGAGTCCTTTGATTGCACTTATAATAAGAAATGTATGTTCTGGCAGAGTCAGAGCAAGAAAACCTTGTTAATTAACTGGCAGAGAGTTATTTATAAATATGCATATATTATATATAAATACACATAGACATAATTTATCCATACAGAGAATGAGAGTAATTAGGAGAATTTCAAGGAGTTACAGGTGCTGAGTTATTTTACAGTGACTTTAAAACAATTTTATGAGTTATTTGGTTATTCAAAAAATTACTTTTGTAATGATTTGTCCGAATGCCTATGTGTTAGGTCATCATAAAGAACTTCAAGTGTTTGCATGCTAGATTCACAATGAGACTCAAAATGTAAACTGGAGGGTGAAGCAAGCGCTCACCTGTTCACAGCCTTGCCACAATAGGTGGTTCTGTTTCTGCCGAAAGTGAGTGATGCAGAAATATTTTGACAGCACATCTGTTCACTCATTTTGTTCCTTTGGACTTAGATTCCAGGTAATTGGGACACTCTTAGCTGGTCGCTAGCATGAATGAAGTCACAAGTATTGTTTTAAAAATGCAAATGAGAGGTACGCATATGAATGGAATCATATCTTGTACAGAAACCATGGGTTTGGGATTCAGGGATTAAATGCTAGGACCATAACTTTATGTTGGACATATTACTCCTTTGTATTTATTTCAGCTGTTTTAAAATGAGTACAATAATATCATCTTAATCTTTCCTTTCACTTGTATCCCCTTCTAGGTATACTTATTGGAAGTTCTTTCTCTTTCCAATTTGGTGGCTGCTTTAAGATACAGTGTTGAGCAAAACCAGTGCTACTCCTGGTTTGCTGGCAATTTCAGGCTAGTAAGGTTGTTATGAAGATTAAATAAGATAACATATATAAGTTAGGTCACATGCAGTCTTTCAGTAAGTATTGAGACTCTTTCTTCTTATGAAAACCCTATTAATCTCTTAGGGCATTCTGTTCAGAAGTTCCAAATACCTCTTGCCAGTTGCCCAGATATTACAACTTGTTCAGAGCCTAGGAGAGTAGGGTCAATCAATGAATACTTTACAAAGCCTGAGAAGTTTAACAGACACTTAATTCTTTGTCTTTAAATGACTTTATTTTGTTGCTCATTTGTTGATGAATAGAGTGACAAAAACGTTGAATGCACTACCTGAGCTGTAGTAAGATAAATCTTGTAAGGGTAAGCATTGTAGACATGTCACCTCAATATTCATTGTGACTTGTATGGAAACGTTATGTCTGAGGGCTCCCAGTTTTGCCAATGACATACTTAATTCACAATATAATTGTGACTCTGAAGATATGGAATTAAAATCTTAAGAAGTAGTAAACTATAGCATGATTCTTGGTGTGAACAAAGCAATTTAATGGAATAGTACCTTATTTATGATTGGCTTTTCATACCTAGACAATTCTGTTTGGTATCTAATGGAAAAACGGATCTAAACCATTTGCCCATTTAATAAAAATTGTCAAAAACAGGTATTGATGATATTTCTAAAAATTATTAAGGTAAATAGAGCAGCATTTCACAACTAGATGATAAGAATTGTGGTCTGGACAGCACAAACCACATTTTTTAGAATCCATTGTCTAGATCTTTAGGCCTAATGTGTTTATAATATTTTTGCGAGTTTATGTTTTTAATTATTGCTGGTACCTCAGCACCCAATAGAGATGATACAACTAACCAATAACCAGTGAGATACAGACTTTGAGTTTTGTGTTTCTGGAGTTACAGGTTACAATGTTTTTTTTTTTATATTGGATCACACTGTTTCTCTGGAGTTCCAGTGTAGTGATTTAAGTCTTGTACAAGGCAGAGGACTAGGTGGCTAGTACATATCACATGGGCCACAGAATAGACAATTAATCCTGTGCTTTTGGACTAATGGTCTGGTGTGCTCAGCAAATAAGCATTTTGAAACAAATAATTCTCATCAGTATTGTTATATGTTCTCTTAACAGATTGAGGATTTTATTTTTCAAATAGGAAATGACTAATTTATTTTAAACTATGTATCATAGTATACTTTCAAATTTCAAACAGTATCTTAATAAAGGATTTGCATATTTAAGTTTTATAATTTAGCTTAAAAGCTGTTATGTAAATTGTATATAGACACTGATGGGATAGAAATCTACATTGGAACTATTAATTCCTTTATGTTTTTTATAGTGTCATCATATTACAATAAAATTACTAATCTATTGCATTAAAATATGTGCTCATTAAGGAAATGACCAGGAAAAAAAGTATTCATGTACTCAGAGAAAAATTAACATAAGATATTTTGCCTAAGTGTGTATATCACTTGAACTTCCTTTGAACTCTGTGCGCTACTTGCTATTTATGACAAAGCCATTGCTCACAAAATATTGGGTTTGCCTTTGAAGCAATATCAGGAGATCACTGACAAAAGACAGAGCTGAGATTACATGTTGAGGGTTATTGCTTTGCTATAGTCCCAAAGCTATGTGAAATGTCAGCTAATTGAAAATGGTAATTATTCTAAATAACAGCATAAACTCTTTCTTTCTAGGATGTGTTGCTTTCAAATTAATAGCTATTGATCTGTTTTTTTTTTTCACAGTTCTTCTCTGTTGTTTCGTCAAATTATCCATCCATCTGTCCTTGGGACAAAACCCATTGCACCATTTATATTGACCATGGTTTAATGAGTGACCTGGTCTTCCTGTTTGCATAGATTGCAATAGGCCCATCCATCTGCGAGTCTGTCAGCCAGACTGAGATGTGTAACCTTTATGTATATTTAGTTTCTAAGTGCAAAGACTTTAACATGAAAACCAAGTAATGGTGTTATGGTGGCCATTTGCATTTATTTCAGATACTGGTTGAGAGGAGTCCTATTAATCACAGTAGTAATAGATCTTCAAATTATGATCTACTGAGCAAGGTCATCCCATATGAGATGAATAATATATATTCAAAATGCTCGGCTTGCTTCTAATAGGCAGTACTTCACACCAAATGGCTTTGAGGGAAATACGTATGGTATAATTTTTCAGACAAAGAATTAAAATTCCTAGTTTTGATGGTTAAAAAAAAACCTGTCAAGTGAAAATTAGAAATACATATTCTCCAGAGCTATAAAATGAACTACACATACACTTCGATTCTGTAAAATTGAGTTACTTTGGAAAATATTTCAGAGTAACCTAATTCCAAGTAAGATTCTCTATTGTAATGGGTAGACAACCCAAAGACACTTGGGCTTGATATGTTTTAACAAAGTGAAGAAGACAGGAAGAGTATGAGAAATTATTCAAATGTATTCAGAAAAGTATCTGCTGAGGTTAGAAGACTAATATACAGTGATTACAGAAGTTATATTACGTTCTTAGATCAAGCCTTGCTGTAAAATCATAAAACCAATTTTCTTTTTGAGTGTGAAGGAAATGAGTACAATGTCTTTCTAATTGTACTAAAAATAGTACAATTAGTGCTTCCTCCAACTTTATTTTTAACTAGTAAATTGTAACCAGGAAGTATACTCACAAACGGTGGAAACGAAGACACAAGAGCAAATTTAGCATTAAAAATAAACAGTTGAAGATAGTGAATCTGACACATTTAATAATGAGCAAATGCTGTTGTGTTCCACGGTATTTATGCACACCTATGCAAAAACAATTATTTCAGGAAACCATGGCTTTATAACTTAGGAAGCAAAAGTGGGGGTAAAGGGTTTGGCAGTGAAGAACAACCTGGTCACATCCATTGTTAAAGCAATTCCACATAACCTTATTCCATTTCAAGCCGAGACTTTAGAATCTGATGTCCTGTTTCCTGAAGAACTGAGCTCAGTACTTTAGAGTCCAAAGGCCAGTATCTGAGAGAGGGTGAGGGTATTTTAGAAGAACCTAGGCATGTATCTGCGGGACCTTAGTAAACTTCTTGTTTGGCATAATTCTCTCCTGCCTCCCCAGTTTGTATGAGGGCTATGCTTTCTTCTTACTCTCATAAGTGAAGGCAATTGACTGATGCTTAATTGTTCTTTCTTTCTAAAATTGATAAGATAAAACGAGGGCATTAGGTTTCTTCCTGGAAATCTCATGTTTTTATAATGAAAGTAGCTATAGTTGAAACCTGTCCCATGTAAAAAAGTGTCTGATAACAATGACAAATATAGTCATATGCATCCGTTTTGTAAACTCAGTGAAGTCCCAGAAATCTTTTTAGTGCTCTGATACCTTGTAATAAAGGACCTCTAGAGGATGCTGAAATGAAAGCATGCAGAGTTACGGAAGCGATGTGTTGTGATAGGGGAAAATAAAACCAGCAGTCCTTCACTGTACAGCCTACATTGCTGTAACTGGTGTTACCCAGTGAACTACCTGGCAGGCAAAATACTAAGTATTCAAAGTATCTGGCACTTGCAACCACTGTCATAGTAAACTCTTGGCATTTGGTTTATTTTTCAAAGCCAGACCATTTGTATTTCTCTTAAAATATTTTGGCTTTAGAACTTTGTTGTTGATAGAGATAATTTATCTCCTTATTGCCCTGTTTCCCTTATGGCTGCTCTGCATTTTGCTGCAATTTGCTTAAATTGAGTCATCCCCATGATCATGGGGAATTTGTTTAGTATTTTGATTTTTAGCTATAATCTCATTTTGAATTGTTTGTCTTGATAATTAACATTATTGCATGAAGACACAGTAGAGAAAAAATATTATGTGGGAAATTCATTCTTTAATAGTTAATATAAGCCTTCTAATTTTGAGTGTCAAAGCCTGCGATTTCTCTTGATCCTTAAAAGGCTTGTAAATAAAGACAGTTCAGATGAAGAAGCTATACTGTTAAAGTCAAATTTTTTGGAAATCAGCTTTGAGTCTTGGGGATTTGGAAATTTACATAAATGATCTGAATCTCTGCAAGCTCTAAATAAACAATAACTATTTGATGGGATAATTTAAAGAGAGGCTGCCATCAGAGTGATCATTATCTACAAAAGTGATAATTCACTAAAAAATTTGTAATAACTTAATATCGCTGCGGTAATTTTTGATCAGTAAACAAATATAATCAGATTGGGGAATATGCAAATCTGTATTCATTCAGTGAAACCTGCCAGCAGGGAGAGAAAAGATAAAAATGTAAAATCAGATTGAATATTGGGGAAAATCTTAAAAGAAATGCAGTCATGCCTCTGCTGTGCTACTCAGCATAGCACAAAAAGAGCCCCACCACAGGGCTTGAATTTATAGGAGTCTATCCAGTGGTGCTTTGTCCAACATTGGACCTTCCTAACAAAATAGAAAAGAGAACAGGCTCAGGAAAGGACCCAGGGATATACCATGATTGGGCCAAGGAGAGAATAAGAGAGTGTCTGTGATTAAGGAGATGCAAGGAGAGGATGGGATTTCTGAACCAGGAGAAGAAAGCATTAGCACAGAAGCAGGAGATAAACTGCCCTGAATGCTTCTAAGACATTTTGAACAAGAACAGAAGAGTTACCTTTGGATTTCACTGTGTGAAGCTTAACAAAAGTTCATAAACAAACTCAGTGACCATGAAAGCTCAATTACAGTGGTCTGAGGAGAGAATTCAGGTGATGAAGTAGAGAAGATGACTATAGGTGGCTCTTTATAGAAGTTTTACCTTTAAGGATGGCAGAGAATTGGAGTAGAGCTGCAGATGTAGTTTTTCCTTCTCCCTGCCCTCTGCCTCCTGTTTCTTCTTCTTTCCTTGAGTGTAACAGAATGAAATTTAGGGCATCATCCTGTAGAAAGTAAGCAATCAACGATGCAGGAAAGAGATAGGATAATTGTCCAAAATAAATAAATCCTCAGATGAAGCAAGGGAATGGCTCTAGCACACAAAGGGGCTAACATCTGATAGGAATTGAGTTGTTTTATCCACATAACAATTATTTTTTCAGAGAAAATCTAATTGCAAAAATATAGCTGAAAACTAAACATTTGTCCTATGTGTGTGTATGGTAACTTGTGATGTAAAATTCATCTCTCAATGTAGGTCCTCATCAAAAATGTTAAACGTAAACTATGTCGAGGGACATAGTTTAGAGGACAGCAGGATGAAGGATAATCATCGGGAAGAATGTAGGGTGGGCCAGGCTTGGTGGTTCATGCCTGTAATCCCAGCGCTTTAGGAGGTGGAGCTGGGAGGATCACTTGAGGCCAGGAGTTTGAGAGCAGCCTTGGAAAAATTCTAAATCTCCACAAAAATAAAAAGAAATGACAAATGACAACAAAATAGAAAAAGCAGAGTGAAACAGAATCTTCTATACAAACAGTAGGGGGATTTTAGCAAACAGTAGCTGATTAACATCAGATGGTGCTAAGATTTGTATGGAGTTCCATGCTAAAAGGTCTTTTTAACAAGCAATTTAAATGTGAACATAGCTCAAATAAAATGAAGTATAATGCGCAGAAAACAAAAAAGTAGAAAGCTTAAATAATCTTCACTCTTAGGACAGCGTTTTTCAGATAAGGGTTATAGCTCACTATTGTGTCATAATATAAAATACATTTCTTATTGTGGATGGCTCCAAGAAAAAGAAAATCCAAGTTTTAGAAGGTTTAGCAATAGAGTATTTACCTGTGTCATGTTAGAAGTCCTGAGTTATACATCTACTAATGACAGCTTCATGGCCAGATACGTGTTAGAACTTGCAGTTTGGAATGGTCTTTCTCTCACATTTGTTGTCTTGTGATCACAAGATGACAGATTATCCCAGGACTCATGTTTACATTCAAAGACCAAAAACACTGTGGAAGGTAGGAAATGCCCGTCTCCAGAGATGACTCCCGAGTCCTAATTCCCAGACCTGTGAATATGTTGCCTTACATTGCGGATGTGCTGTGCAGGTATGATTAAATTAAGGATCTTGAAGGGATTAAGCTGTCATATCTGGGTGAGTTCAATGTAATTCTAAGAGTCAAGTGAGCCAGGAGATTCAGAAAGGGAGGTGTGACCATGGAAGCAGAAGGATGTGGAGTGAGAAAGACTCACCTAGCAATGACTGGTCTTGACAAAGACTCACCTAGCGATTGCTGGTTTTTAAAGATGGAAGGCTATCATGGAGCTAAGGCACGTGAGTGGCCTCTTAAGTTTGGAAAAAGGCAAAGCAACAGGTTCTGCCTAGAAGATTCAGATGATGCCACTCAATGGGTTCTACTCCAGGCTTCTGACCTCCAGAACTGTAAGATCACTCATCTTGGTATTTTAAGACACCATGCTTGTATTAATTTGTTATAGCAGCAATGGGAAATGAACCAACATGTAGGGGCAAAAAGGGGAAAAGAGTCATGCCTGTTAAGTTTGTCACTTTCTATCAGGAAAGCAAAAGTCTTCATAGAAACCCTACTGAGCTTTCATTTGCTCATTGACCCTTTTCAGAATTAGGCTACAGGAGTACTCTCAACCACAAACCAAAGGAATTCAGGTACACTATTACCCACTATTGCATTGCACTTAAACTAGAACTACTGAGTGAGTGAATAATTAATCAACAAAACAAGAGCAAATAGTTCTCATCCTCAAGAACAGTAAGAAGAAGGAATGAGTAACTACTGTTATGCTTCCTTAATGACAGGGATACTGTATTAGTCTGTTCTCATGCTGCTACTAAAGACATATCTGAGACTGGGTAATTTATAAAGGAGAAGTTTAATGGACTCACAGTTCCACATGGCTGGGGAGCCTCACAATCATTGCAGAAGGCAAAGGAGAAGCAAAGGCACGTCTTACACGGCAGCAGGCAAGAGAAGCTTGTGCAAGGGAACTGCCATTTATAAAAGCATCAGATCTCCAGAGACTTATTCACTATCATGAGAACACTATAGGGGAAACCACCCCCATGATTCAGTTATCTCCACCTGGCCATGCCCTTGACATGTTGGGATTATTACAGTTAAAGGTGAGGACACAGCCAAGGTATCAGATACATTGTGAGAAATGCAGGTTTCTGTGATTTAATAATTGTGTGAACATCATGAGCATACTTACACCGTCCTAGATAACATAGCCCACTTCTCACCTAAGGCTATGTGGTGGATCCTTTTGCTCCTGGAGTACAAACCTGTATGGCATGCCACTGTACTGAATAGTGTAGGCAGTTGTAACACAATGGTAAGTATTTGCATCTCTAAACATAGAGAAGATACTGTAAAAATACAGTGTAAAGGAGAAAAATGGTACAACTTATAGGGAAATTACTGTGAATGGAGCTTTTAGGCCAAAAAGTTGCTGTAGGTGATTCAGTGAGTGGTGAGTGAATGTGAAGGTCTAGAGCGTTTCTGTATACTACTATAGAGTTTATTAATAGTATACTTAAAATGCCCTATAATTATTTAAAAAAATATTTATTTTCCCTTAATAAATTTACCTTAATGTAATTTTTTTACTTTATAATTTTTTTTTAACATTTTGACTCTTCTATACTGAATGTAGCTTAAAACACATTGTACAGTTATACACAATTTTTGTTATATTCTTATTTTATATGCTTTTATCTAGTTTTTGTTTTATTAAAAACAAACAATCACCTAGCCTGGCTGGGCACTGTGATTCACATCTGTAATCCCAACACTTTAGGGAGGCCAAAGTGGGAAGATCTCTTGAGGCTAGGAATTTGAGACCAGCCAGGGCAACATAGCAAAACTTGTCTCTGCAAAACATTTCGAATAATTGGCCACGTATGCTGGCTTGCACATGTAGTTATAACTACTAAGGAGGCTGAGGTGGGAGGATTGCTTGAGCCCAAGCGTCCACGGCTGCAGTGAGCCGTCATCACTCCACTGCATTTCAGCCTGGCCAACACAGTGATACCCTGTCTCAGAAAACAAAAATCAAAACATGTAGGCCTGCATAGGGTCAAGATCATCAATATCACTGTCTTCTACCTCCACATCTTGTTGCACTGGAGGGTCTTCAAGGGCAGTAATACTCACCGAGCTGTCACCCTGTATGATAACAATGCCTCCTGGAAGAACTTCTGAAGGATCTGCCTAAGGCAGTTTTACAGTTAGTTTTTGTTTTTTAATAGGCAGAAGGAGTATACTCCAAAATAACTACGAAAAGTGGAGTAAATACCTAAACCAGTAGCCATAGTCGTGTATTATCATTACCAAATATTATGTACTATACGGAATCATGTGGGCTATATTTGGTTATATGTACTGTATGACTGACAGCTCAGTAAGTTTGTCTACATCAGTATCACCATACATATGTGAATAATGCTTTGTGCTCTGACATCACAATGGCTACATCACCAGGCAATAGGAATTTTTCACCTCCCTTGTTGACCAAAATGTGCTTACGTAGCACATGTATGATAAATATGATAAAAGGCTACTGTCTTTAGAAGGGCAAACAACATGTGAATTTAGACTGTTACAGGTCAGATGTGCCTTGAATAGAATTAATTTTTTTTTTTGAGACAGTTTCTCCTGTAGCCGGGGCTGGAGTGCAGTGGCGCGATCTCAGCTCACTGCTACCTCTGCCTCCCAGGTTCAAGTGATTCTCCAGCCTCAGCCTCCCAAGTAGCTGGGATTACAGGTGTGTGACACCACACCTGGCTATACAGTTCTTTTTTTTTTGTATTTTTGGTAGAGGTGGGTTTCACCAGTTGACCAGGCTGCTCTTGAACTCCTGACCTTGTGATCCACCTGCCTCAGCCTCCCAAAGTGCTAGGATTACAGGTGTGAGCCACTGTCGCTGGCCTTGAATAGAGATTTGAAGGAAGCATGCAGGTAAGAGGATGTTGACAAGTGAAACAATCCATGTTTAAAGCTTAGAGGGATGCAATGGGAGTGAGTTCTGAAAGTTTGTTGGAGATAAGTCTGTGGAAAGTTTCTTTTTTTTTTAAAGAAAAAAAGAGAAGGAGAGGAAGAAAGAGGAAGAAAAAGAGGGAGAGAGAACATGAATATTGCTTAATTCTAAGAATGGTTAATAATGGCTGATCAATATTTTGTGTATTGAAAGTGGGGAATGTATATTTTGTGTATTTAAAGTGGAGAGCACTATACATATTTATTAAGTTTATTTGTTCTGGATCTGAATTCAAGTCCTGGATATCCTTATTAATTTTCTGTCTCATTGAGTCTAAATCTCTTTATGGGTCTTTTGTATCTGGGTGTTAGTATCGTTAGCTCTTATTGTTGCATTGATCCTTTTACCACTGTATCTTTGTTGCTTTGAAATCTATTTTATAAAATGCGAGAATTGCACCTCCTGCTTTTTGTTTATTTCTTTATTTTTGCCCT
>CM052648.1:173700744-173717408 GCA_028533165.1 Leontopithecus rosalia
ATTTAGTCGATTTAAATTTAGGGTTACTGCCATTTGATGTTAACTGACTATTTTATCCATTTGTTGATGTAAATTCTTTTTATGTTGATGTTCTTTAGTTTTTAATACATTTTTAGAAAGGCTACTACTGGTTGTTCCTTTCTGTGTGTAATGCTTCTTTCAGAAGTTCTTGTACAGCCGGCCTGGTGGTAATAAAATCTCTGAGTACTTGCTTGTTCATAAAAGATTTTATTTTTCCTTCAATTGTGAAGCTTAATTTGGCGGGATATGAAATTCTGGGCCGAAAGTTCTGTTCTTTAAGGATGGTGAATATGGGCTCCCACTCTCTTCTGGCTTGTAGGATTTCTGCTGAGAGATCTGCTGTAAGTCTAATAGGCTTCCCTTTATGGGTGACCTGACCTTTTTCTCTGACTGCCCTTAGTATTCTCTCCTTCGTTTCACCCCAAGTGAATCTAACGATTATGTGCCTTGGGGTTGCTCTTCTTGAGGAATGTCTTTGTGGTGTTCTCTGTATTGCCTGGGGTTGAATAGTGTCCTGCTTTGCTAGATTAGAAAAATTTTCCTGGATAATATCCTGAAGAGTATTTTACAGCTTGGATTCATTCTCTCCGTCACATTCAGGTATACTTATCAAACGTAGATTACGTCTTTTCACATAGTCCCATATTTATTGGAGACTTTGCTCATTCCTTTTTATCCTTTTTTTCTCTATTCTTATCTTCTCATTTTATTTCATTTAAAGTTTTAAACACTGTAAACCTGTGCAAATAAATTCTGTTCTATTTTTGTTATTTGTTTTTAAGCAATACATTTTCTGAATATATGAGTGATGTAACCTTAATGGTATTACAGGAAGGTGAAATTTCAGGCAATCTTACTAATTAAAATGTTATTAATTCAACATCTATTATACAAATATTTTTGAGTAGTAATTGTCAGAGTCCAAAATAAGAGCCAGAAAAGATAAGGTGAGCGCAAAATAAAGGCATAGCCTTTGTTCTCATAGAAAAGTTCTTTTTCGCTAATTTTCAAATTGTCTATTTTGTCTATAAGATAACATCACAAGTTCATCAAGAGCAGGAAATATCACTTTCTCACGTTTCTTCTATTTCATTCACAGTCCATGTGGCAAAATTAGGCAAAGAGCAATTGAGCAATAAACCCCAAGTTGATTAATGGAATAATCGAGAAATTTCTAGATGGTCCTTCCACTTTGGATCATTACAGACCTACCTCACAGCAGGTGGTTGGGTGGATTTGAGAAGAGATATTTAGGCCAGGCGTGGTGGCTCACGCCTGCAATCCCAGGACTTTGCGGGGGGCAAGACAGCTAGATCACCTGAGTCAGGAGCTTGAGACTAAACTGGCCAACATGGTGAAACCCTGCCTCTACTAAAAAATACAAAAATTAGCTGGGCATGGTGTTCTATGACTGTAATTCCAGTTGCTCAGGAGACTGAGGCAGGAGAGTCGCTTGAATCTGGGAGGTTGTAGTGAGCAGAGATGGCGCCATTGCACTCCAGGCTGGGAGACAATAGCGAAACTCAAAAAAAAAAAAAAATAGAAAAGAAGAGACATCTAAAAAATTATGTAGTTAGATTGACTAATGCCAGCAGCTACAAATCATTCAGGCTGAAAACTTCACTTGGAGGTCTTAATGATCTAGATTTCCTTATTAATAAATGCAACTGCCACATGCTTCATCACATTCTGTGTAGTCTCCCCACAGCTTGAATGTCTTTTTTTATACTGGAATATATCAGTATCATCGAAACATTTAATGTTGGTTAAAATGATAGTCCCTGACTTAATTATATGGGTTGTCAGGCAAAATTGAAGGATCTCGGTGACAACGCTTACTCTAGCCTGACTTTTACTGAAAAATACACCGAGAAATGACATTTCTATCCTCTTATCCTCAGGTCAAGCTTTTATCTGTTGGCATCTTTGTCATTACAAATATATGTGGTATAATAACAGTGATTCTGATTTAAATTTTGTAAAATAAAAACCACATCAGACTTGCTTCCTAAAGTGTGATATAATTGTTAAATAAAAAGGAAAACATTCTAGACATTTCCAGCTCCTTAAGAAATACTGTGTTTGATTTGTTGACATAGAAACTGGAAACTGGGGGTCCAATTGAAAAATAATAGAGTTTTAGCTTCTAACACTTGTAACAACTTTAAATTTGTCTTTTTTGACAATTTGGAAGTGCTTGATTGTATTTCTATGAAAGGAAATTATAAGAATGAGAAGGATCACTGTTTAATACCTGATATTCACTGTGCTCTGCTCTCCAAAATAATAGCCACATGTGGCTTTTTAGATTTAAAGTTAATTAAAATTAAATAAAGTGTAAAATTCAGTTCATCAGTCATATCAGTCATATTTCATGTGTTTATAGTCACATGTGACTAGCGGCTACTGGATTAGATAACACAGGTAGGGGGAATTTATTTTATTTTTACTTGTTTATTATTAGTATTATTTTTTGAGAAGGAGTGTCACTCTGTTGCTTAGGCTGGAGTACAGAGGCACCATCTCAGCTCACTGCAACCTCAGCCTCCTGGGTTCAAGCGATTCTGATTCTCCTGTCTCAGCTTCCCAAGTAGCTGGGATTAGAGGTGCCCACCACCATGGCTGGCTAATTTTTGTATTTTTAGTAGAGACAGGGTTTTACCATGTTGGCCAGGCTGGTCTCAAACTCCTGACCTCAGGTGATCAGCCCACCACAGCCTCCCAAAGTGCTGGGCTTACAGTCCTGAGTGGCTGCACCCAGTCAGGGAATTTTTGTTATCTTAGAAAGTCCTATGGAGAGTGCTGCTTTGGTGTATTTGCATGTAGATTTACTATCTCCAGGCAGTTAACCCAGTGTTTTCAGGAGGAGGATAAATTCCCTAAGATGAGAACCTGGTTTTCTCGGAGACTATTTGGACAAACGATAACCATGTGATTTTGTGAGAGTGAACATAAATGGAGGCCTATGCACTTGCTGTAGGTACTATCTGAAGGGAATTTGTAATCAGGAGACTATTGCAGGTCTTAATTGTGTCTAAATTGTGTTGCGTGATTCACCAAAGGCATGTCATGATGTACCATGTGCATTTTGAGATGGGATAATACTTATCTATAAGACGGTTTGATTATAGGATTGACTACTTCTACAAATAAGCCTCAGTATATTTCAAAGGGTGGAAAACTTCCTGTGTCCCAGAGAGCAGTGATTTTTATCATCCAGCAGTGGAAGTGTTTATTTCCAAACTACTTTTAAGGGCTACACATGACTCCTAAGTTTATCTTGAAATTAGTTACTACACTGAGACACAGTTCTGTGAGAAATGGAAATAAGTTTTAAGTCATCCCATCTCAGGCCAAGTAGCTTGCTGAGAGTTGTGAAACAAACTTCTCTATAAATCATGATTCTATATATGGACTATATTTAAAAACAGTAAAAAAAAAAAAAAAAAAACTAGCCTGTGCTATTAGAGGCCAGGATAGCAGATCCCTTTGATGAGGAGGGGTAAGGATTAGTAATTGGAAAGAAATATAAAGGGAATTGTGAGGATGGATAAATTTCTGTTTCTTGATTAGGGTGATTATGTGCAATTTTTGAAAAGTCATCAAACTATATACTTACAATATTTGCTCTTTTCTTCATATTAAACTTCAATAAAAATGTAAACATATGCATGCACATACATGCCAGATACGTATGCGCCTCTCAGAGAGAGAGAGAGAGGAGTGTGTGTGTGTGATGTAAGTTTATAAATTTAATTCAGAATCAAAACTCATTGAAACCCCATTTTTTTCTAATGTGGCTGTGACTAATTTTTTAAAGATAGCAAACTTATTAAGCAGTCTCAAATCTTTCAAACCAATTTGTATCAAAGCATAATTTTATTGAAATACTTAAATATATGCATCACTTTCTGTGATGGAATGCTAAGTAGATCCTATCCAATGCTTACTTCAGATCCACTTCATTTCTAAAATGCCACTGAAGCATAAGTTAATTAAATTACATAGATTCTAGGCAGTGATGGGAAAAGTAATATTTGATATAAGTGCATATTCCTGCAAAAATCTCTCCATGGCTGTACATGCTGATACATCAGCTGCTTAACTGCTGGCATTTTTAATCTGCCCAAAAGGAAGACATATTTAAGTAGGTTAGTTATTCCTTCGCTTGTGAAGTGCTATCATTTTTGTTGTTTGCTGATAGTCCTATAGGGCAGAATTCATTCAAAGCCAGACAAGAAATACAATGACATAAAACCTGGTATTTACTGTGCGTATGCTCAGAATTCGCAGTAATACTGTGTCATACGTGGTGGCTTCTTGCAGGCATTGCATTTCTCTTGATTCATGATAATGTTTGAGGCTTTGAAAGTGAAATTGACTAAAATTAATTCTACTTGTGAAACTGCCCTCCGGAAAACTGTTCATGCCTATGTGTATCAGTGCACTAATGCAGCAATAGCATTTAAAGGCTTGACAATAAAGGCAGCTACTAACAAATGAAACATTAGAAATGGCTTTTTTAACAAGTAAATTTCAGGGGAATGGTTTAACGTTCTGGACATTCCTATAAATATTAATGTATCAGTTATTTTCTATTCATTTATGCACAAATCAGCATATTAATAATTTAATCAAGCTCTTGGTCTCTTTCTCTTTGACAATACATTGCATCATGGAGTAGAGAAAGATTGTGAAATTCCAGGTGCTAGTCTACCACTAAACTCATGAAATGATACAATGTAATGATTTAATCACCAAACTAAAAAAAAACCCTTCATTTTCATGTACATTTTACTTACTCGTGCATTCAGTTATCTAATGATCCCATAAATATTTCCTAAGTATTATGTGCAAAGCCATGTCGTTGTGGCTAGAGATACATCACGTGACGGACCGATTCTCTGTCATCGTGGAGTTTCTATCCTAATGGGGAAACAGAATACTGGCAGAAAACAAACCAGTAAATACATCATGTGTCAGATATTGATGACATAGCTTGGAGAAGAATTAGACAAGGTAATTTGGACAAAAAGTGTGAGATGAGATGGAGTATTGGTGTTGCTGTTTTAGCTGAGGGATGTGGACAGGTGACTGGAAAGGTGATGTTAGAGTAGCTCTCACTGAAGGAAGTGAGAGCTATTCACCTGGATACCTGAGGAAGAGCTGCTCTCAGAAATTCACCTAGAGCTTGCCATTACTACTTTCAGAAGACCTCAGAATAGTAATCTACTTTCTCTACATTCCCTATGATATGGATGAATAAATATCACTGTGTTCCTTTGTCTGGATATACAAAATATCTATAGTAGTTGGAAGTACAGACAGAGCTGGGACTAAGACTTGATTTACCCATTCATAAGCGAGGAAGGAACTCTTGGTTGAGTGTAAAAACCAACAGATACAGTCATATTTCAAACACAGGAAAAAAATCAGCTTCTAAAAGGATAAAATGTAGGACAAGTTTCTTGGCGGGACTTCATTATGACATATTTGCCCCTAAACATTGTATGCAAGTGTTTTTTTTTAACATGTGATCCTTCTCCTTAGAATGTCTGTTTCCGTATTCTTCTTGCACATTACAAAAAATGTATCTACAACACACAGTTAAACTTTTCAATGCGTTGTTTCCTGTAAGCGCCAAGCTAAATTGTTCATGATTCTTTGTGAATTCTTAGGTCGGTGCAAAAGTAATTGTGGGATTTACCATTTAAAGTAATGAAAAAATAAGTAATGGGTTTTGCCATTACTTTTCATGGTAAACACACAATTACGTTTGAACCTGCCTGATCCTACAGCAACCTGCAATTATCCTCTAGATTCTGCCACTTTTCATTGTATTATTATTATTTTTTAACTGAGAGAAATAATTTTAATGTCCCTCATGTTTAGTTTAGTGTTCTGCATATTTTTAAATGTTAATGTAAATGAACACATGATTAACTTACAGGTAGAAAAATGTATGAAACCTCATCAAAGGTAATGGTTCTCTAATCAGTATCCCTGGCATGCATTGTAGAGGAATAGTAAGTATTCATACAGAGTTTAGAGTTGGAAGAGTGGCTCTGTCACTTAATGGTTGTGTAATTGTAAACATTTTGGTAAGCATCTGTATCCTTAGGTCTAAAATAAATATATAAATGGTGTTTGTCCCAGTGGTCTGTTTAGAGTCACAGTGACTAACATATATAAAAGTGCTTTGTAAATTGTAAAGTATTATCCTCTTCTTCATTTTTATGAATAATTCTAATATTATCTATATTTTTAAAAATAGGGACTTAGGAAGGAATTAACCATGTAACACATAAGGAACCAAAAATTGGTTAAAAATAATTGACTGAAAAGATACATTGGGTTGAACCCTATATTAGTATAAATAGTAGTTCAATAAATCCAAGCTAATTATTGGAGGCAATGAAAATACAGTGGAAATCTTTGTACTTATTATCATGAAAGAAGCCTTCCAACATTTCTACAGAATTAACTGTCAACTCCATCACATGCAAATGGTATAGGATGAGGTAGAATAAAAACAGATACCTATGGCAACTGAGAAGGACTCAGATGGTCTCTTTACTAGATGAAACTAAATTTCTGCCTAGTGACAAATCAGAAACGTATTGTGTTTTCATGTCAGGAGTTGTGTACTGAACTGCTGATTATTTCAGGATTAAACCTGTGCTAATGTTTTATTATCAGATACATGTTAATTAAAAATTTAAACTTGAAAATGATTCTGAGATATCCTTGATATGTGAAGTGCTATTCTAATTTGTTTTGAAATATTATCCATAATCACAAGCTATGCAGAAAAAAAAGATGTGATTTTTTTTTTTTAGTCTTCAAGTCTACAAAAATAGGGCTAATAACCGGAATTATTTTATATAATTCAGTCAACTTTTTGGTACACTTGTAAAACTATTAGATTTTAGAAATGTGCAATGAATAGGCATTTTAATGTTTTATATATATATATGTTAAGATTAGTGTTTTTTTAATGCTATAGAAGGATATTTGATCAATATTTTCTCATGTTAAAGCACAGATTTTCTCAACACACAACAGTAGCATGTTTTTCACCCTCATTTGGTCAGAAGATTTTGTGAATAAATGGGATTCCAGGATAACATGATAATAGAATATAAGAACTAGTGCATTTGGCCAACTGTGTAGATTATCCAATTCAGCATTTTGCCTCTGACAAACAATAAGAAATATGTGGTCAAATGTACTGTTATGTACCTGAATATTCCTCTAAAAATGAAGCAATGCATGCCCAGACTGTTGATTTTTTTTCAGACTACTCCAAATTCAGACTGTGTCAATTCTGGCTAGAAAACCAAACCTCATAAAATTATTATACTATGTCAAGTAATATTTCTTTTTATTTGCCCTTAGTTTTCTTCTCTCTTTGTTCAAAGGAGATTCTTGTTAACTGAATTCAGTTGAAATATATCCTTAGACTTCATAATTGCAGAATCGTTCCTTCTTCAACTTCCGAGTTTTTTATCTTTTCAGTGTAGAGTCTACATCATTTAAGTATGTCCTCAAAAGGAAGACTGTCCCTTTGATGTTTTTTGCATGCTGTGATCTGGACCTAAAAATCTTTCATTTTATCTTTTTTCTACAACAATACTATAGAAGAAACAGGTAGAGACTCAATATTTTGCAGAAGAAAAGTATTGTGTGTATGTGTTTTTAAAAAATTCTATAGATTTCTAATGATGTCAATGTTGTGTTTTTTAATTAGACAAATTTAAGACAATTTTGAGTAGAGTAGCACATTAAATTTCTTACGAAAGAAATTCCATAAAATACAGAAATGTCTGGCTAAATATTTAATCAAAGAGATAATATTATAGGCAAAAAAGTAAAACTAGAACAATCAAATAAACACAATGCTAGAGTAATGTTCTTACTTAGGAAAGGCAGGTGAGTAAAAATGAATATTCATGATTTGGGGAATGTTGAAACAATTTTCAGCAACTCAGAAATAAAGGAAATTTGCTTTTTAAAATGCAATTTCTAGTAATCTCCAACAACTGTCCAGTCATTCATTTGTATCCACCAGTGACTGTCTCAAAGTTCTCCTTGACCCCCTATCAGGAAGATGGGGAATAATTTTTTCTGTCTGATACTTGTGGAACAAAGCAGCCTCACCCTGAGGCTGACTTCAGTATGTCAAACAAATGGCTGTTCTCTCACACATAAATGACAGTAAGCCTGTTGGTTGCCTTCTGAATTCACACTGATCGGGCTCCCTTCCAGGGCCCCAAGCGTGCAGCTGTTCTTTCTTGACAAAAACTCTACAGGTTCAAGATATTATTTTTAATAGAGTTTCTATAGAAATCATGTTTTAAAAATTCTCAACTCTATGAGATATGTTTGAAACTCATATGTTGAAATATACACATTAATTTAAAATTAGAACTTTTCAGCATTAAATATGGACAGACATTAAATATTGTACATTAATTTCTATACATTGACAGGAACAGTCATATTTGGAGAAATTAGACATAATTTGCATGCATATCATTTTAAGAGATAACAGAAGGAACACTTCTTTTTTTAAAATATGCAATTATCGGTATTAATAGGATCTCATAGAATAGGAAAATTTGTTGCTCCTTATCTACATTAGTATTGACAATTTGCATATTCGACTGATCTCATTGAGAAAGTGAGAACAATAATATTTCATTTGTGGAATTAACCACCGTAATAGGTTTTGGTTGATAGGAAGAGAGAGGGAAAAAAACACATAGAGTGAGATAAATCCTTAGTCTCAAGGTCTGTCTTCAAGACATCTTGCCACCTTTGCTGTGTTCAGAGTTCAGTAATTCCTAATTTAACCCCATCTTTCTTATTTTTCCATCTTATTTTTCTTTTTTGGTGAGACACCAGAGACATAGAGGCATTTTAATTGAGACTTTACTGAAGCAAAGGCTTTGGATTCAGAAAGACCTGGTTCAGACTTGGCTCTTGCAATTTGGCAAGTCACTTGTTATATTCCAACAAATAAATGTGAAATGTATTGCAGGAATAAAATGATAGAAAAATCTCCATGAATTGGTATGATAGAGGATACAAATGGAAAACGTAGCACTAAAAAATGATCACGATACAGAACTGACCGAAACAGGAGTCAATATGCTTGAAAGCAGATCAGTGAGAATTACGCAGGAATAGCAACAGAGAGAACCAAAATTAAGAAACATCAACAACTGTTAATTGGCCTTTGGAATAGTTCCTAAGGTTTATGATTTGCACTGGTGTCCCAGAAAGAGAGGCAAAAAGTGCAGACCAGAAAAAGATATGTAACATATAAAGGCTGAAAATTTCCCATGTCCAGTGAAATATATAAACCTACAGATTCAAGACACTCATCAAACCCTAGATCAGGTAAACCCAAAGAAGTATGGGCCCAGAAACAGCATAGTCAAAGAAAAGAAGAGGAAAGAATCTCAAAAGCATCCAGAGAAAACTGTGTAAATGTTTAAAAAGTAACAAACATGGAGACATTCTGTTAAATGTCTGTCTGCAGATTTTTCATCAGAAATTATGGAGATTAGGAAGAGAGGAAAGGAAATATGTTCAAATTGCTGGGATAACTGTCCTGCCAGAATTCTAAATCAAATACAAATGAACATAAAATAATAGTGTTCTCAAATAAAGGAAAACTAACAGAATCTGTGGCTGTCAAAACTGCTCTGAAAATATTGCTAAAGGAAACTCTTCATAGAAAGAAACTTGGAATATTATAAATGAAAAAGAGTAACAATAATAGCAACTATTGGGGTAAGTAGGCTATTTTTCTCCTCATGATTCTTTAAAATGTTTAGTAACTATAAAGTAATTAGATTTCTGTGCTCTGGTTAAAATGCTGAAGTATGAATGTTAAGTAGACTGAGAAAAGTTAAGTATGTGGATAATCTGTGAAGTCACTGGACACATACATATGCTTGCAAATTATTCAATGAGATACAGCTGAAAGTGCAGTAGGAATATTTAAATAGAATTGAAAAGATGTTTGAATAACCCACAGAAAATGAGAAAAGGTGAATAAAGATTGAAAAACAGAGGGAATAATCAGAAAACAAATAATAAAATGGTAGACCTAAATCTAAGCATGTTAATAAATACACTAAATGCAAAGTGACTAAACACACATATTAAAATACACAGATTGTCAGGATGGATTTAAAAAGCATGAAATGTCTATATGCTGTCTACTAAAAGTTTACTTCAAATGTATATGGTGATGTAGGTAGGCTAGATATAGAGAATGGGGAAAATAATACATGCATACATGGACAAAAACAAAGCTGGACTGGCTGTATTAGCTGAAGTAGGCTTAAGAAACATGACCAGAGATGAAGAGGGATATTACATTAAAAGCACAAAACGGCTGGGCGCGGTGGCTCACACCTATAATGCCAGTACTTTGGGAGGCCGAGGCTGGTGGATCACGAGGTCAAGAGATCAAGACCATCCTGGTCAACAAGATGAAACCCCGTCTCTACTAAAAATACAAAAATTAGCTGGGCATGGTGGCGCGTGCCTGTAGTCCCAGCTACTCGGGAGGCTGAGGCAGGAGAATTGCTTGAACCCAGAAGGCGGAGGTTGTGATGAGCCGAGATTGTGCCATTGCACTCCAGTCTCGGTAACAACAGCAAAACTTCGTCTCAAAAATAAATAAATAAATAAATAAATAAAATAAAAGCGCAAAACAATCCCAAAGTGTATGAACCTAAGAGCAGAGCTTTAGAAAACGTAAATCAAGTACGATCAGAACTGAAAACATAAACAGACACATTCCCAAGTATAGTTAGAGATTTCAACGTTCTTTTCTCAGTAATTGATAGACTTTATAGACAGAAAATAGAGGAGAATGTTGACCTAAGGGGTGACATCAATCAGTTCTAATTGACATTGAACACAGCAGTGAGTACATTTGCCCCATATACACAAGGAACATTCACCAAGACTGCCCATATTCTGGATTATAAAGCAAGGTTAACAAATATAAAGGAATTAAAATCACACATAATGTGTCTACAACAATAGCACAGGTAACAGGAACATCTTCAAATATTTGGGAATTTAACACATTTTCTTCGTTTTAAAAAATGTGTATCAATTTAAGGGGGACAAGTGCGGAAAACAAGGAACAAAATTACATGAATATATTGTATAGTGATGAAGTCTTGGCTTTTAGTGTAGCCATCATCTGAATAATGTACATTGCACCATTAGGTAATTTATCATTTCTCACCTCCCTCCCACTATCCCACTTACCGAGTCTGCCAGTCTATTATTCCACAACAGCATACTTTTAAACAATCAAAACATCAAAAGGGAAGTTAGAGTACATACTGATCTGAGGAAAGATGAAAATTCAGCATATCAAATTTGTGAGATGTAGCTAAAGCAGCACTTAGCCAGAAACTTGTAGGAGTTAATGCTTATACAGAAAGAAGAAAAGCTTGAAATGAATAAGCTTGGATTATCTCAGCCTCTATCTAGAAAAAGGAGCAAAGTAAACTCCACAGCAAGCAGAAGTAAGAAAATAAGAAAGTGAAAAGCAGAAATACCCCCCCAAAACAGGAAAACAATAAAACGTGTTAAAACAATAGCTGTAAACTTCTAGAAAGACTAAAAATGAATTGTCTTTATAGGTATCAAATTAGCAATATAAAAAATTACAGATAGACTATCACTACAGACTCCAAAAACATTAAAACAATAAGACTATATCACAAAAAATTTGACACACCAGAGTTTGTCATATTGCATGAAGTATATTAATTCCTGGAAGCCAGAAATCAATGCACACCCAAGTGTAACTTAAATAACCAGCATGTTCATATCACTGTTTATTTTGTAGTTAATTTTTTTCTGAAAATAAAATCCTCTTGACCAAGATTGTTTCTCATAAACTCTAGGGAACACTTAAGAGTTATTTTGTTTCTTTGTTTACTTTGTTCTGAAGATTGTTTCTGATAAATTATAGGGAACATTTTAAAAAGTTATTTTTTGTGTGTGTTTACATTGTTTTGTTCCTGTTTTACTTTAATGCATACCACTTGAAAATGAAGAAATTAAATTGTGTTCAGTCACATAAGACCTATTCCATATAGAAATCGGAAAGGATTTCCCCAAAACTTCTGTAACTAATAAGATATTGTAGCAAGATTATAGGATACAAATTGACCACAAAAAATGAACTACATTTCTCTATAGATGCAATGAACTGTTGAAAACCATGTAATAGCTCCCCCCCCAAAAAAAAATCTGGTTGTAAATCTAACATAACAAGTACAGAAACAGAATGCTGACAGGTATAAAACACTGGTGAAAGAAATCAAAAGAAGCCTAAATAAATAGAGATATAACATAGTCATAGACTTGTCTCAATACAGTAATAAATTTAATTCAACCCAAAATGATCTATTGATTTAATGCAAATCCAAAGTCTCAACAAGATTTCTTTCTCAGTATGTAAAACTTGATTCTGAAATGTATATAGGAAAGAATGACGGTGCTAAGATGATAAAATGACCAAAATGATTTTGAATAAATACAAAGTGGGAGACTTTCACTTTCTAATTCCAAAAAATTGTGTAGTAATCAAAAGAATCCATTATTAGCTAAGGGCTGGCCACAGGGATCAATGTCACAGAAAAGATAGTCCAGAAGTATACACACAAATACGGCCAAGTTTTTGACAAAGGTGCACAGGCAATGACAATAAAGGATAGGCTTCAACGAATGGCTTTGGAACACTGGCAACCACATGCAAAGAAAGTGAACACTAAATTAAACTTCACAGTTTATCAATAAACTAGCTCTAAATTGATCATAGATGTACATACAGAACGCAAAACTGTAACACATTTAAAAAAATAGAAGAAAATCTTCATTCCCAGTGAGTAGAGTTGTTAGACCTTACAACTAAAGCAAGACCATGAAAGTCAAATATATATATGTATATGTATAAATAGGACCACAATAAAATCTAAACTTTTTGTTATGTTGAAGTTAGGTTAAGATACTTTAGAAAGTCTCTTAAAGTTACTGTCAACATTAACGGTATCTTTGAGAAGTTAACTTTTACAGTAACTTTAAAGAGCATAGAAAGAGCGAAAATACATCCAAGCTACCTATCTGAAAAGGAGCCTGTATTCAGAATGCGTAAAGAAATCTCCAAATGCAACAGTAAGAATCAAATTTAACAGGGGCAAAACACTTGAACTGATGTTTCACAAAAGAAGACATGGAAGTCCTGTAAACATGAAAAAATGTTCAAAATCAAAACTACTAGGAAAAGTAAATTAAAACTGTAAGATGTTGCTATACACTATTAAAACAACTCCCACTGAAAAAAGTACTAACAATTTCTGGTGCTGGTGAGAATACAGAACAACTGGGATTCTCATAAATTCCATTGGAAAGTAAAAATGATACGGTCACTCTGTAAGATAGTTTGGTAGTTTTATGTTAAATTTAACTTTCACCTACCATATGACCCAGGAAATCCACTTCTTCGTGTTTACCCTGGAAAAATAACTTAGATTTATACAAAACTTGCATATGAATGTTTATAGCAGTTCTCTTCATAATTGCCAAAAACTCAAAATAACACAAATGTCTTTCAGGGGTTGAAAGGTTAAGCAAATTTTGATCCATCCATACTATAGAATCCTGCTAAGCAATTAAAATGTGCACATTATTTTGGTACACACCACATCTTACATCAATCTCGAAGGCCTTAATCTGAGTGAAAGAAGCCAGTGTCAAAATGTGACACACTCCGTGTATCCGTGTATCCAACATCCATGTATGTTTTAATATCTAAAAAGACAAAACTGCAGTGATGGGAAACAGATCAGTGGTTGCCAGGATGTAGGAGTGAGAAGAAGCGGGGCTGTAAAGGGATAGGATGAGAGATTGGGCTCTGGGGAATGGGATATGACTGTTCTACCTTCTTTTTGGAGTTGGTGGCTACATCAGCATAGACACAGGAGAGAACGTGTAGAACTGTATGACACATTAAAGGTCAGTTTTATTGTACGTTTATTTAAACATGAACTTAAAAGTAATTATCCACTATATACCAAACTTTGCTTGTATTTAACAGTAGTAAAGAGCTTGGAAGATGAGCTGCATGAAAATGCAAAGTAAAGGCTGTCTCTGAGGACTGTAAGAGAAGTAGAATCATTATAGGAACACACACACCCTTTTTTTCAAAAAGATCATATGAATGAAATAGCTCTAGAAAACAGTATTATGTTGTATTTTTATTTCAGAAATTAAAATTTCAAAATAAAAGTTTGAATAAAATAACATAAACTAATGCCGGGTTAATTAAAGCCAATCAAAAAAATAGATTACATAAAATATGTTTAAAATAATCATTGATTACAAAATTATAAGTAAGAAAACTCTGGGTCTCTTTCAAGCAAAGTAAACCCTAAATAAAGCATGTTCCCCATATAAATTCTTAAGAGTGACCAGAGTATGATTTAAACATAATTGTTAACCAAACTTAAATGTTATTGTAACGTTATTTGTGGTTCTGAGGAAATTTCCAAGAGTGAAATTCTAGCCTCTGTTTCTTTTGTTTTGTGGTCTTTCAAATATATAACATCCCGGAAGATAAAGTAGGAAGCTCTTCTACCTTGTATCAAGGCTCTGGGTGATTTCTTTGGAATCCTCTACAATTGATTCACATATAATGATTTTAGGTTCAAGAGTATGTCTTACTTTATTACCATAGTCTGTTGCAGGATTGATTAAAATTTCTGAAAACAGAAATGAAAAAAATTGTGTTATGACGAGAATATATTTTCTAAGAATCAGGAGGCTCTCATTAGAATATTAGAATTGTATACACACAGATGATTGCACTGAAGAGATTTCTACATAGTCTGTGCCTCTGTCTATATCTTGATTTTGCTATTTCCTTGGTCACCTAAAGTATGTGATTCCCTAAATCTATGCATTTCCACGTCTTCATGCTTTGCACATGCAGTTTTCACTTCCTAGAATATTCTTGCCTCATTACTCATCTTCATTGTTTTTACACTTTCTTCTAGAGGCTATTCAGGAATTACTTTCGTTGGTAAACCTGTCTCTACTCCCCAATAAAAGATCAACTACTTCCTCAACCACCCCATCCACGATTTGTCTTCATAGTACATTGAGTTTGCCTTTAATCTTATCCACTTAAAGCACCACAAGAAATTTTTTTCTCATCTATTTACATTTTTACTTTTGTTATCTTGCCAGCAATAGCTATAGAAATTCAACAAATGCTTGATGAGTAAATGTATAAATGAAACCATGAATGAATGAATTTAGCTTTCTTTGGCTTGAGTCCTTTCATTATAAAACATCTAAAAAATTATGCTCTACAAATATTTTTTTCATTCTATAGTTGATACAGTATTTGAAAATGTGTTACTTACAAAAGCTGGCAGAATAGATGAAATCCCTTCTCACATAAGAGTGTGCAATTGTTTTCAAAACCAGTTTAGCCAACACTGAATAAACTCACACCCACTGTACCTATAACATCTCTGCTCTGATGTTAGCAGAATTTCTAAAAGCAAAGTAAAGTTATTTACAAGTTATGCCACTGAGAATTGAAAATGTTATAAATGGTACATGATTTTGTAAGGAAAAAAAACGTTGAGGTGCCTTTATTCGGAATTAAGTGGAAATAGCTTGACTGACGCATAGGAAAAAAACATACCCTGCACAAATGTAAAACTTCAACAATCAAGAGAAAGAAAACCTCATACATTTAATCGTTTATCTTATTTTATTATTTTTTGCTTGAATCGTTGTGTATTTGAAAATTTACGAAACCATTTTATATACATTAAATGTATCTATTGCTGAAAAGAAAGTCCTCCTTTTAAGATTTAACACAATAAATGAGCAATCATGTGTTAATCATCCAAATATATACAGAACATCACATTAGACAAGTAGGTACAAAAATTTTAACGTTCTAATCAGTGTCCTCAGCATGGGTACAATAATAGTGATTATGGACACGCATACACAGGACTATTAATATAAGAAAGCCAAAATGTATTATGCATTGTGTATGGTTTTAAGAGTTTCACAGATTTTGTACAATCCAGTATTCTCAATAATGGTGAAGTGTGTTGGAATTCACTCAGGGTGGCTGACAAAATACTAGCAAAATATTGGGGAAAGTTATAGATTAGTCTCAAACCTTTTGGAAGGCTGAAAGGTTTTTTTTTTTTTTTAATTTTTATTGCATTTTAGGCTTTGGGATACATGTACAGAACATGCAAGATAGTTGCATAGGTACACACGTGGCAGTGTGTTTTGCTGCCTTCTGCCCCCTCACCCATATTTGGCATTTCTCCCCATGCCATCCCTCCCCCGCTCCCCCCCCCCGCTGTCCCTCCCCTATTTCCCCCAATAGACCTCAGTGTGTGGTGCTCCCTTCCGTGTGTCCATGTGTTCTCATTGTTCATCACCCGCCTATGAGTGAGTATATACGGTGTTTCCTTTTCTGTTCTTGTGTCAATTTGCTGAGAATGATGTTCTCCAGATTCATCCATGTCCCTACAAAGGACACGAACTCATCATTTTTGATT
>CM052648.1:173717508-173731502 GCA_028533165.1 Leontopithecus rosalia
TTTATTAACTGGCACACTACTGATATTCAGACCCTCATGATCATCCATTTGGTTAGCAGAGCTTCATTTGTATGTAACACTTTCAGAGCCTTCCAATAGGTAGTTCTTAAACCAGGGGAAAGAGCAAAGTTCAAGTGCCTACTTATGTGTTATTTGCTCATGTAAGAGTTTTTAAGAGAGGGTTGATTATCGCAGCCCTCTTTTATCCTGAATTTTTAATGCAGAAGTTTGAATGGAGCAAGGGACGGCATGTAGGGACAGGAGTGGAAACAATGGAAGGACAGTGATTTTGTGAAAAGGACAGTGAAGCCAGCCATTTACCCCACAGGCTGGTTTATTTATTTATTTATTTTTTTACTGAGTACACAGAGTACCCAGGTGAAGGGAATGTCATGAGTGTAGTGCAAGGCAGTGGAAGGAGAGGCCAACTGGACCATGCAGAATTGAATATGCTAAAAAAAAAAGGAAGGAAATAAAAACGCATTTGCTTATCTTTTTCTTTTTTGCCTAAAGACAACTGGTCCATTATGCAAAAGAAGTGGGTGACATTGTTTCACATCTGAGGAAACACAAGTACAGAGATGTGAAGTAGCTTGTCCAAGGGCACACTGTCATTAGAGAAGCTGCTGTTGACTGTGTGAATCTAGAGTTCAGGTTCTTAGAATCTATGCTTTCTAGATGAGATTAATTCCGTCTTGAAGTTTCATAACTTCGCAGATAATTAGCATGTTAGCCGGAAACCCACTCAAAAGTTATTCTCTTTACAGGTAATATATTAGTCAAGTCATAGAAATACAACAATTTAATAAAAATATTGATGTGACTGGAAATAGTGAAGAATTTGACTGTGGTTATGTTGTGATCAAACTGAAAAAGGAATTGAAATCAGAGGATGGTTTTGAAAGATACGATATTAAGCATTCAGTTTATTCATTCATTTCTGCGTTTCTCTCTGAAGGATTGGGCATCTCTGTGTAAATCTCTGTTGCAAGTATTGAGGGTAGAGTAGTGGACAAGATAGAGAAAAACCCTGTGCTTGGGAAAAGAACATTCTAAAAAGAAGGACTGACCGTAAATATAAATACATAAAATCTGCCTCATAGTAATAAGCACTCTAACCAAAAAGAAAGTGGCTGAGTAATAGAAGTTTGATATGAAGAATTCCATGGTATAGCCTGTATCATGGTTTATCCCGGCCTCAAAATTATATCCCAGAAGCATCAACCTGCTAATCATGTCCTTGTACACTTCCCGATATTTTTAACCCTCCTCCCCGTGTCTTTTCTGTCTGCTCTAATGGGAATTCCTTTCTCCCTATTGCTTTTAATTATCTCTGACCCTTTAAGCATCAGATAAATGTTTTCTTAGGTAAAATACTATATTCCCCAAAAGCTTCTCTCTGGTTGATTCCATCTGCTGTTGTCTCATTATCTTAGGTTTAACATTACCTCTCGACACACCTCTCCCTTTGATAGTCTGTCTGCTCTTATATTTTCTTACCTTTTTCTTAATTTTTCATTACTTTGTTCTTTCAGTGACCATCGTACCTCACACAGAGGAGACATTCTACAAATATTTTAGGAATGGAAACCAGGTAAAGAGGTGACAGAGGTAAAAGAGAGAAATGACATTTAAAATTCTTCCTTCAGGGATGAAAGTTAACAGTATGGTGATATGGCATCCAAGGAAGACAGAAATAACTGACTTCAAGAAAGCTAAATTTCTATAATTTTCCAGCTATTTAAAAGCAAGCAAACAAAGACATACTAAGCTTCATCTGGGTTGGGGGAAAATTACTGTTTTTTCATTGCTCACTCAACATGGGAGCAATGAGAGATGAGAGAAACTGATAAATGAGCTGTAGACATGAATATTTTTGCTCATTCTGCTAGAAAATATAACAAATACTTAGTAGAAACAGATTCCTGAATGAATACACTTGAAATAAGCAATCACATTTTACTAACATGTTATATACTATATACACACTCTATATGTTGTAAGCTTAATATTCCAGATTGTATAAGAGATTTTGAGGCATGTTATTGTATATACAAATAACATAAATAGGTATACCATCCTAATCCAAGGGTTACTTAGAAAACAAGTAATTTCTGAAATATAATTAGCAATGTTTTCTTCTGACAACATATTTTCTTAAATACACTTCTTTCACTTTAAAAATTGTTTCTAGACAAACGTAACTTTTTCCCTCTTTTGCTGTTTATTTTTATTTTTGGAGAAACTGCAGGCATCTTTATGTTTATGCTTTTACTTAGAGGTGACTCCACTTCATCTTTGCCCATTTTCAAGTAAAATTCAAATGAATTAGTTTGAGGGATGTCAAAATGCCCACCAGCCTAATAACTTAACAGCCTCCTAAGATGTTGGTAGGTTGGAATAAAAGACCTACGTGGAAGGGAATGATGGGGAACATGGCAGAAGGGAATTTTGTCTTAATAGCCTTTCTTAGAAGCATGCTTTCTGTAAGGAGCTGCATACAAACAACTGGCTTCAGAGAGCTTCCTTGTACTCAATCTTTAGGAAAGTATTATTCATTCAATTGCAATGCTGCCTATTGTATATACTATTGACATAAGGCCTCAGGGCATTCAGTCTTCTGTTACTGAATTTATGTCATATGAGCTCTCCTGCTGGGATCAAGACACCATCTGTAGAAACTGGTGTTATGAACCCACCTCTAGGTTACTTTAAATGGAGCCACATGACTCTGGCTTGTAAATCTCAGTGGTATCAGTGGCTTATGCTGATTTTCCACCTATAGCCTATGAGAATTCAGTTGTCTTAACTTCAGAGTGGGACGTAAGTAAGAGTAACTAGATTGATAGCGTCTCCATTACCAAATCAGTCAGTCCATGGCCTCAGCGTTCTTTCTAGTGTATGCAGCCTGTCTGAGCCTCAGTTGACTCCTCTAGGAAATGGAATGAAGTGAGGGAGGATAAGATTGTGCTATGCTCAAGCCTGTAATGCCAGCACTTTGGGAGGCCGAGGCGGGTGGATCACGAGGTCAACAGATCGAGACCATCCTGGTCAACATAGTGAAACCCCGTCTCTACTAAAGATACAAAAAATTAGCTGGGCCCGGTGGCGCGTGCCTGTAATCCCAGCTACTTGGTAGGCTGAGGCGGGAGAATTGCCTGAACCCAGGAGGCGGAGGTTGCGGTGAGCCGAGATCGCGCCATTGCACTCCAGCCTGGGTAAGGAGAGCGAAACTCCGTCTCAAAAAAAAAAAAAAAGATTGTGCTATGATGTGTGGGCCTTTCTGAACGTTAAAGTAGAATCATTCCCATCATTTGAATTCAATGTTAAGATTTTAATTAAAACCTTTGTTAAGTCTAGATTGGTGTCTTATAGAGGCATCTTACAGAGAAAAGGATGAATTCATTTCATCTGAAAGTTTAGGGTTTTCTTTGGTTTGATATGTTTAGCTTGGCTTTTAAAATTCTTGAACAGACTTTATTTCTATTCTTAATGAATTTTTCTATTTTAATTATTCTGGCTTTTTCTCCAGTAAATCTGCTGCTTTTAGAATTGATTTCTATCTATTATCTCCCGTTGTGTTGGCTCTCCTTTTATTCTTGGTTCTTTACTTCTGCATTCTGGGAAACTATCTCAAATTTGTCCTTCACAGCACTGACTGGACTTACTGTACATTCCAGTAGCACAAATGTATATTTTAATTATGCTTTTTTCCCATTGTCGTCTTTCTCCAGAGATATCTTAACAGTCGTACTTGTAATTACTTTATGTTAGTTTTTCATCTGGGGATCTTCTTTACTAATGGATTTGTGCCTTTATCTCAGAGGAATAAGCTGTCATTTAACCTACAAATTAAGAATACCAGCCGATTAAACAATGTCTCTGTTGTTCAAGGGCAGATTTCTGTGGCCATTTTTGGATGATGTTTTACTTTCTTTGCGCTCTCATACTTTTCCCACAAACTTCATGGTTCTCCATGTGTTTTCCCCTTTAACCTTAAGAAATGTAAATTCTTTTGTAAAGTCGTTTTTGTTGCCAGGGCTATCATTTTCTCCTTCTTCTGATACTTAGCTCTTTGACATTTTTCATTGAGTAAGGGAGAAACTGCAATCATCAACCTGTGTGACTCCTAGACCCTTCCTGACTCCATCATCTCATGTGGCACTTCCCCTGTGATCATTTTACATCTCACTAGTTTCTGCTTGTCATACGGTGAAAGACAGAGGTGGAGTGCAGGCTGGAGAAGTGGGCGGCAAATAGTCTCAAAATAGAACATCCCTGTAGTGAAGTTCTGGGTGCCCTGATTTCTACTTGCTTTGTACCTTGGGTATCTGGGCTGGAATCAGTCAGTGAGAAAGAAGTAAAATAGCTCCTGACCTTCTCTAAGACCACCAGGTTTATCCTGTTTTCAATAGTAAAGCATGTATCAATGAGATATTGATGATTTTTGCCAATCTAACCCATTTATCTTACAGTTAACTGAATTTTCTCCTGGATTCTGCCCTGGCAACATTTAATCATCGATCCTAGTATTTTTTTTTATTTTGCAGATTGTGTGTGAGTGAGTGTGTGTGTGTGTGTGTGTGTGTGTGTGTGCCTGTTACAAGTTACCATGCATGTTTTTACTATTTCCAAGTTACTTAAAATACTTTAATGACAAGTGGGGAGAAGCTACAGAAGGAACAGTTAATACCACTGCATTTAAAATGAGAATCCCTGAAGCAACAAATACATAATATTTTAATGATACTATGTGTGAACATTTCCATAGATAAAATATATCTTACAATTAAGACAAAAAATAAAATCTCTAAGAAATAACTTCACTATAAACATGCTATCAAGTGTATCAACATTGTAGGCTTTTTGAGAAAGTGACCAATATAATGATCATCTGAACTGTAGTAATCCAGATGTTGATTTGTTACTCTTTCACCTACTTCTTCATTTTCCCTACATCGGTATCATTAGATCTTCTGTATTTTCAGTGTTCATTGAGAAGAGAAGGGGGGAGGGTTTCACATTATTCATACTTTGGAGATTAATGATATAGTCAATCATCTGAAATTCACATGGATCATTACTGCTTTCACATTAATTTCTGCTCAATTAACATGCTTAGAATCAGTTTTCTGTGGACTGCAGCCATTTGGCTTTATAGCTTCTGTCTCTGCAAGGTTCATTTTGTTATGATCATTAGTAATATGAGTAGCTACAGTCTTCCTTCCTGTCATTAAATGTCTACAGGGCTTTGGTTTTGCTCATAAATTGAATGGGGCAGGCACTTGATGGGATGCTGTGACAGAGTTCCCAGCTACAAGCCACATTGCTACATCCTGGCAACTGTCCTCCATGCAGATGTGGTACTCAGCCAAGCAGCAGGGTCACAGGTGTACACTTGTGCTGGTGCATTGGAAAGGTCATGCCTGGAAGGCCATGTTATACATGGGAAGACCTATGGTCTGCACTTGAACCTGTATGCTGTTCTCCTAGGAGGAGGGAGGGAATCAGCAGGCCCTATTTTTCTAAAGTGAAAATCAGCAAGAACATGATTTTTTCCATATTGAACCTAGAAGTAGCATTTTAGAAATTACGGACAGTGTGCCTAGTGTTCCATTAAACGTAGGAGAACGTGTAATCCTTTCTTGTCCAATGTTTAGGTGAAAAATGAATTTATAATAATGAAAATTTAAAGTATTATGAATCAATTCACTTGGACTGCTGCTGTCATAGTTGTGGAACTAAATACACTTCTGTTCCTGAGCATTTTTCCATGTCCTAGTAAAAACCTAAAACTTTTTTCTGTTTTCTTTTTTTTTTAAATTAAGGCTTATAAAACATTTTTCTTTCTCTCTCTCATTCTCTTTCTGTCTTTTTTTCTTCCTCCCTTCCTCCCTTTCCTTCCCTTCCTCCTTCCCTCCCTTTGTTTCTCCTTCTTTCCCTCCCTCCCTCCCTCCCTTCCTTCCTTCCTCCCTTCCTCCCTTCCTTTCTCTTTCTTTCTCTCGTTCCTCTTCAAACTAAGAGAATTTCAATAAATGGTTTTACAGGTTGGGTATCTCTTATTTGAAATGGTTGGGAAAATAGGTGTTTCAGATTTCAGGTTTTTTGGGGAGGGGTTGGAATGTGTGCCTATACATAAAGAGATGTCATGGGAATGGGATCCAAGTATAAAGACAAAATTTATTTATGTTTTATATGCACCTATACACATAGCCTGAAGGTAATTTTATACCATATTTTTAGTAATTGTGTTCACAAAACAATGTTTTGACTGCATTTTGACGATGACTAATCACGTGAAGTCAGTGTGGAATTTTCTACTTGTGGCTTCACGTTGGCCCTCAAAAAGTTTCAGATTTTGAGCATTTTGAACTTTAGCTTTTCAGATTAAAGCTGTTCAACTTGTCTTAAAAGAAATGGCCTTTGAATGTAGATCAACTAGGAATTTAGTAATTTATTTAGAAAAATCTGTATAAAGAAAGGGAGTAGGGCTAAAAAACAAACAAAAACAAACAACCTAGAAGGGGTATGATTCTTGCTGAAGGTTCTTCTTGTCCCCCTGACCCACCCAGGTCACACTGATTTGTCACCTGTCAGTGTGTGCTCCGCTATAAAACACACTGTTCTGATAGACCTTTCTCTCAAATTCACTGTTTCTATTTTCATGTCAGGGATAAAATTCCAAGCTAGAAGACTAAGAACTGAGAAATATACTATGGTGATTTCAACAGCAAAATTACCTGATGTGCTGTTCTAGAGAATGATGAATATTCATTAGAAAGAGCCTAGAGAAATTTAGAAACCTTTTATTAGCCCTGTGGTCAAGCTCAGAAAATCTGATGCAAAGAAACAATACAAAGAACTGCCACTTTTTCCACACTTACTTGGGCCCAAGGCATTGTTGTATGTGCTTTATCTTATCCTCTTAAACACATGGCATGAGCACTATATTATCTTCATAGATGTTTAACTGCAGGCACAGATAGACAAATACCATACTTCGGATGTCAAAGGTAAGAGTGGCAAGCAAAGATTCGGGCCTCCATCGGCCCAATCCAGAGCCTGCTCATTCGCCACAGTGCTATGTGGCCTTCAAGAGAAGGAGCCAGATGCTTTGTGAGGGGCAGAACATCTAAGCTCAGTTCTGGACTCCTTTGAATCAAACTAGGACAGAATTACCTAGTGGGTCAGACAAAGAATCCATGAGACCCATTCAACCTTCTCCAGTAAAGGAACTCTTGGTTCTGACCAAGAGTTCTGTTGTGACAAAGCATGACTCTTCTCTGTGACAGCACCCTGAAAAAGAAAGGCTCTAGTAACCACATATTTCAAGCACCCTCAATGACTATCATGACTCCTTCATTCCTCATGATGGGCAGACTCTGCAGAAATGCAGGGAGACAACAGAACATACTTCTTGAGAAATTAGTAAGTAAAAATGGTGAGGGTTAGAGAAAACTGAAGAACCTGGAGGGTAAGTATATAAAATAAGCTCAAAATAGTAGTCAACATAAAGCCAGTAAAGAGAATAAAAAAGAGATGATATCTTTGCAGAAAAATGATGAGAATTTATTTTAATTCATTAAAACTCATAACATATATTAAGTGTTTTTTCTGTGTCAGGCACCACTAGGCTTAGTACTAAGAATAAGTAAATGAACACGTAATCCTTACACCCAAAGAATTTATAACCAAATAATTGATACACGGAAGTATAACTGCCTATACCAAGAGATGAGCAGCATTTTTTTTGACAACCCAAGGAAGAAAGTAAAAATACCTGGAAGATTAAAGATAGTGTGGACCTTAATGTGTTTCTTTCATCTAGTTCCAGAGAGTTTTGGGTTTTATCCAGTATAAAACATGAAACTTTACACAAGATTGGCATGAAGTTCTGGACTGAATTTGCTTCAGAAGGTGGCATTTTTGTCTGACCTATGTACCTATAACTGAGAATACAGCATAGAATTTTACTTGCTTGTTTTTTCAAGCACTAGATACTTTTAAATGTCCTCATAATATGAACATAAATTTCTAAAGCAGATAAAAGTACTAATTTATTTAACATGAATTGAATCAATAAACCTAGTCAATAAGACACAGTGTATTATTTTATTTACCACCAAAAATTGAAATCCTGGTTTATCAATGACACTTACAGGTCTTAAGACAATTATTATTTTTTGCATTCAATATTGAGTAAAGCATAATTCACAACACTACTCTCAAACCCTGAAGAATATAATTAAGTTATTCTAAAACCGTGAAAATAAAGTAAAAAATTTTTAATTAAAAAATTTAACTTGAAATGCTACCAGTAACTAGCAATTGTTCACATTTATTCTCATGAATATAAATATCAGATAAGAAGCACTTATAGCCTGAAAGTAGCATTAGACTTTTTCTAATGTGATATTATTATTAAATCATATATTCTGTATTTTCATATAACTATTAACTTCATGCCAAGACCGAGCTGTTACCTTATAGGTACTTGAGAGCCTTGCTTGGTATTTAATTGCACAATATGGGTTACTAAAGCTCTCCTACTGGTGTCATTTTGTTAGGTTCAGCTAATTTTTTCTAATTTTAAATGTATATTATAATTTTTAAAAATATGCACTAAGCATTGTAGGGGAGGTCTACACAAATAATAATAATGCAGTCCAGATAGTAACAGTTAACATACTGGAAATGTGAAAATTAACGTTCGCATAAAATACACAAGTCCATATTGTTGTTTTTCTATTAAACGAAATATTTCTATCTGTGAAGTTGAATTTAAAAAATATAAGCTCGGCCGGGTGTGGTGGCTCACGCCTGTAATCCCAGCACTTTGGGAGGCCGAGGCGGGTGGATCATGAGGTCAAGAGATCAAGACCATCCTGGTAAACATGGTGAAACCCGTCTCTACTAAAAATACAAAAAATTAGCTGGGCACGGTGGTGCGTGCCTGTAATCCCAGCTACTCAGGAGGCTGAGGCGGGAGAATTGCCTAAACCCAGGAGGCGAAGGTTGCGGTAAGCCGAGATCGCGCCATTGTGCTTCAGCCTGGGTAACAAGAGAGAAACTCCGTCTTGGAAAAAAAAAAAAAAAACAAGTTCGTAGATATGTTAATGCACTTCATATTTTATGGGGATAAAACCTCCTCCTGCTACAGTCAAAATGGCTAAAACGAATTTCTTTATCAGTAAATATTTTTGGAAGATGAAGAGATATTTTGTGAAAATGTGAAGAAAGAAGTATTAGGACAAGTTATTCAGTGTGGAAAGTTTTCTGTAAAGCTGGTAAATAAAACATGTTTCTAATACATCTCAAATTAAGATATTTGCTAAATTCTGTTTTAAAATATTGAAATGCATATATAATTTTTTTTCTGAGCAATAAAGGAAGCATAACAGAGAAAATATGTTTTTTGAAAAGTAAATGTCTTTGGTAAAATCAATGGGAGGGATACCATGGGGTGAAATGCCGAATATAGATGAAGGGGGAATGGAGGCAGCAAACCACCTGGTTATGTATGCACCTGTGCAACAACCCTGCATGGCCTGCACATGTACCCCAGAACCTAAAGTAAAATTTTAAAAAATGTCTCTGGTAAAAACAATGTTTTATGGAAAATAATACAAATTAATCACTGATGAAAATTAGACTGTGAAAGAATGAATCTCTTCTATAACAACATATTTTTTCATGGTTAAGCTGCTTGGTTTAATTTTTTAGCACTTGAAAAAAATGTACAGTAGTTTGAACACTCAGTCTTTGCAAACCTCCACTCAGGTCAAAGATTCTTTTTTCTTTTTTTTTTTTTTTGAGATGGAGTTTCCCTCCTGTTACCCAGGCTGGAGTGCAATGGCGCGATCTTGGCTCACCGCAACCTCTGCCTCCTGGGTTCAGGCAATTCTCCTGCCTCATCCTCCTGTGTAGCTGGGATTACAGGTACCTGCCACTGTGCTCAGCTAGTTTTTTGTATTTTTAGTAGAGACGGGGTTTCACCATGTTGACCAGGATGGTCTCGATCTCTTGACCTTTTGATCCACCTGCCTCGGCCTCCCAAAGTGCTGCGATTATAGGCGTGAGCCACCATACCCGGCCCAAAGATTTCATTCATATGTACAAAATTAGTTTGCAAATTGTTTTGGCAGTCTCATCTTAGTAACCCGTTTTATCCTATGGCCATTGTTCCAAACATTGAAAAAGTTTAAAATAATTTATAGAAATATTTTCAAAGTGCTTAAAAATGGTGACTGTTCTCTGGGATATATACAGATAGCCTCCACAATGTATGTACAGGTGGTATGCACTATAGCACAAGTTTCATTGCTGGAATATGGCTTTCTAGGGAAAGTGCATATTTGGCCAGAGGTGGCAATACTGTCTAGAAATTCAAGGGTACAGATACTTGGTAACCACATGCAAAGCTGAAGTAGAATGTGGACAAGAATATTTACAAAAGTAATATAAAAACGGTCAAGTACACAAGCTTGATACATCCAAAGGTGTCTTGATGTTCTTCCAGATGAGAGGAAGAGAGAGACTTCAGCTAATGGCTCGGTTACCATTCTGATGGGGTTATTACTGGTTTAGACCTCAAAGTCAAGAATCACCTCAGAAGTCAAGCTAGATCATCATCTGTGCTTACAACTGATATTGCTGGGTACGTGTGTCCAACAGAAGCACTGTGCCTACCGATGTCTATGGGGAGGTCCTCTTCAGTGGTTTTCAAGTACACGGGATTGTCAAAGTTCATGCTTTTCATATTCTTGTGTTGCCATTTCCGCCATATCAAGTAGCCACCTACTGCTGTTGTCACTAAGAGCAAGAGAGGAAGAATGACCCATGCAGCAGAAGTTCCTTCTAGGGGAACACTGACCTCTGATACTGCTGTGGTCACATTGATCCTTTGGCAGTCTTGGCCGTTTTCCTCTAGATTGTACCCATTGGGACAGGAACAGGTGTATTTTGGAGAGTGATCAGCACCTATGCCTGGTGCTGGCAGGCATAGGTATTCATATCCTCCACTCTCCATGTCTTCTTCACACCAGTTTTTACCTGATGGCTGTACAAGTTCATGATAGACAATGATGTCTTGGGCATCATTAAGGTTGTTGACTAGAGTGGCTAGCTCTGATCCAGTGAATTTATTGGCTCCATAGACTGCTTCATTTTCCCCATCTATCCAGTAGACACGATCCTCAAATACTGTTAGTGCAAGAGGATGAGCTAGGAACTCCAGAGACTTTAGGACTATCCTATGATCTGGGCCATTTAAGTCCACACTGGACAACATGTGCAACTTAGAATTAAGCCAATAGAGGTGGCTTTTTATAAGGTCTAGTGTAATTCCGTTAGGCCACTGGATATCCACTGTCACCAGTGGATGTCTATCAAATCCATTCATTCCTACTTTTTCTGTTTTAGCTGGTTCACTCCAGTCTGATCAGTAAACAAAGCCAGAGAGTGGATCCACAGCTATGCAGGCAGGCACTCCCAAGTCAGAGTTAAACAGGAACTTCCTCTTGGTTCCATCTAGAATAGCTGCTGAAATAGTCTTAGAAGCCACATCAATCCAGTAGATGGTCTTGTACACCCAATCAACAGCAGTGGCTACAGGATTATAGACACTGTCAATCATTTTAACATGTCTACAGACCTTGTCATCAATTGAGGTACTGAAGATGGCCTTTTGGCTTAAAGTTTCTGAGCAGCAATGTCAGCATGGAGAGCCATAGTGTTTCTTAGCTGTTCAACTAGTTGGATATATTCCTTCCTCTTTGCCTACTGCCAAGAACCTCCTCAAGGAGGTGGATAACCTCTACAACATCAAGATCCTGTGACTTCCCAGAGCGCTGCATGAGATGAGCTGGCTCGACTACTTCCCCCTTGGAGGAAACAAGCAGGCCCTGGAAGAGGCAGCAACAGCTGACCTGGATATCACCGAAACAAACAAACTAACAGCAGAAGCTATTCAGACGTCCCTGAAATCTGTCAAAACACGAAAGGTAACACAACTAGACAAAATGATAGAAGAAAAGAAGAAGAAACAAATAAACCTAAGAATCTTCAAACTGCAAGAGTCAAAAGGTGTCCTCCATCCAAGAAGAGAACTCAGTCCATACAAGGAAAAGGCAAAAGGAAAAGGTCAAGCCGTGGGCCGATTGGAGGCATCCATGGTCAAACCAACTCCAGGCCTGACACCCAGGTTTGACTCGAGGGGCTTCAAGACCCCTGGCCTGCGCACTCTGGCAGTAGGAGAGTGGATTTCCCACATCTCAGGGAATGGCAGCCCTCTTGCAGGCAGCAATGAGATCTTCCTCACTGTGCTAGTGGGCAGCAGAGAGAGCCTGGGATTATTGGCCAGTGACTTGCAGGGGCACAGTGTTGCTCAGCTGGATCCAGAGGCCGTGGGAAACACTAAGAAGCTCTCCAACCATCTCACCCAAATCTGCAGCAGCATACGGACCCACAAATGAGAAGCCGAAGTTGACAGGATGGACTTTTAATGGGCACCTCTGGGACCCTGAAGAGACTTCTTCCCTTCAGGCTTATTGTTTGAGTGTGAAGTTCCAGAGCAAGGACCCGCGTTGCGCTGGGGAAATTCAGGAACTCAGACATGATCTTCCCACACCAGTTAGGTAGAGCTGTGCTGTTCAGCCCCCCATTTCAGCCGACCCCAGCCATTGCTTGCTGGCTCCATACCATGGAAGCTTCCGGTCAGTCTCACAGCCGAATCCTCCCTGCCCTCTGAGCTGCTCCTTCTGCCTCCTGTAACTCAGCATCCTCTTCACCCTGCCCTTCCTGCAGTTGAGGGGGCACAGAAGAACCCTGTGTTCTCAGGAAGACTGCCTTTACCACCTCTACCCAGAGAACCTCTGCATCTGGCATATCTGCTCTCTATGCTTGAGACTGGGAGGTTTAGGCTCAGATAAATGAGCTCTGGGCCATGAGAGGGAAGGTCCAGAAAGTGGGGGGAGCTGTACAGATCAGCAGAACAGGACAGTTGACAGCAGTGACCTCAGCAGGGAACATGTCCATCTCCCCTCCTGCACTCATCCCCCTCCCAGCCCTCCTCTTCCTCTTCCTCATCTTCCTCCTATGGGAGGTGCTAAATGAGACTTTGGGGTCTTTCACCTGCTGTGCCCAGTAGTTCTTTTGAAACCTGCTGTGGAACAGTGTTTTATGCTTTCCCTGTTTACTGGAGACCAAATACTGGTTTGGAGACAACTTCCATGTCTTGCTCTTCAACCTCCCCAGTTAGTGGGAATTTGGATAAGGTAATTGTAGGGCTTAGATTCTGGGGATTATATGTGATTTTCCATAGAATAACTGTATCTAAGCTGTCCATGGTCCAATGGTCAGCTTGGAGACTGTTATTCTATGGACAGTCACTTTAGAGAGCACTTCTCTCTTATGGAGCTCATGGGCGCAGGGGCGGGTGTGACTTGGATGGTGGTCTCATTCCATGTGTACCTGTGCCTGGGGCGTGGGCTTTGTTAAACGGAGTCAGCAGTGAGGTCCTCATGCTCCAGCCAGCCTCTCTGCCCTGGAGAATCATGCACTGTGTTCTAAGAATTTGAGAACTAGAGTCCTCACCCCCAGGCTTAAGGACACATGGCTTTCTCATGTAGGAATCTTTGTGGTAGTTACTATTTTGCAACAAGACCATTTTGGTAAAGTCCTGTTCAAGTTGTATTCTTTTAAGTTCTTTTATTCTACTTTCCCTGAGATTTTTGTATGTATAGTTCTTCTGAGTAATGGTGTCTCTAAGCTGATTTTTCTAGTCAGAGCTGGTACCTGCTTTCAATAAATTCTGGTTTTGTGAAAAAAAATTATTGGCAAATGATTGTGGCAAGAATTTGAAGCCCGAAAATGCAGAAAAGTGATACGGTATGTTATTGATGCAGTTAATTTAATTAAAACAAGACTTCCTTGATAATTGTAAAAAGACATTTACTAATAGTTTGTAATCATGCTCAGAATTTTAATGAAAATTT
>CM052648.1:173732002-173791604 GCA_028533165.1 Leontopithecus rosalia
GAAATCAAGCAATGAGAGAGACATTGCCGACCTGGATCTAGAGGTTTACAAGTTGATTTCTTTCATTTTGAGAGAGGGAAAGAAAGAAAAAAAAATGAGTAAAGGAGAGGAAGAAAGAGGAAGAGAGAGAGGGAGGGTGAATGAAATATTGCTTTATTCTGAAAAAAAATGGGTATTAATAATGACCAAACAAATTAATTCTTTCAATTGAATTAATATTTTACAAGACAGCTGTGTCAATTACATCACAGAAGTTGTTTGTTTCCCATGCATATAAAAGTGATGTTTAGATTAGACTGTAGTCCATTAAGTGTGCAGTGGCATGATGTCTAATAACGTGTGTATGTACCTTAATTTAAAAAATAATTGTCAGAAATTGCTGACAAAATCATCAGAGCCTTCAGCAAGTTGTAATCTTTTTGCCGGTAGTGGGTTTTGCCTCAATGTTGATAGCTATTGACTGATCAGAGCGGTGGTTGATACAAATTGAGGTTGCTGTAACAATTTATTAAAAGGAGGCAGTGATACAGTTTGCCACATCAATTGATGCTTTCTTTCATGAAAGATTTCTCTGTAGCATGACCATCATTAATGGTCACTTCATTTTAAAATGTGAAGGTTTGCAAGCTAAATACAAGGTCCAGAAGCAAATCTAGGCAAGAATTAATTTCAGCACGAGATATGGAGATGCATAGGGATGAATAACATTGAAAACCTTTTAAGGCCTTCTTTATTTAAGTTAATGGGTTTCTAAGTATTTTGGAAAAATAAAGAAAGGTTGAGTGGTACTTACCAAGAAAAACAAGATTATGCATTCAATTTTGTGTCATCTTAAATTCAAATGATTATTAAAGCAGTTATGACTGAAAGGCCGTAGCATTGCATGAAGCAGTTATGACTGAAAGGCCGTAGCATTGCATGAAGCAGTTATGACTGAAAGGCCGTAGCATTGCATGAAGCAGTTATGACTGAAAGGCCGTAGCATTGCATGAAGCAGTTATGACTGAAAGGCCGTAGCATTGCATGGCACATTACTGTGATTGATTCTGCACAGTCTCAGTGGCCCTTACATTGATTTTCCTCAATCATCTCATAGCGGATGATTTCTGTTAGGCCTACTACTTGCTTATTATTTATGAATTTCTGCTTTTATTGCTACCATCATTTGTTTAATGGAATCTACACAGTGGAGAGATTTCGCTCTGTTTATCATAGTACTCTGAATTGTAAATAATGGATTCAGAGAAGAAAAATGTCACATGTTTCAAGTGAGCATATGAACTGCCTCATTTGAAGATACCATCTAATACAGTGAAGAACCTGGGAGAATCAAAATGAATCAGAAGTAGATTTTTGTGTGTGTGTGTGTGTGTGTGTGTGAGAGAGAGAGAGAGAGAGAGAGAGAGAGAGAGAGAGAGAGAGAAACAATAATCAGAAAAGCTTAGAAGATACTATGGATGACAGTAATGAGTGAGAAGAGGAAACTGGCATAAATATAAGGGGAGAAAATTAAATGTTTCTAATATATCTACATGGTTGAAATCGTAACAGATAATCCACCTTGAATATTAATATTTAATTGCTCTAAAGGGACTACTGCACAAGATAAGGGCAGTTTCTCTCCGAGCAGACAGTCATTTGATGCAGTCTTCTCTCTTCTCTCAAAATAACTAGCAAAGGAAAAGTGGAGGGAGCTCACTTCTGGCACTAGCTGATGGTGATCTTACCCATGAGAGCCAATCCTGCCAGAAATGTACTCTGATCCCAACATTGACAGCTTCGTACTCCTCTGTATTTCAACTCTTCCTTACCAATCCGTTTCTTAGTCACAGTGTTTACTGTTCTTTCCAGTGCTAATCACTGAAAGTCTCTTTACTACCTTCATGCTCTATCAGTTATCATTGCAACTTCTGTAATAGAATCTACAACTTCTCAGTGTTCCCTACCTCTTGATTACATAAACATGCTCAAGTTTATGTCATCAAGTTATGTAATCTCCTGTCTTAAATGTTACTGCAGAAAACAGAAAACCTTCCTTGACTTCTTGCTCCACATTATATAATAGTCATTCATTTGTTGCTTTATTCAACAAACTTTGTTTTGAAAACCTATTGTGGTCCAGGCATTGTTCCACAGTATGGAATTACAAACTCACAGGACAATCAACATGCAGATGTGCAAGGAAATGGAAGGTAATTAAGATCAATAAGAAAAATAAAAGATTTAAGTGTTAATAGGCCAATTGGGTTATCGGTGAATGAGATATATTCTGAGCAAATAGTACTGTCATAATCTCGGGTCAGAGTGTTCCTGGCACTCACTGGCTCCATAGATAGTGTCATGACCCTCAAATCCAAAAGGAGTTTTGACATGTTTGAAAAACAGAAATAAGTCCAGTGTGGGTGAAAGAAGTTTGTAATGGGGGACATGAGAAATGTCAGAGGACAGCAGGAGCCAGATCACACAGGACCTTGTAAGGTAGGACCCTGTGGGGTATGGAGTGTTGCTTTGATTTAAAGTATAAATGGGAAACATAGGAGGATTTTAAAGAGAAAAGTGTCAGATGACCTAATGAGGCCTTTTAGCCATTACTTTGGAGGCTTTGAGGGGATGGAGACAAAGGAAAGCATAGAAACAGGAAAACTAAGTAGAAGACCTCAGAGGTTTTAGGAGACTAGAGATAAAATTTCTGTGTTTTTATTATTAAAGTAAATGTAGACAAGTGTAAGGTTTCAAATGTGTTTTTGATTTAAAATTATTTTGAAGAGGTAGGTACTAAATATAATGGAAATCTAGGAATTAATTAGAACTCTTAAGTAACTGGGTACATATTAATAACTATGCTTGTGACTGAGATGCCGAAGTATGGGTGAGGAACAAGTGTAAGGAAGGATCAAGAGATGTGTTCACGCTTGTTAAATATAAGGCAATTAGTTATATAATTCTGGAATTTGAGGGAATACTCAAGTCTGGACTTAGAAATTCAGAGTAAATATTTAAACTGAAAGATCCCCAAATATATGAGAATCTGTAGGCAAAAAAAGAAAATCATCAACAGAGAAAGAGATCCCAAAGCAGAGCTCTGGGACCTATCACATTTATACGACCTATCACATTTATAGAGGAGGAAAGGAAAGCAGTGTGAGAAAAATGGAGACGTGGTATCATAGAAGAGGAGAGGATGCTTAATAGGCAAAACTGTCAATCAAGTTGGATCCTGCGGAGAGGACGAGTAAAATGCGGTGTAATGTATGGCTAATGTATTTGGAAAATTGAAAGTCACTCCTATCCTTGAGAAGAGTAAAATCATTCCAGTAATGGATAGGTTATGTCAGGTGGAGTGAGTACAAGAAAACTGGGAAGGAAGAAGGAGGTGGAGATGATGATTATAGCTCTTTTATTAAATTTTGCTGGGAAGAAAACAGCTTAGTTTATAAAGCTGCTATCTCGATATCATTGTCGTCAATAGAACTTAGTGCAGTCACTTCTACTAAGACACTTTCGAATGGCCTTTAAATGCATTACTTTCATGAGCTTAAATACTAAAGTTTTCTTAATTCTGATTTATCAGGTTTAGTTTAGTTTCTATAACATAGAGAAAATTCTTAATTTCAAACTACAAGTAGATAAGAAAAATATTGGTTAAAGAAAATATTTAAGGGTGATTTAATTGTGATATAAAAGTGATTTTACCCTGAATTTAAGGAAAATGGTTAAACTATCATTAGGTGGTTAACCACTGCTATTTCAATGTTGATTCAATAATAATTTTAAGCATAAAAACTGAATTTGTATTCATTGTCACTATAATGTGAAACTTAGAAAAAATGAGTTAATTTGAAGTATCTTTCTATTCCAAAAATGTTAACCTCTAGAGAATTGAAACCTAAAGTGATATGCCAATTTTCAGCTTCTGCAAAAACTATAAAATATTGTACATTTTAGTATGGGAATGCTGTACCGAATCTGCCACCTGCTACTCCTATCACTGATTTTCTTAATTTTTCCAAGAATTATTAACATTTGGCTGCATTTTTATAAACTTTCAAAAGTTTATAAACCTTTTAGCCATGCAGGTCCTTTTGACTAATGTAAGTCATTGCCAATTGAAATAAAAATTGGCTTAGCTTATAGAGTTCTTTTATAAAAGGAGCCATGTAGAACCCTATGATAAGTCAATTTTTATGACGGTCCTTCTAGAATTTTAACTACAGAGTTTTCTTTCTTTATCATGGGATACAATTTATATTAATGTCTAGTATCTCTGTCTCTAAATGATAAGGTATGTATTAAAATTAAGCATTTCAGGACCTATCAAAATTTAAATGATTTATATAAATACTGTATTTCTTGATGAAGTTATACATTAAAATCTTAAATTAACCCACTGTCTTTAATAAATGCTTAATAGATGTTCTAAGGAAAGGAACTTTTGGACTGCAACATGAATTTTAAATTTAATTTAATAAGGTAAATATATGTAGTAAGTGTTCTTTAAGCAGAAGCAGTTTAAAAATTGAGTTTTTTTTTTAGTAGTGCCTTAAATATGTCACTGAAATAATTCTTTCTTAATAGGGTACCCATATTTTATAAAATAGGGTTAGATTATTTTCTTGAAAGAAATAGGCACTTTTTAATGATCATAAAGCTTACCACTCATACTTTTTGCATGATAAGAATTGTGAAAACCTAATGAAGTAAATTGTGGCTTAAGTGCAATGTACCGAATTATTACTGCATCACCGTCAACCCATTTTACATTGGAAAAGAAGATGCTAATTATGCTCTGCCAATTATATGTACATGCTTTCTTTAACACAGAACATTTAAGAATGAGTCTTGCTTTTGAGAATACTTCATAAAAAACAAGAGTGCAAAATACTGGGTTGTTAATTGAAAAGATACATAATACAGATTGAGATATTTTAACAGTTAAAATTTGGCCTTCCTGCCCAATATGTTAAAATTTTCAGTGCAAGGGGTCTTAAATCGATAATATATATGGATTCAATATGACGATTAGGATGAGTCTTAAAGACATTGACTCTATGAAAATAAAACCATTCACCTTAAGATTTATTGAAGATTTTATTTTGTTTGTCCAAAGTAAACAAATGAACTCCAATACCATACACAAAATAGTAGATATTATGGCATATTATTTAGGGTCTTAAACATACTATTTTTACATATCAAATCTCAAATAACTGAAGAATTAATGATTCAATCAGCAACCAACATAATGAAATAAGCTACAAAGACACCTTAAAGAATAGTAACTGTCTCCAAAGACACCTTAAAGAATAGTAACTGTCTCTAGGTGGCACAATATCATACAGGAATGTAACCAGATGGCAAGTAACCTGCTGTTTAGCTGTTCTGCCCACTCCAGCCTCCAGAATTCTGATCACAGTTCTCAGCTGATTTAACTAATTTAAATATTATTCCTAAGCTATATAAGAAAACACATTAACTTAGAATTTTACAAGGACAACAAAAAGAATTAAGAAACATTATGATCACACCATAGAACTAGTCATATTAAGCATTAAAATCTACAACGCATTATAAATATGGCTGGGCATGGTGGCTCTCACCTGTAATCACAGCACTTTGGGAAGCCAAGGCAGGAGGATCACTTGAACTCATGAGTTCAAGACCAACCTGGGCAACATGGCAGAACCTGTCTCTACTGTAAATTTAAAAATTTAGCCCGGCATGGTGGTGTCCACCTGTAGTTCCAGCTACTCTGAGGGCTGAGGTGGGAGGATCACTTGAGTCCAGGAGATGGTTACAGTGAGCACTCGTCATGCCACTGCACTCTAGCCTGGGTGGCAGGGCAAGACCCTATCTCAAAATCAAAAACAAAAAAGAACAAAACAATAATATGCAGCGTTGTCCTAAGCATCATATCAAATTTTTCATTGCTAGAGAATGTATAGAACACTTACAGATTTTAGACAGGAGGTGAGCTATTATATAATAAAACACAATGAAATTTTAGAAGCTTCCATGTTAAAAAGTGCTACTATTTTCCTCACGCATTAGTTCAATTTAGGGCCTATGGATTAGGGTCAAGGTGGAGGGGATGGTTTAGCTCACTGTATATATTCACGGACACATCTAGTGCCACTGCCATCCACCCAGTAATACCTGAGAGTTCCCCACTGTATTTTGTGAATGCAGCCAGTGGAGTAAGAAAAAAGAGAAAACATGAAGAATGGCATTGAAATTTTTTTGTTTTGTTTTGTTTTTTTATTTTTCCAGCTCAGAAAGTAGAATACATACTTCCAGCCAATTATATTGGTTAGAACTCCCTCCTGTGGCCTCAAACAAGTATATAGGAGCCTGGGAAATGCAGTCTAGTTGTGTACAGAGGAAAAGGGCTTGATAAGCCCAAGGCATTATCTCTAACATTCAAAGTTTCTAATTTAAGTAATGTATTTGGGTTGAGTTCTTTATTTTTCCTGTGTCAACACCATTTCCACACCCTCATGTGTGAATAAATGCCTTCCACCATATTTTCTTAAGAGCTCACACATCTGCACATTTCTGTATGTCTCTCGTATTGCTACCTTATTTCAGAGTCTTACTCTTTCTAATTGAGATTGATAAATCATCATATAGAAGATGATCTTCCCTGAATGTTTTCCATATAGACTCCCAAGTGATCTTTTAAAAAGTACACATGATCCTGTCACTTTCTGCCTAAATCCTTCAATGGTTATCTTCCTCTATAGCAAAAGCCCAAATACCAAGCAGGTAATATAAAGACCTAAATCCTTAGCACAATATGACAGAAATTGAAGTTTCTAATATCAAGGCTTTCATTCTGGTTATAGACTCTTTCTTGTTGTACCACATCTTAGATGTTGAAGCTTGGCAGATTTTTCCTGAAGCCAAAGCCTATTCTCTTTTCCTACTGTGACAGGTGATAAGTTCCTGTGAGCAATCCATAATCTCACGGATCTCAAGGAATCATACCCATGTGATAAAAGATTAATATTTAGTAAGAACATTGTTACAATGGAGAACTGGGCTACCTAAAACTAAATAATGCATGCTTTGATATTGGATAAATCACTAGTTTTAAGATATATTACCTTTACTGCATTGCTACAATGAATATATACATCAAAATATAAATAGAGATATAAAAATATGTTTCATTGTATACAATCCAGTAAAAATAATACACTAAATACATACATATATATGTATATATTCATATAAAGAGATACATGTTTATAAAGATAAATATGTATACATATGCATCTTTTTATATATAAAGATACATACAGTGTATATCTGTATAATAATTATAGACACAAGATTAGACCTTGTGATCACCTTCTTCAAATCTTGCCAGAAATGAGTGCCCCATACCACAAGCTCTGCCTTGCTTCCATTGAAGAACCATTCCTCAAACTCTTCCGCTCCTATTCCAGGTAATGCTAGGATTCCATTGCCTTGGTTGACAATGAAGACTGGCATTCTGTGAGTACTGATGTCCACTCACAGTGATCAGGGCAGGTGTTGCCACTCTGGCATCCTGAGGGAAGGATACACTGCCACTTTTATATTATGGTTTGTCACGAATTATGTGTCCTAAGGGTAGGAGTAATATGGTTATCATTTCACACAGTCCAACTGAGATCTGCTTGACATTTTTCATTTTAAAGTAATCAGATTTGGACATTGGATAGTATAGTGTCATTAAGTTACCTGTTAACCCTTGTACCTCCCCAGATGCACTTTAGATAATTTTATATGGTTGCTTCTTTTTCTCACCCTGAGGCTGTCTCTAATTAAAGGCAGGTGGCTCATCCCTATATCCATATATCCAGCCTGCAAATAAAAATATATCACTGACTTCTGAAGCAAAGAGGAAGTTTCTATTACACAGTTTCCTAAGTCCTCATTTTATTCCTCAGAAGTGACACAAATGACCGTTTTTTTGGGGAAACCCACGTCCACAAGGCTGTAGTTTAGCTCTTTGACCTCAGTAAGACAACCATACACATAACTCCAACATCCATTCATTGATTCAGTATATATAGTATACCAACCGTGAAATAGACATTGATGATTATTAGTCATGAAAACACTGTCTGATCTCATTGAACTTATTTTCTAAGAGGAGTGTATGACCGTAAATAAAAATATTCTGTGTAGTAGATTTGGATGAAAGACAAAAGATGATGCAAGTGGCTTCTAATTTATGGAACAGTCAAAATACTGTAATAGCCAAATGTAGGTTACTCAATCCCAAAGAAATAGAAAACGCCGTGTGTAACAAACAGGATTGCTGCAAGCTGGCACCAATTCTTTTCATCACTTATCAGAGGATCCCCAGGAAGACTGCAGTCTAATCTCTTTCCTCTTCATTCTATAATCTCTAAATCTGGCTTATTCAGGGATTCCTAAAATTATGGTAATACAGCACGAACTACATCAAGATTCAGTTATCTTCACTGGGGTTTCAGATCCAAATTTCTCCATTGCTTATTTATATTTTCAAGAGTGGTTATTTAATATTCTTGTTTCCTTTAGGACACAATGAACTAATTTACTTGTAAAACTCAGCATATTTTGCAAAATGAAAGAACATTTAACAAACAGCATCATAAACAATCAAAACAGTATGGGTTTAGGTAGATCCTAAGTGGCAGTTTTATTAAGCTGACATTTTCCTTTGAACCACTTTTCTTTGGAAAGTACTAACATAATCCTTTCTATATGACAGTCTCATTTCATGACAAATTACAGAATAGTAATTACTCCTTTTTTGAAAAAACAAATTCTTCATTATAAATGCAATTTTAAAAAGTTGGCTCATTTCTTCTTGATATTTAGTATATAATGGGAATTTATTTTCAATTTTATTACAGAATCTAATGAAAAAAATTCAATATGTAAATAATTACCTTAACAGTACTTTTTAAATAAAATATGTATGATGAAAATACATGTAAAAATTTAAAGTTATTTCCACCTTTAATTTATCTTACTACATGTTCTCATACCATAGGTTTTGTAACTTCTTTTTAAAGCTATCAATTATATCTTGATAAATCGTGAAATGTCCCTTTAATTCTCTTTTCCTAAATCTTTTTTCTTCATTTACATTGCCATCAGAACATTTCTTTACATTGAGTTATTTATAATGGGAATATTCATTTACTTTTATTATTATTGTGTCTAAACATTCTATTGAAAAAAGAAGCTAACAGATTATGCTGAAGCCAGCGTAATATGGCTTTGAGTATTAAACATAACTTTTTTTTAGATAAGAGTGAGTTTTGGAACCTAAAACAGGTATCTCCTCAGCCCCACGTCTTGGTTTAGCATACGTTCAGCAGACATTCCAGTTCCATAGCGTTAAATAGAAGGTAAATGTGTTTGAAAAGATCTCGTTGGTGGGCTTCCATCAGAAGAACTACATTCTGATATGAAAGCCATTGCTTTATGAGAGGATTAGACAGAGAAAAGTAGAATTAAAGAGAATTCATGATGAGGGGGGTCAACTTTTTTATTTCTTTATTTTTCTTTCAGGAACCACATCTTTTTTAGTGTCCTTGGAGAATATTTAAGATTGGAACTGTTTACGTTACTAATAAAACTTTTACACAGATTAGATTTGCAATTCAAAAACCTAACTAAGGGTGTGAGTTTTCTTCATAACAAACCCCTTTTCTCCAATACTACCTGGGGGATGATACTAAATGACAGAAACAGACCTGGTATGGTGGCTCATGCCTGCCATCCCAGCCCTTTGGGAGGCTGAAGTGAGAAGATCATTTGAGCCCATAAGTTCAAGACCAGCCTGGGTAATACAGTGAGATTTCATCTCTATAAAAGGTTTAAAAAAAAATAACTGAGCAGGGTGGCACCCTGTTGCCCCAGCTACTTGGGAGGCTGAGGTAAGATGATTACTTGAGCTTGGGAGGAAAAAGGTTGCAGTGAACATACCACTGCTCTCCAGCCTGGGCAGCAGAGTGCAACTCTGTCTCAATTAAACAGATGACAGAAGTCAGGCTTCCTTGAAATATGGTTTTGTCCTATGCAACTTTCTTTCCCAAGGCCTTTCACCTTGGAAGAATATACCTCTGCATCAAGCAGAGAACAGCGACAAAACAGTTAGGCAAAGGAGGATGATGGCATGTCATCATTTATTTTATGTGTTCTGCCTCATAACGGTAACTTCCTAGACTATATTTTTCATGGATAACATTCCACATGCATCTCACAGCCCTTAATGGAAGGAAGAATCATTACCAGGCTTTTTTTAAGGTGGTAAATGGAAATTTTAGTAAGGTAGGAAAATTCCCTAGACCTTTACTGCAAAATATTAATTCAAGTAGCTTTTAGTGAGTATTTCATATATGGAAAAATATAAGATTATGTGATGTATTCTCTGTGCTTAAAAAGCTCACAAGTAGTAGAGGAAACACAATATGAATTAGACAGTAAAATGAAATGGTATAGAATTAAATTTTAGAAAGGGTTATATATTAAGATATAAAACAATTCATGAACAGTACAAGATAAAAAATAATAAAATGCCAAAACATATAGTACAAGAAATAATAGCTAGAGGAGGGTAGGAAAGAAGCAATAAACATATCCAAAGGTTTAAGGATAGAAGCCATATTCGCTTTCAGTTATACTTCCAAAGATAACTACGTAATAATATCCTTGATCTTAGATTGAATCCTTCTGTGCTAGATTTTGGCCCACAAAGTCAAATGCAATATTATCAGAGTTCTAGTCAAAATTCATTCAATTGCAAAGAACCAGTACCCATTTAAATTAGGTTAGTTTCAAAGGGTTGCTTTGAATTACTCTGGGAAATGTCAGGAACTTCCATGGTCAGGAATGTGGCTGGGATTCATGGAGTCCTGAGGGGAGAAACGGAAACCAATAAAGACCTAGAGCGCTGTGGCTTCCCTCTTTGCTGTTTCTTCTCTGAGTCCACGTTTTTCATGTCTGCTTCTTTCTACTCTTACTTTTCTTTTGTTGAGACAGAGTCCTCCTCTGTCACCCAGGCTGGAGTGCAATGGTGTGAACTCAGTTCCCTGCAAACTCCGACTCCCAGGTTCAAGCAATTCTCCTGCCTCAACCTCCCAAGTAGCTGGAACTACAGACTCACGCCACCATGCACAGCTAATTTTGTAATTTTGTAGTAGACATGGAGTTTCACCATGTTGGATAGGCTGGTCTCAAACTCGTGACCTTGTGATGTGCCTGCCTTGGCCTCCCAAAGTGGTGGGATTATAATTAATCCCTCTCTTCAGTGCTACCAAAACACCAAGGGTTGGGTTTAGGTCTTGCTGCTCACTGCACAGAAAGGCAATCGCTGAGACAGTTACTGTTGCCGGAAAAGAAACTTTTATCAGGTTCTGCAGCCCAGGAGAGGGGAGCTCGGCATCAACTCCATCTCCCTGACTGGCTCAAACTCAGTTATGTAGCGGGAAAGAACTGTAACAAAATGTAAGAAAACAGGAACTAGGGCGGGGTCCAGAAGCGATCATGATGAGTGAGGGTTCTGGCATCTCATTGGAGGCAGTGATTTGGTGAGTTTCTGTTCTTTAATGCTTTTTGAGAGTCCTGAGAGTAAGTTCTTGAGGAAGGAACTCAAACAAATACACATTTTAATCTTTAAGCCTAGAAGAGTTCATTTATATGTTTATAAAAAAACTGTCTATGGGAATATTGGGTTGATTTCACATGACCCTGTTTGCCAGTAACTTACTTTGCATGTAGCTTTCATTTGCCATAGAAATTTCATACTAAAACACCACATTCCCTTGTACTTGCATATTAGAAATGGAAATGACAAAGCATGGAGGTTGGAATTAATAGAGCAAGTTTGAGGACAATACAAAAACTCACCTCAGTAGAACAGTGTGAGCATTGATAATGATTATTTTAATAATATGTATTAAATTAAGAGGCAAGCATGAAAAACTGTTCACAAACTTAGACAAGGAACAGATATATTTAATAGTGAATTTCCAGCATGTATTTTTCATGTAATATTAGCTTACCAGAATATTAATAGTTATTGGAAAAATGGATGAGTATTAAAATGTATTTGGTTATTTTTTTAACTGAATAATGTTCAAGTTTATTTAGTGTGCATTGTCTCCAAGCCTTTAATAAACTAATATGTAGTAGTATTCTTCATGGCAGATAGTAAAATGCAGCATTTCTAAAACAATTTGACTGTTGTTCTCGACTATCTTTGTCAGGTACATTTCCAATAGTAGTGTTTGGTTAGTAGTTTTAATACATGCTGAATATATACACAGATATAAAAATATATAAATGAAGGATGTATACCAGTAAAAAAGTATAAGAACCCAGTGTTCATTCCACTACTACTAAAAAGGCAACAGATTTGAACAAGGTACTATTTTACTTTCATTAGCATACTTTTTGTTGCCAAGATCGGAATATTCAGAGATAGGCCTTGTCACCTCTGTTGTCTCCTAATTTATACAGATGGCACTGAGAAAATGCAAACCATTTGATTCCATAATCACACTCTAGGTGTCCAGCCTGAGGGAAGAACAAAGGCAAAAAGTAAGTTTTTGAGCAAAGATTTTCATTTTCACATTGTTTATAATGACAAAAATCTGAAGCAACTATTTTCAGGTAGGGAAATTATTAAATTATGGCATATCTACAAGTATAACCTTGAGTAACCATGAATATCATGTTTTTTGGAGACTGATGATCTGGACAAAGTCTTTTGGTAAAAATTTAATGCAGAAAAGACCATAAAATTGTATATGTATTAATATCATAATTTTGTATACATTAATTGTAGAAAAAACAGTCAAATACAATATATCAAATATTAATCATTTTTGTTATACAGGCTTATTAGTGTGTATGTCTAATTCTTTGTAAGTTTTGATCTCTTGACATTTTTCAAATCTTCTGCTTTGTTCATACTTAGCAAAGAAAATATGTAATGAGGTATGTTGCAGTGGTTAGCTCTGAAAGATTTATATATCCTTATTTTTGGCTTACAATGAAGGGGTGTTCCAAGAACTGCTGCCACATTTAAAATTCCATGTCTAAAGTAGTATGAAGAGAAGGTATTCATTTATATCATGTTTTAGCAACTCATGAACAATCTTTTAAATGCAAATAGCTGAATGCATATTTCAATATTAAAAATTAAAGCATTTTCCAAGTGCAGATTTACAGCAGTGTAGTCAGTGTAAGCATCTGTGAAAGAAAATTTATCATAAAATAATTTGTCAGAAAATAATTGAAATTGTGACGGAAAGGTTCCTAAGAACAACCTTTTTATCCGTGGCTGAAATAAATGCTTTCCATTTCAAAGGCAACTGTAACTGCACCATATAGCTCAAGTGATCAGTAAAAGTAGACAACTGACTTCTTCAAGGAGTTTTAATTTTTATGTGATTTGATCAACTCATGGACTGTAAATTCCACTGTCAGAGCTAAACATATGCACAGGCTTATCTGAATTCTTGTATTCCAGGCATCGAGTAAAATATGTTCATGTCACTAGCTTCTTTCAAGTAGTGTTTATCATCATCTCCCTGATTGCCTAATATAAGTTTACAACCAGTCTCCCAGGTGTACTAGTACATTACAGCTCTCCCACAGATATCATAAACAGCGACATCTTTGGTAATGAATGTCAGAATACTGCCAGCCTAAGAGTATATTATCCATCTCCATATTTCATTGCTGACATACCAAGTGAGAAGCTCATTCCAAATTCCTTAGTCAAACAAACCTTCAGATACAAAGTTGACGGTCATTGTATGAGGATGGCATTTTATAAATCCAATCAATTATAAAGCCACTGAAAATGTCTCATCTAAATAGTGTCACTAAGTCTTTTTAATTTTTTTTATTAATGTGTCTCCTGTGGAAATTTTTGAAAGGATAGGATTTTAAGGCTAGAAGGAATCTTAAAGATGGCAGTCTAAACATTTAATTTTTCATGTTAAGAAGCTTAAAGAACAATGAGGTTAATATATTTCTTTTAAAATTACCCTGGAAGCTAATGACCTATTTAGAACTACAACTAAAATATTTTGACTCCCTGCCTGAGGCTACTTTCATTAGACCAGGCTAGTTCACCAAATAACTTGAACTTTTCCAAATTAGTCTGTTTAGAGTAACCACATTTTACATATTCAAAAATGGATTATCTATTTCTCCTCCTCACTTCCATTCCCTCTCCTCCTTTCCTCACCTGTCCTTCCTTCTCTCCTCCCCTTTTCCTCCTTTTTCTTTCTTCCTTTCTCTTTCCTTCCTTTTATCTATCCCTTTTCACCTTCCTCCCTCCTTCCTGTTCTACTTTTTCTTTCTTTCCGTCTCCTTGCTTACCCTCTCTTGCTTCACTACTTTCTTCTTCCTCCCTACCTTTCTTCCTCCTTTTTCCCATTTCTTTTTTCTTTCTTCTTCTTGTTGCTATGCTTTAAGTTCTGGGATACATGTGCAGAACATTCAAGTTTGTTACATAGGTATACACATGCCCTGGTGGTTTACTGCACCCATCAACCTGTCATCTACTAGGTATTTCTCCTAATGCTTTCCTTCCCCTTGCCCCTCACCCCCCGACAGGCCCCAGTGTGTGATGTTCCCTTCCCTGTACCCATATGTTCTCATTTTTCAGCTCCCACTTACGAGTGATAACATGCCATGTTTGGCATGTTCCTGTGTTAGTTTGCTGAGAATGATGGTTTCCAGCTTCATCCATATCCCTGCAGAGGACATGAACTTATCCTTTTTTATGGCTGCATAGTATTCCATGGTTTATATGTGCCATATTTTCTTTATCCAGTCTGTCATTGATGGACATTTGGGTTGGTTGCAAATCTTTGCTATTGTGAATAGTGCTGCAATAAACTTATGTGTGCATGTGTCTTTATAGTATAATGATTTATAATTCTTTGGGTATATACCCAGTAATGGGATTGCTGGGTCAAATAGTATTTCTAGTTCTAGATCCTTAAGGAATCACCACACTGTCTTCCACAATGGTTGGACTAATTTACACTCCCACCATCAGTGTAAAAGCGTTCATATTTGTCTATATCCTCTCCAGCATTTGTTGTTTCCTGACTTTTAATGATCACCATTCTAACTGGCCTGCGATGGTATCTCACTGTGGTTTTGATTTCCATTTCTCTAATGACCAGTGATGAGGAGTTTTTTTCCCTTATGTTTGTTAGCCACATAAATGTCTTCTTTTGAAAAGTGTCTGTTCGTATCCTTTGCCCACTTTTGATGAGGTTGTTTGTTTTTTTCTTGTAAGTTTGTTCAAGTTCTTTGTAGATTCTGGATATCAGCCTTTTGTCAGATGGATAAATTGCAAAAATTTTCTTCTGTTCTATAGGTCGCTTGTTCACTCACATGATAGTTTTTTATTTCCTTCTCTCTTTCTTTCTATCCCTCCCTTCCCATTTTTCTCCTTATGTTGCCTCCGTTGGGAGTATTGTTACTCAAATCTCTCTCTGCACTCACTCTACAGAATACATTTTGATAATGCCTTCTATATAATTTTCTCTCACCTAAACATCGATTTTGAGAAGGAGGTATATCGGGGCTATAATTTTTTACCGCCCTTCAATTTTCCTAATTTATTGTCTTAAATCCAACGAAAGAACCACAAAGGATAGAATTAATTAATAATTCTATTTAATTGATAGATTAGTTTCTGAATTTTCTGGATTATTAGAGAAACAAACATTTTCCTTAAGAAAAAACTTTTAAGGACATTATAGCACTAGTTTTAGATTAATTGACTTCGGTTTTTACATTCATTATATGACTGTTTATAAATGTTGGGGCCTTTACACACATGAATTGCAAAATAACAATATATTGATGTAGATTGAAATTAATCAAAAAATCTCCAGCATGCTCATCTCTGTTAATCAATATGAAAAGCTCTATCATGAATAATGTGACAAACTATATGAAGAAAACAATTTCAGACAAAGCTATTAAGTAGTTTTCTCTCTTCTTTCAACACATAAATAAAAGCAATTGCTTTGCAGCTTCCTAGATGTATGAGATGTGCCTTAAGGTGTTAGATGAATTTAAATATGAATAAGATAATACTGGGCCTATAGAAAAGCATAATCAGGAATTCTGAATTAAAGAAAAATGTAATGTAATAAAATATTAGTGTTTGTTAATGGGGAATCCAAGTTATTTTCTTACTATCGTTATTTAATAATGTTATTTAAAAATACATTTAAAGTGGATCTAATCTATATTTACAAAATTGGATCAATTTGTAAATGTCTGGGGTACTTTATTAATTGATTTGACCAGCTTATTTTTGCAGTGACCAGACCATTTGCAAGTGTTCCAGTTCAAAAATAGATTTGATGGATTAGGAAAAAGAGAAGGAAGTTTTTGTGGAAGAAAGAAACTTCTGTTCAGTAGAAAATAATTAATGGCTACAAATGCCTCTACACAAAATTGTAATGATAAATACTCCTAAGACTATAGAAAATACGAAATAAGGACAACACATATATTACATTGTAGAGAACTTTTACTCTTGTTGTGTGACCATTGTCCCTACAATATCTCAGAATAGTAATCATGTTAATAAAATAATGAGAACACTAAAGTCCAAGTAGGCCAGAAGACTTACCTAGTTGGGTGAAGTACGGTAGGTGGCCTCGTAGGGAATACTAGCTGGTTCTAAAATGTAAATGTACAAGTTACATAAATACTCATAGAATTTTAGATCTCCATATTGGAAATAACAAATGAAGATTCAAGTAAATAAGGACGTGTACGTATGGCTTATTATAATGATGTTAATTTTAATAATTATGAAGATTATGGAATAATATATAGAAATACTGAGATCATAATAATAAATAAATAGAATATATGAGAAAAATCTTTTAGTAACCATAAGCATATTTTTTAAATGTTTCTGAAATGCTCGTTAAGTGGTACATAAAATGTAGAAATGAATCCCTCTTGGCAAGGTAGTACAAGATGGATGGTTTTGTATCTATGTATTACTTTCCAGTGTTTAAAAATATTATATGAAAAATATTTATTATGGGGAAACAGTAATTTAAAAACATAAAGTTGGTTGAAATAAGAAAAATACAATTTGAAAAAAATAACTTACTGCATGAAAAGTTAAAACATTGATAATATGAATGTTCCCTTTTTTGTATTGAATTCTTTTTACTCAATTTCATTTGATTTTCTATTTTTTTCTTATTTTAGATATTAGTTATATTGCTAATATTCCTCTTTAGAAATTGTCTTCTTTGCTTTGTTAATGGTGTCTTTAAATGAACAGAAGTTCTGAATTTTAATGAGGGCTACTTTATTGATTTTTTTCTGTTACAAAAAGTGTTTTTGAAGAATATTCATGACCATACCAAGCTCATGAGTATTTTCTCCTATCCTATTTTCTAAAAGATTTTTACTTTGCACATGTATGCCTACTAGCCCATATGGAATTCATTTTTGCCTCATGTAAATTAGAAATCAAGTTTTATTTTATTTTTTTCCCACAACGATGTTCAGGTGCTCCAGAACAATTTACCAAAGATATTACTTTTTTCATTTCATTCCAGTGGCATATTTGTGTTAGATCAAATGACTAAGTATTTGTAGGCCTGTCTCTGAAGTCTATTCTCTTCCATTGATTTATTTCTCGGTTCTTTTACTAGAAAGGGTCTGTTTTAAATACCATTGTTTTTATAACAAATTTCCACTTTTAAAATTTTAATCGACACATAATAATTGTCTGTAATATGGAATAAAGTGTGATATATCAATACCTGTATACCATGTGTAGTGATTAAATCGGGGTAATTAGCATATCCTTCACCTCAAACATTTATCACTTCTTAATGTTGGGAACATGTAATATCCTCTCTTCTACCTATTTGAAAATATAAATTATTGGTAACTGTAGTCACCCTCCAGTGCTATGGGACACTAGAAGCTATTCCTCCTATCTACCTGTAATTTTGTATCAGTTAATCAACCTCACTATGTTTTACCCAACCCCCACCTACATTTTCCAGTCTCTAGAAACTACTATTCCACTCGCTGCTTCTGTAAGATCAACATTTTTGGCTTTTACATGAGTGATAAAATGTAATATTTATCTTTTATTGCCTAGCTCATTTCACTTGACATAATGTCATCTCTTCTCATTCATCTTTGCAAATTGGTGGTTTTCTGAAGTTATAAGTTTTGATTACTTTGTCTTTCTGGTTTGTATACTTGCTCTACCAGTGAGTTGTATACTTTTGCATTTTTTCACGATGGTAATTACTATCTTTTTTCTTCCAGATGTAAGACTCCCTTGAGCACTTCTTGTACGGCAAGCCTACTTGGAATTAGTTATCACAATTTTTGCTTGTCTGGAAAAGCCTTTATCTTTCATCCCTGAACTGTATTTTCATTAGGTACAGTGTTCTTGACTGGCAGTTATTTTTTCTTTCAGTAGTTTAAATATATCATTCCATGTTTTCCTGGCATGTAAGGTTTCTGCTGAAAAATCTGCTGTTAGGCTAATAAAGATTCTTTTATATGTGACTTGATGTTTTTCTCTTGAAGTTTTCAGAATTCTCTTTCAGTTTTAGAAATTTGACTATATTATGCCTCAGAGAGGACCTTTTGGATTAAATTTATTAGCATCTATTTGAGCTTTCTAAATCTGTATGTACATATCTCTCCCAACATTTGGAACGTTTCATTTATAATTATATTAAATAAGTTTTGCATGCCTTTTCTCAAGTCTTCTTCTGCAACTCCTGTAATACAAATATTTTCTTGTTTAATGCTGTGGCACAACCCCTGTAGACTCCCTTCATTTTTTAAAAATTCATTTTTTCTATTTGTTTGCCTGGGTCATATCAAAAGACCTGTCTTCAAATTCAGAATTTTTTTATTCTGCTTGATCTAGTCTATTGTTTAAGTTATCAATTGTGTTTTTTATTTTATTCATGAAATTCTTCAACTCAAGATTTCTGTTTCTTTTTTTATACCTATCTCTGTTAAATTTCTCATTCAGATCATGAATTCTTTCTCTGATTTTGTTGAAGTGTCTCTGTATTCTCTTGCATCTAAATGAATTTTCTTAAAATACTTATTTTGATTTTTGTTTTCTGATGGTTTAAGCATGTAGGGGAAGTGTGGGACTGCTCTGGGTATCCAAGGTACTGTTTTCCCGGAAAGTAGGGTACTGTTTCAGTTCAGGGATAGGGGATATGACTACTCTGAGTATCTATGGAACCATTTTCCTAGGATGTAGGGTGCCACTTCAGTTTCAGCTTAGAGTCTAGGGCACAGCATTTACTGGGAAGGATAGAAGGAGAGGCTCTGCCAGGGCACTGATTTTACAGCTGTAGCTGGGATCTCAAGGCACCATGTGCCGCAGTGATTGGGAGGAGTAGATAGAGTAGCAAACTGGCTCATGGATATGGAGCCGTGGGATGGGGGTGGTTCAGGAGCAGCTAAGCCTCTGGCATGGAAAGATCAATGGACAGTGGCCTGTGGAGCAGGACACACATGAGTAGTAGTTCCAGCTCTAAGATGGGCATAAGTTGTGCCAGCAACAGGGGTTGGGACACAGTGCCAGCTTCTTCACCAAGGAGAACACAGCTGTGTGAATTCCAAAAAGCTCCAGCTGGGCTTAGTGTCTCCAAGGGCTGCAGGGGTTCCCACTGCTAAGGCTGGAAATGCCCAAGATGGTGAAAAGGCTGCTGGGATCCTTACGCTTACTTTTTCCTCTAAGGGAAAAGTTCTTCCTGGCTTGAGCTGGTTCTCGCTGGGGGATGGAGACTAGATGGTCCCTTCTATTCTCTATGTGGCTCTCATGGGTTGTTCTACAGGGTTTCTGCTACTCCTTTGATTACCCTTGGTATTTTTCTTGTTTTCAACAAAATACTGTTTTCTATTTGTTGTTCTGGCTGTTTTTGTGGGGAGGATGAACGTTAAGAGCTTCTATGGCTGGGCGCAGTGGCCCAAGCCTGTAATCCCAGCACTTTGGGAGGCCGAGGCGGGTGGATCACGAGGTCAAGAGATTGAGACTGTCCTGGTCAGCATGGTGAAACCCCGCCTCTACTAAAAATACAAAAAATTAGCTGGGCATGGTGGCGCGTGCCTGTAATCCCAGCTACTCAGGAGGCTGAGGCAGGAGAATTGTCTGAACCCAGGAGGCGGAGGTTGCGGTGAGCCGAGATCGCGCCATTGCACTCCAGCCTGGGTAACAAGAGCGAAACTCCTTCTCAAAAAAAAAATGCTTCTAGTCAGTCACTTTGCAGATGTCATCCTCTATAGCAAATCTTTAGATCAACTGTGAAAGTGCTTTACTTTTATTCTGTTTAAAAATTGTCACAATTCTTAGTCCTTTGCATTTCATAACTATGTTATAATTAATTTGCTAATTTCACAACAAAAACTAACAAGTGAAAATATCTGCTCTGGTTATGATTGGGATTGCATTAAATCTGTAAACTAATTTGGCAAGGGCTGACTTGATAATATTGAATGTTTCAATTCATGAACATGGTATATGCATATACTTCTATTTTTATAAGTCTCCATTAACTACACATAGAGTTTTATATTTCTGTACTTAATATTTTGCATGCTATATTTCAAGAAATATTTAAAAACCAGTAATATGCCTCATATATATACTTATTACATAATAGTAGCTAATAAGTGTGAATATTATTTACAATGTGTCTGACCCTGTGCTCTCATTCAATTTTTAGTATTTTATTTTCATTACAATATTATGAGTAAATGTTTTGGTTATTTTCGCTAAATTTAAACATAGTTATCTCAGTTTACATTTAAGGTAGTAACTTATCTAAGGTCGCAAAGGTGATTTGTGATAGTAACAGAACCCAAATCCAGGTCTGCCAAATGTCAAAGCCATATTCTTAAAGCCTATACTCTCTAGTTTTCCATAGATGCTCCATTTATACTTGTATAATTTGAACTATAGCAATGGGAGAATTTTTAAATTTGTATTTCCCATATTCATTACTATTTTTAAATAGATATTGATAAACCTTCTGATAAAGATGTATTTAGAGAGTAGTATAATTTGACAGGGAGTGCTAATTTAAGTGTAAGGTGTCCTAGTGATATAATAGATCTTTATATATTACATTATTGCTTTTAAAGCTTATTTATTGAATACATATGTTACAACAATATTTGGAGTTTTTGATATAATGATTGTTTCCCCAGATCCAACATCCTTTTCACCAACTTATTAATTCTATAAAATAAAAAATAAGATTTTGCTTTTTTTATGTTTTATGTTAGGTAAAATGATCATGTATCCTGGTTTTCCAGGGGCAATCTGGGTTAATTTATATTTACCCCATCTAACGATTAAAATAACCTCCCTTAACTCTCACCAGAGAAAGGATTTGAAAAATCATATGGATAACTTAATATTAGGTGAAGGTTTATTTTCTTATTTTTTAATGCGAGGAAGACTAAAATTTTTCATCTAAATGTTGCCTTTTCTATATATTTCACGTAGGCTCCAAAAATATGCCTAAGACTTTCTACATATTTAAAATTGACATACACTTTTATGTGTTATTTTTCAACTAGATTGCAGTTTACCCTTCACAACATAAAAATGCATCTCATATGTATAGTTTAAGGAACAAGATTCTCCAGTTTCTGTATACATATCAAAATATGTGCTGATTTTATGTTGTTGAACTATATTGCTTTGTTTTGCTTTTTTTTAAAAAAATTACATTGCCAAACTGAAATTTCAAAATGCCAAATAGAAGTATCCTTGAAGTAGTGAAGGTATACTAAGTAAGTGAAGATGTACAAGTTACTTGGTCATATTGACTGCTATCAACTGTTAATCATACCAAACCTGGTTTGAGAGGGGGATGTGATATGTAACCTCAGTTTTCCATGATGTTGGGTTCTCTTATAAACTTGCTTAGTATTTCCATCACCAACCTTACTGCTTGTGATAATAAACAGTAAACAAGTTTTTGAAAGGAGCTATCTAAAGCCAGGAGCAAACTGTTTCTGCAGCCTCATCCCAGAACCATAGAAATTCTGGAAATCCATTGACATTTAATAGAACGGTGTTTTCTTAACATTTTTGTAATTATAAAAGCCCACTTGGGGAATTGTCTCATAAAAATATGACTTTGCTCAAAGGTATGTTTAAATTTGCCCTCTTGCCAGAATGAAACTAGAAGAATTTTCTGACAGTTTTTTAAGAGACATGATTTGGATATTATTGCTGATGGTTTTTATCTTCTGCTTTTGTTTTTTTTTAATGTTTTTTCTCAGCTCCTGCTATCTTACAATCCAAGTGGTTTTGTTTGTTTGTTTTACCAACTTGTGTCAAATAATGCATGAGGCAGCTGGCCCTTCCCTCATTTGAGTGAACCAAAACTGTAGGACCAACTTTTTGTTGTATTAATAGGAAAACATAATTTAATTTTATTTCTTTTTTTGATCATTTTAATTAGTATTTGAAGGAAGCTTACACTAAATATGTGAACCAAAATCACTAGCTTGATACAGAAATTTAATTTCCACATTTTTCAGATATTTTCTCCATTTGTTTTAGGATCATCTCTTCCTCTCTTACGTGAACGGAGGGGGTAAAGTAAAAAAATATTTTGTCATTGGAAGTTAAGAAATTTTCTTGTTTCAAAAGATACTTTTGCATTATGATTCTAGGTGCATTCACATTCGAGGGGAAATAGATTGGTGTTGGTGTTTTTTAATGAGAAAATGAAACAGCATTTAGATTAAAAGGGAAATATTAACGTTAGTGAAAATGAATTGTACTTCCTTTTAAAAAAAGAGAATAGAGAAATATGGCCTAAAATAATAAATTGAATCAGTGAAGGAATATATTTTTTCAAAATGCTTTAGAGAAAAATATAACTGCAAAGAAAGACTTTATCTGTGAATGACATTACTCCAAATTTTCTGCCATTCACAAAGTCCTGAAGTTGATACAGATGCTTGAGGAATTTTTACCTGTTTATTTTCAGCTGACTTAGTCACTGGAGGCAGATGTGGAAGGAAGGAAGTCTCTTTCACTGACTCATCAGAGAAACTTGAAATGAGTTTCCAGGAATAAAACAGCAGAATTTTAAAGGAATTCTCTTCTTATATTTTGTGCACCTGTCAACCTCTGACTGGATAAATTAATTATGCTTTGATAGGATAGCCCCAGACAGCCAGCCTTTCAAGATCTATTGTTCTCTATAATCAATATAGCAATTTAGCATTTAAGCCTGCCTCAAAGCATAAGGGCATAAAACCAACTGTGAAAAATCTTTGTATTCTATTCATAGTTTCTTGTTGGCAATGGAAAATTATTTTTATAAACTCACAAATTAGAAAAATTATGGCTATTATTATTATTTAGAAATATTAAGTTTGAGTAAAATGTATTGTATACTAAGCTACATATGTACAATTTTTAGGTGGAAAAGTGAAGACATAAAAACTTTAAAACGATCCCGTTTGCTTATATTTTTCTTCTTCATATGGTGAAATCTCAACACCTTAACCTTTCCATTACTTTTCCCAGAATTCTTATTTCTTGGTTTTATTTCTTGGTTTATTTTGTTAATATCAAATCTGCCCTACAAATTGGATAACCCATTCTCCATGATAAGCATATTTCACATTGTATGCATGTATCAAAACATCTCAAATACCCCGTACACCTAGTATGTACCCCCAGAAATTAGAAAATTAGAAAAGAATATAAATACTGAAGGTGACAGGTGGTACAATGTAAATGAAGTTTAGAGACATGCAGCATTTAAAATAGATGATAAAGTATCTCCAGTGGGCAGCCTTTACCAATACCCACTATTATTTCTGGCTCTATTTAAAATACAAATGCTCTCATTTTTGAAATGAAAAAAGGAAAAACAAGATGGAAAATAAATAAATATTTTAACTATAGGGAACTCTTTAGATTATGAGCTTTATTGAATAAGGTACAGTCTGCAAATATAAAAGTATTATACTTGTTTCTGACTCAACATATCAGGTCAAAGAAAATACAAGAAATGAAACTATACTCAATAAACTGCAGCTAATTTCTGTGTGGCTTAATTACTTATCTAGTCATTCTAACAGAGAGACAAAATGTTTTTTATTTTTCTGATGTTGCAGGTTGTGAAGGATCTATATTTCCTCTTTAAAAATTATCTTTGACTCAAGTTAATAATTTGTATTCAAGCAAAACAAATTGAGGTTTACCACTTTGCAAGCTGTTCTCTCCATGGGTTTGAAGGCAGAGTTCACCTCTGTTTAGACACTTGAACCAAAGCCAGGTCAATTTAACATTTATCTATGTATTTCACTATGTTAATGCTGTTTTCTGGCATTGAATTGACTTAATATTTATATGAATGACCATCATGCACTAGTATATATAGTGTTTGAATGTTCAGCAAATGAGAACAATGCCTCCTTCAAGAAAAATAACAACTAGAACTTATTACCCATTAACAGCAGAGGAGAAGATTAAGTCTGCTAAGAACAAAGTATCCTTCCATTTGACATCTTCAAAGTTTGCCTTTTTCTGATTTGAGTTTCTGATTTCAAGTGATTTTAAAAACCTCTCTTTAAAATAAGAGTTTTAGGCAGGAAGGTAGGGGTAAAAAGGGGAAAGCTTCTTTACACACACACACACACACACACACACACACACAGAGAGAGAGAGAGAGAGAGAGAGAGAGAGAGGAGAGAGACCTTTTTGTATGCCTTGACTTTGGTGGCTTAATAGAGCTATTTATCTGTAATATATAATATCACTGTCAACCTTAATTCAAGTATACTGAATGATTCTCCATTTCTTAAGCCAGAAATATCTATTCTTCAAAGAAATAAAAAATTTTTGTTTTTAGTGTTTTGATTTTAAGCATTTTAAATCTATAGGTTGTGAATTTTTTATCTTACATTTAATTTGATTCCATTTATGTTACTTAGATATTTATTATTTAATTCCAATAATAGAATTATTATTCAAAAAATGAACATATAAGAATCTTAGCTAATGTTTTAATGCATTCTCAGTAAGAATGAAGCATTCTTATCCAGGTCAACAGCCTATATTATTTATTAAATTACTTCCATGGGAATGGGTTCTTTAGCCCCAAATAATTATGTTCTCTCTATTCAGTATGTATGTCTCTGATAATACCTTTGTCATTTTGAAGAGTAGTTGGTAGTATCTATGAAGTTTATGGCATGTACAAAGTGAGAGCGAAACTATAATTTTATTAAATTATAGAAATAACTAGGTATCAAAATGGATCTCCTTTGTCTTGATATTCAATCAGGATACAGAGGCCAAAAGTAAAGAATATGTTTCAAGTAACATATTCCAGTGGCAGGTGTTATCTATGTAAGACCTGAAAAAGGAGTAGTAAAAAACTTGCTTTGAATCTATGTTTTGACTCATGTTTAGGTATAGAAGTTTGTCAAAGCTCAGTAAAGGTACACAGAAGATTTTTGCATTTATTTTTCATGTAAAAACTACTTGATTTATGGCACTTGGAAAGATAGATCAATATGTGTTTACCTCATTATCAGCAGCAACAGCAGCAGCATAAACAACATAATTATTTTCCTGATAATATTTGGATTAGTGAGGCAGAAAAGAAGCACATATCCATCTGTTTTTACTGTTTTATTTTGCTTTGGTTTGTTTGTTTATTTTTAAGCTCAACTTTTAGAAAAAGCCAAGGGATTCATATCCCTACCAATGTTTGAGTTAGACTCCCACCCATTACTTCTAATCTTGGAACATAATCAAATAGAACTCTGACTAGAATGTGGAGCACACTATGTGCAGAAAACAATGCTGACGATGCTGTTTAGATTTTGTGATAATAGTGAATATTACATATATTCATACTTACGTTCCCAGGACCAGAATTCTTTGAATTCTGAAACAGAGAGAATCTCTTTACGTTTTGAAGCAGCAAACTGACACAAGAACAGAAAATCAAACACTGCATGTTCTCACTCGTAGGCGGGTGTTGAACAATGAAAACACAAGGACACAGGGAAGGGAGCATCACACACTAGGGTCTGTTGTGGGGAACTAGGGTAGGGAGGTTGGGGAGGGATAACATGGGGAGAAATGCCAGATACAGGTAACAAGGGGGATGGAGGCAGCAAATCACATTGCCATGTATGGACCTATGCAACAATTCTGCATGATCTGCACAGGTACCCCAGAATCTAAAGTACAATAAAAAATATATGTATATATAAATTTTTAAAAATTGAAGAGTTGAAGCACACAGTGCAGCCCAGTATATGACAGTTTAAGATTTTTTGTGTCTCTCGGTCACCCAAACAATGACATTTATCATAGTTTGGGTGATCTAAAACCAGGTAGCCAAAAAGAAAAAAGAGAGAGAAAACAATTACATAAAAATTGAGATCTTAAAAGCCTTTTTAAATTCTTTAAAGTCACAATTAGTCAGATTAAACAGATATTTTTAAAGAAAAAAAAATCTTGAATAACATTGAAATTTGAGATGCTTAGCAACCAAGAATTTCTCCAAAGTCATTTACTTTGCAAAAACAGAGAACTGCCATAATATACTTGCACATCGGAATATCATTTCATCTGAAGGAGCAAGTAAGAGTAAGATAAAGGCTTAGTGTAAAGACAAGAAGAAAGCAACCTGTTTTTATTTTGATTTAGATTTGGCGTGGCAGAGCATGAAAATTTCTTCACTGGGGTGAAACATAAGGGATCTTGAGATGAAGTCTAGATGTTAAACTCATTTGGTTTTGAGAAACAGTAGGAGGTAGGAGGTGTAAGAAGAAATACTGCCGGTGCAAGAATAACATGAGAAGAACCAACAAACAAAAAAAGGAATTATGAAACTCTCTATGGAAATAGAAAACTAATCAAAATGTAGACCAGTTGGTCAGAGAGAGAAAAGAAATCAAGCAAGTCTCTCAAGACTTTTCCTGAAGGGCAAACTAGAAATAAGTTTTAGCTGTTTAAAGAGTTTATCATTTTCCAATTAGTACTACAAGATATTAATATGTGTTAATTTAAAATATTAAAACATTCAGGGGTTTCTCCGAGATTTTACTGTGCTAATATAAAATTAGAAATCTCCAAAAAGTGAAATACTGTAAATTGTTTCCCAAACTTGTTTAATGAAAATCCATTTTTAATTGTGAGAATTTGGTGTAATATTTCACAATATCATCTTGGAAATACTAACTGAAAGTATGTGTGAAGAGTGAAGGAAGAGAATAATGCCTATCAAAAATTTCCATTTCAACAAACACATATTGAAATGGGAGCAGCTTTTTCAGCACTGTAAATACCGAGAGAAGTAAGTTACAGTCCTTGCCCTTAAGAGCACATATATGGTCTCAGAAAGAGGTCACAAAATAATGATTAACAGAAAAGAAAAATAAGAATGACCAGATAATATATTTGTGGGATCTGCAGGAATCATATTTTCTCATTTTATAAAATTGAAGAAGAGTCGATTTTATATTTAAAGAACAAGAACATTTTAAAAAACCTAAGTTACTTTGTAAGAGGAAGATACATGGAAAAAAAAATAGCTTAAAGGCTAAACCAGAGGTAAGGCTCAAATTTGCCAGTGACATCAGAATGTTAATTATTTCAGAAGAAGTCATGAATTTTAAAAGAATTTTGGGTTAGTTCCACTCTTTGAAATAATTTTATTTCATTTCCATGCTTTGCATTGATTGCTCTACTAGGTGATCTCTCCATCCTGGACTCACATTCCCAGGAGATTTCTTGACTGTTTCACTGTGTCTTCTTGGATTCTAAGTACAAGAAATACTTTTCTAGTTTTAAGTAATTTAACCTGTTTGGAATACTAAACATTGTTGGTCACTCCCTTCATTGACATGTTCTTACTTTCCATGGTCATCTCTCTGTTCGTTCTTCTTTGAAACTTGTATGTCTTCTTCAAAGGGTTCTCTCTTACTTCTAAAGAGTCTCACTTTTACTTACTTTATTCCTCACTGTAGTGACTCTCCGTGGCTGAACTCATTATACTCTCAAGGCTTTATTTATGACTGTTTTGATTAGACCAAGTGGATATCCTTCTGATTTCTAGACTAGCTATCTGCATACCTACTAATCCTCTCAACTAATAAGCCACATAAAGTTGAAATTTGCATAATTAATGTTACCATTTTTTTTCTGCCATTTGTTTCTGCATTTGTTGATCAATATCAATTAATACAACCTTCAGAGAACTTTTTTACAACACAGAAACCTATTAGATAATAATGACTTTAACCTGTACCCCATCATATTCAGTATGATTTCTAGCCCATTATCAAACCTGTTAATTTTAACTTGTTCTCAGAACTAATTTCTGTTCTGTCATCTATGCCATTAGTTTATTACTTTAGTCCTCAGAGTTTCTTACCAAATGATTGTACCAACCAGAGAAACCCCTATTTTGGTATTGCTGTTGTAACATCAGAAACTTTTTGAGTTGGCTACCTGGAAGAAGCCCTTTTGACATGTAGACATTATGATTCAAATCTATACAAAATTTAGGCTTTCAATAAAATAATATAGTAATGTCTCCAAACAGTTTCACCCTCAAGGCATACTCAGCCCCTGAGTGTGGGACCATATAGGGGTGTAGAAGATAGACATGCAGAATAGGTCCAAGCTGAGGGAACGGAGAGAAACCATCTGACAGCTGAATCACACAATCAAACCAGATGACTCATTCTTTCTCAGCAAAAGTGCTGTTTATCAGCTCCCAACTTTGTCAACCTTGAATGGTTTGTCTTTCAAAATCTCTGGTTTCTTCAACTTTATACAAACATGTAAAAATGTATGTAGGCCACAGCATAAGTCCTGCTTTACTCTCCAGAATCCACAGGAATCCCTCAGATAACTTTTTAACAGTTCTCCCAATGTGTCCCACAATCTATGTACCTCATATTTAATGACATCACAGATTTATGATGATGTCATTCGACTTCTTGACTGATTTCTTCTCGGAGGCAAATATGGCCATACCGAAAATAGTAAAAATATTTTTGTGACTCTTATTCTGATTATGAGGCATATAATTAGTACACTTATGCATATGTATTCAAACAATATACAAGAGATGACAAAATTTGCCTGTAATCATGGTTCAATAAGGGGCAGAGAAAGAGGAATAGTTAGGCCACATTATGCTCATATGATTTGATAACAACGGTAGAAGTTGTACATTTCAAATAGTTTACAGTCATCAGAACAGCCATATCACAAATGGCTTGGAAAATTACATGTGAATCAAAGTATCCTGCTGCGTACTCTTCTATCTATAAACCACCCTCTGTCTTTTCATTCAAGTGAAATTTTTAAAAATAATAGTTCTTTTGAGTATAACAGTGATGCATACTGATTCTTGATAGCATCAAAAATGTAGAAAACCTAATGTTGAAGATTAAAAGCAACAATAAGCCAACTACATTATATTTTTAATTTTGATTTTTGTATTTCTGTTACTTTTTTCTATATCTATAGATTTAACCCAAGAAGCTAGAGGGGGAAAAAAGCAGTATAATCCAATATAATTAACTGTTCAAGAATTATTTTAAAACTTAGTAAAACAAAGATTCATCTTCAAAACTATTTATTTGAAAGAAATAATAAATTATTTTTCAAATATAAACAACAGAAAGGATATGCTATTACCATAAGAGAAAAACTGTACAACTAAAGATAAAATATATGAAACATTATATACAATATTAAATAAAATTTTCTTAAAAAGTTTTAAATTTTGATATAAAAGATTATAGAGAGATATATTTGATAGCAGTGTATAAAATTTTGTATATGAGTATATGAAGTTACAAAGGAGAAATTTGTATGGATGAGATCTGTTAAATCTACAATTAATAGATAATTTTCTCTTTTTTTTACAACGTCATAACCTCATGTGACTTTTTAGAAATTTTTAAATTTTTTGTCTATGTTCTGGCATGTTTAAAATCCAGAGGTTGGAAATAGGGAGCTAACTGGTACAAGGCTTCTTTTTCAAGATTATAAAAATCTACAATTAGATTATGGTGGTATTTGCACAACTGTATTAATATACTAAAAAGCATGAAATTATACACTAAACCTGTGAACATTGTGGAATGTAAATTATATCCCAATAAAACTGTAAGAGAGTATATACACATCTGTCTCTACCAAATTTTCACTATGAACATATGTGTAAATAGCAGATAATACTCCCAAATCAACAGCAGCGATTTACTGATAGAATAAGACATCCTGATTACATAGGGTTTGTCTCAGAAAAGGAAACAATAATAAACTTTAGAAATCCTCATTGAAATATATTTAAAATAATATTTAAATGATAGTCTGAAAGATATGTAAAATTACTTAGCAAAAGTCAGACGTTCATTCTTTATTTGGTAATGAAACACTTCGCCCATTTTAGAATAAAAGAAAATGACTTAATCTTAGAAACATACTTAATTAAAAGAAGAAAAAATTTAATAAAGTCAGCAATGAAGAAATGATTTACCATTACCATTGAAAATGTCCTCTGTTTATAGAAATAAAATTATATAAATACTATAAGATATATACATATAATTTATTTTCAACTTTAATTTAAAAATTAGACATATAAGAATATGGGACTTTAGAATGGAAGCACATATTGCATAAAACATAAGCACAATGTATTATTATATAAATATAAACATTAATACAATATATAGATATATTTAATTAATAAATATGTTAAAATATATATTACATATATCTTCATTTCATAGACTAGCAAAATACATCTGCTACATGGGTTGCATTCTTGACTTGGTAAAATCTATTAGAGTAGTACCTTAGAGTGTAGCCAAGAAGGAGAGTATTACATCTGTAACATTACTAGTAGGAAATGTATTTCATATCCAAGTGTATACTATAGAGGAGAACATGGAGAATAATATAAGTAATCTTCTTGGGCTGTGGCTGAATCACTTTCAGTAACTTTATTTGATTTTTTTCATGAATTGATATTTTTATACTCCTCTTTATTTCCTGTAAATTGAGTATTTGGAATTTATATGGGATAATAACTAATATGATTCGGTTTCTGTTTTGTTTTTGTTTTGTGATGGTGGTAAAGTATCTCCTGCTTTTCCGTTTTATAAGTATTCTAGGAAGACTATAATGAATCTACATTCATACCATCACCCTGTGAGACAATGTATACATCTGCTAACTTACTAGGCAAAATTGGTATGATCTGGTTTTAAATTTATTTATTTTAATTGCAGTTGGACTAAACATTTAGAATGGTTTATTAATAATTCAGATGTCTGAATAGTCTGGACTTTTAAAGACATTTTTCTACTAGAGTACAAGTCTTTTCTTTTTGACTTGCAAATATTATTTTTATATTTGTTGACATTTTATTCAATGTGTGATTTTTAGAAAAAGTCCTCGATGGGATATTCATTAATATCCATTATGTGACGGGCAGTATATAGAGACCTAAGGTACACAGTTACAATCTTCAGTGAATGTACAGATTGTCAGTTAATGCAGACTTGAAAATACCCAGTCTCAGTATTATTGTGATAGGTGCTCCTTTCATAACAAGCAAGAGCTTCCAGAGAGCAAAGACAAGCATTCAACCACATTTATTAATGTAGTAATATTTCCTCTTTTCCTAAAATTACATGCTTAGAAAGTCATTGCCTATCCAGAGAGCAATTAAATATGTACTAACCTTTTGTTATAGATTATCATGTGTTCTTAAAACAGTGTTAACTGTCTTTCATTGTAGTGCAATGTGGTCTGAAGTGTCACCTGTACAATTTCTGCCCTTTTTAATATGTTGAGATTGCCTACGTATTATAGCCTGGTGTATAAGCAGTTTTTTTAAAAAGGATTCCCCTATAAACAGGAGAGGAAAAGATTTCCTCATTTGCCATTTCTAAAACAAGAGAGAAGGAAAGGAGAGACGTGGGGAATGTTTTAATCTTTGCAAAAGTCATCAGAGATCAGATAACAGAACTGACAGCTCTCGATATTTATTTTTTTGTTGTTAGCACAATTCTAGGATCTCTGAGAGAAAAAAAAGTGGAGAGGCAGAGATCTTGTGGAGGGCTATAGCGCTTTCCTAGCCACTTTTGATGGTGCCGAGTTTGCCTTTTTTGTCACGTGTGTATAAATACCACCAATTCTTTCTCTCAATCCAGCTCCATCAGTCATAGCATCAACGTTTTTCCAGATTTTGAAATATTTGTTCTTCTGTCTTACCATGTGGATGTGGTTAAAGTTTGATTTTTTAAAAAAGCTATGTAGATTCTTTACTAGACATCTGGGAGAAGCACTGGTAGGCCTTTTTACAAATCAAACTTTGTAAAAGAAGCCCAATTACACATTATAAAAACTAAATTAGATTATACTTAACCCCAATTGGAATCTCATTGTCTTAAAATAAATTGTCAACACCTTGTATAGCCTTGAAATTCATTATAAAGACCCTGGCATATTTTCAAACACATTTCTAAACTTTTTCATGAATTGCAGTCTGTCCTCAAACGCAGATGATTATTTTCAGTTGCCAAAACTCTGTTTTCCTCATTCTTCAATCAAATCTAACATTTATTGAACATCTCCTCTCTGTCAGACACGAGTACCATATAAAGGGCAGGTGATATACAGGTGGATAAGTCATAGTACTGAATGCCTAACTTCCACTAATGATTGTAAATTGACTCAGGAATTAATTTCCCTGGCAAGCCTGCACAGAGTCACTCTCAACCAGCACGCAGACTTACCTGGATTATGGCAATCATCACCTGCTATTGTAACTGCTTGTTTGCTCTCAGAGGACTGGGACTCAGCATCTTCAGGGGCTGGAACAGTACCTGGAATATCGGAAAATGTTTTTTGACATTTAGTAAAGACTGTATTTGAGAAATAAAATTACATTCTATATCCAGATTTAAAAAGGAAATGATAAATATGAAGAGTTCAGAGTTCATGAGAACAACAAGATGGGATCCAAGGTACTAAAACAAGATTTATTTACATCATCAAGAAAACAGGTAACTGGAAAATTAAGAGAAGATTAATACTGGCAGTGGAAATACGAGATAAAAGGTAACTGCTATTTAGAGATCCGTGGCATAATTGGTAGTAAATCAAGCATTTGGAACTTCAGGAAAGCTGATAAGGATAGTTCTTTCAATTAAAGGAAGCCATACTTTCATATAGACTTGGATTCTAAATGCAGTACATAAATTACAATGATTATCTCAATGTTTTTCATTCTTTAAATTTATGAATTTTCTAATAAAATTATATGCAAATTACATTATATCTTAGGGTTGGTTATTGTGTAATTTTTTTCCAAAAATAAAAGTGCACATAACTACATAAAATATTATCCAATGCCACCCACGTATTATGTGCATTTGTGCAGTTATTATCATAGTCAAAATGATATAAGGGCTTATTCATTCATAAACTCAGTAAGGTAGTTTCTTAGGGTTATGTTTGTTATATATACACCTTTTTAAAAATATGGTTTCTTGAAAACCTCCAATGTTTCTGAAATGATAATATCACTGGGGTAGGCAGGGAAGATAGTGATTCTTCTGTACACTTCTTAAAATAGTAAATATAAGACTTAGAAAACAAAGTAAACTCTGTTGCTAACCCTTAGAACATAACCTAGGACAACATTATTATTTAGCACATATAGTAATAGAAAAAAGATAAAACAAATACCTGAATAAATATTAATATTGTCTCACCACATGCAGGCAGTTGCATACTAAACCCCCTGAAGCATCAGAGCTCCTTGTGATCCTGGTGCTGTGAAGTCAGCATGGCAGAGTTCCCTTCTGACACATCAGATTTCTAGAAAGCGTTTTTCAGGCATGATCAGCAGGGAGCAAGCATCAAAAAAATACTCTTGTGGCAATAGTATTCCAGGCCATTGGACATTCTGTCTAAAAGACTAGGACCTCCTCTTTCAACTCCTGCTCAGCCAGCAAGAGACCAAGGCCCATCCTTGGTGCTTGGCTTATTTCCCCTCAACTACAGGAGCATATATCACCCGGCAATAGATGAAAATGTAAGGGACAACTTCAACACGGTATCTTTAAGGAAGTGGAGGTTCCTTAGATTTAATGGAAAAGCATACAATGCAATGATGAAAGAGGTGGGCTAAAAATATATGTATAAGCAATGATATACCAGCATCTGGACAGCTAGCCTGACTTCTGTCAGATGCTCTTTGTAGTGTGTGAGTATGTGTGTGGCTGGGGGGAACGGGTAGTGGGTGAGGGCCAGTAAGTTTACTATTTTCTGCATACTATGATGTTTTGACATCTTAATTCTTTCTAGCTGAGGAGAGACTGCCTCTCCTGCTGCTACTCAATTCTTAGAGATGGAAGTGCCTAGTCAGGAGCACACCTTTCATTTGCAAATGAACCAGTCCAGAGCCAGCCCTCTGCTCTCTGGCTCTTACACCACAACAGGCAATATTCTTCTGTCTGAATCATTCCAGGGAGAGGTACCTGGTGACTAAGGACCACTCTGTTGCTTAGAGCTCACTAAAATTATTCAGACTAGTTAATCCTAAACTGGTCACCTTGCGGTACCTTGCCAGGGAAACTCAAAGCCTCGGGCCTAAACTTTCCCCTTGTCTTATCTTTTGTCTTCTGACTACCCTGGTGTTTTTTCCACATGCTCCCATTTGGTATCTCATGTCTACTGTCTACAGGGCCTGTGAGCACATAAAGTTTGTTTCTGGACTCTCTCCACTGCCTCCTCATATGACCACCTCTGACTGACCATCACACTAAAGAACATTAAACACTCTGTCCCCTTTCTGCAGGCACCCAGGAGTTCAGCATTAATTTAAAAAATGCAAGCAGAAAAGGCTCTATGTTCATGTGTTTTTCTTCCCCCTTTTCCCACGGTATATCACTTCATAGCAGGGATTCCTGACCTTTTGGTTTGTTACCAAGAATATGACTTTATTGGCATAAATGAAGGAGAATTATTAAAGATAGCAATTATCTTAAATCTTGTTAGCAAAATATAAACAAATCATGATAGAGCCTATATTTATTTTTTCAACATATGAAATGATAAAATCTATAAGTGTAAGAACTTCTTTGATTACAAAGGATGTGTATATGATATTTTGAGATAAAAACAAATAACTGTTAAGAAAATATTGGATTTCTGCTGGTGACAACATCACAGATCCTCATACATTTGTGGTTTTCAGCCTACAAGGTTTGCTGCACGATTTCTGCCAAAATCAATACTGCAAATCAGTATGGCCCCTACCTCGCACACGTTTCCACGTCCCACTGTTTTAACAAGCAGATAAACAAGAAAGTCTCTGAATGGGCCCCAGCAAAATCAGTTAAGGTTTGTGATTGGCTGCCACGTTAATGTTGGTAGTGGAAGTAGTGAGAAAAGGAGATGGGTAAATGCAGCAAGTCTAGAACATAATTGTTCTCTTTATCGCTGGTGTATACTGTAGCACAATACTCATGGGTGAGATTCTGTGCCAGGCAAAAGTGGAAATGTCCAGTTTAGAAACATTCTCACCTTATTTTACACATGACATCTTCCTTCTGCCTCAGATATGGAGAATTAAAATGATTTCCCTGGATTCTGGAAAATGTCATTCTACAACAAGGCAAAGGAAAAGTGTGTCTGTTTTATAGTGAACCTTTAGACAGGAAAAGGCCAGCTCTCCTCAATGAGTATAAATGTTAGAGAAGTAGAAAACTACATATATATGTGTATATGTATACACACACACATACGTATCTGTGTGTATGTATATATATATATATATATATATATATGTATATACACACATCCCATATACATGGATATATGTGTACACACATCCCATATATATGGGTGTGTGTGAGTGTGTGCAAGTGTGTGTGTGTGTGTGTATATATATATATATATATATATGGGATATGTATGGGATGTATGTATACACCTATGTAAATATATATATGGGATGTGCATATATACATATATATCCCATATATATGGGATGTGTGTATATACATACATGCCTATATGTGAATATACATACATATATATACACAAATATGTGTACAAATACATATATACACATGTATATGATATGCATATGTACACACATATATCTGTTGTATATATGTATGTGTGTATATATGTGTGTATTTGTGTATATATGTATATATACGCACATCACATATATATGTATATATATACGTGTATATATTTATGTATATATACATATCCCATCCTAACAGCCGTATCATTAAGGATACAGGAGTAAGCAATGTCTACAGTACCAAACTACATTCCAAATTTCTGAAGTACATTCAAAGTAAAACACAATATAATTTATGCAATTAACCTTTGTCATTTATGGAAAAAGCATTTCTTTTGAGACGTGACCTTGGCTAGTTATCCATGGGACTAGCCATAGTAAAATTCTTCTTCAGTGAAATAATAGTGTAATATAATATGCACAATCTGCTGTATTTTTCAACCTACTTAAAGCAATTTTCTCTTTTCTGTAAGTTATGCAGGACTTATTTACATATGATCATTATGTTACTTGCCAAGAAAATGTAAATATGAAGAATACTGAACACATACTTTAATTAAACATACTGTCATTTCAGGTCAATAAAGGCAACATAGGTAGTGGTTGAGCATGTGATCTCTGTCTCAGTGTCCCATCTCTGCCATTGGCTAAAGATCTGAATTTGAACAAGTCACTTAAATACTGAGTGTCTTAGTTTCTTCTGTGTAAAATGAGAATGATCCCAACGGAACCTATCTCCTGAACATGTTGTAAATACTGAATGGTTACCTGTATGATGCAGTTAAAATAATTCCTGGGATGTAGTAAGCAATACACAAATGCCATTCATTTCCAAACATGCTACATGGTCATAAATAGAGTCCAGCAATAGTTAACAAGATAGCTTCTCACCTGCTCCCCAGCTCCCCAGCTCTCAGCAATTCCATAGCCTCTTATGAATTTCACCCTTATCCTGTGCATTTTTCGCCCAGGCACACCACTTCCTTCTTGTGACATTCCCTCCATATGTCGGTTCTTGCCAGGAAGTTTATGTTCTCCTTCCACCATATTCTCTCCAAATCTCAGTCCTTTTGATGCCTATCACCTCACATAGGTCCTCCAGCTCTACCACCTACAAGGCTGAATGGTGATGTGGAAGCCATTTATGGGCACTGAGATGGCAAAGAATTATCTTTTGTATTATTTCCTGTAAAAGGGCGGAGGTAGATTCCTGGTTTCTAAATGTCTCTGAAAACTCAGAAATACTCTGTTAATAACCAGAGTATTTTGACCTTCCAAAACACAATGAAGAGAACCCCATGGGGATCCTCTTCTTTTGCTTCATTATTTCTTTAGTATGCTGAAATCATGTTTGCTTCATCATAGGTCTGGGGGCTAGATTCGAGTCCACAAGAATTACATATTTTCAGATAACTATTCTTAGGTTTTATAAATGTGGGTAAAGTTATCAAAAACAGTAACACATCCTGTTTGACTTCGTCTTTTATGCCTATAAAATGGCACTGTTCATTAAAACCATGGCAATTATACTACACGTTTAAAAATATCTCAGGACTGCTTTTTTTGTGTGTGAAAACAAAAGGTTTGGCTGAGCGGTAAGCCATCATATTATGTACACCGGCAGTGTAGCATAACATTAGGGAAGCTTCAAAACACGAGACGGTTCACTGATGACCAACTCAATAATACTGTGTAATAGCAAGAAGAAAATAAAAGGTCTCTCAATACCAAATTCCCCCACTCCAATCTGGTGATGGGCAGGTACCAATCAATATCATTTTTCTATAATGGTCTTAAATTCTTAAGGACCTGGCATATAGCCAGTAATAATAGTGCAATTATTTGCTTTCTCTTTCTTGCTTTACTTCATCTATAATGTCTAAGATCTCTTAGCTTTTTAGAATTAATATGCCTATGCAAATGTCTCACATAAAATAGGATCTCATAATACTGAATAGTGTTTACAAAAGAGCCCCTCTCCCCCCAAAAAGCTATTTTTGTGTTAATTGTTCTATCTAAGCTTTTTATCGAATAGTTTGTAAAAGAAACAGATGACTAAACATAAAAAGAATTCCAAAGGCCATTTACTATTTGAATTTTTCACATTTATTTAAATGTAGTTTTCTGTTTAATTTTAACTTGTATAAAATAACAGTTTATGTTGAAAAGGACTTGATGAATGTATTCTTTCTTTGCTTGTACAAAGAAATCATGAGTATATGCTGGACTAATTCCACCGTTAAAATTTAATGCCTAATAATGTATATTAGTCTGTGTTAAAAAAGTATAGAAAAACTAACATTTTATCAAAAGACAAGTAATATAGAAGATGTATTTTGAATTCCATTTTAGTGAGTGAAAAACATACTATTCAATCTGAAGTAGTAAATAGGTTTAAGTTATATTATAATATTGACAGTACTCCTCACTGTGTTTAATTGATATAAGACACATAAGTTTTCCTTTGACATCACTGTTTAATTTTAGAGCTAATTAAATTAGTATTATTACAGTCTTTTTACATTCTAAACACTTTCATTAATGCAAATAAATAACATATTTTATTTGGATTTAAAGCCAGCCTTGTGGATCTAGAAATTTACCTACAAAGAGAACAGTTTTCAGTGGTCATTATCATCATCAATTAATTATTCATCAATGTTTTATTATTCCTAAATAGTATGTAGTTTTTTTAAAAAAAGGAATTAAGATACATCCCAGTTACAGAAAAAAAGTCTTGCATTTTTACTGTGCTATTGCCAAGTATCTAGAGATAAATTCTTACTTCAAGAAGTAAAACATTATTTTATATTTTTAAAATAAAAGCAGTTCTCAGATAGAATGTGCTTTAAACATATGAGCAGACGTATGCCTTCCAGTGCTAGTTGTTCAAATGGTCACTTAGCAAGTAATAATTTCCATTTCTGCTGGTAAATGGGACCCAAAGCAACCTATTCCTCTCTGTGTCAATAGGTTTTGCATGAATCTATCTGTGAAACGAGAGATTCTAAGTCATCAGTGTCCTAGATAATGAAATTATACAATTGGAACTTTTCTATTGCTTTATTCACTAGCCTAATGAAGATGGAGATATTGAAGAGATTTATCCATGTGTTTTCTGTTGATGTTTTAATGCAATATGGCTAGCCGCACTGTCTCTTTTGTGTCTATTTTTTCTGCTTTATTTTATTTTTTGGTGTTTTGTTAATTTTTTCATAATTTCAGATTTTATTTTAAATTCAGGGGTACATAAACATTTTTGTTACATGGGTATATTGCAGGACATTGAAGTTTGGGATACAAGTGATCCCACTGCCTAGGTAATGAGCAGAGTATGCAAAGAGTAGTTTTTCAGTCCTTGTTCCCCTCTATCCCCTCACTGGCGGACCCCACTATCTCTTGTTCCCTTCCTTATGGTCATGTGTACTTAGGGTTAGCTCACATTGCCAAACGAGAACATGTGGTATTTGTTTTTGTATCCCTGCATTAATTTGCTTAGCATAATGGCCTTCAGCTAGTACTATTACTTTTAGGCTAATTTACTTCAGATCAAGTTGGTTTAAATCCAAATAAAAGATATTACTCTTTCCTTATCCTAGTAAGAAAACTTCAGGAAATAATCAGATAAACTTTACAATTGGCAGATTGAAGGGAGAACCGCACTAAACATCCAGATGTAAAAGTATGACACCTCTTATACTCTTCTTGCATTCATTCACTTTTAGGCAAGAAAAGCAGGATTCTTCTGTAAGGTAAAAATGCATTTATTTCCTTTTTGAAGACTCATAAGCCATCTGGAGTCCACTAGTGCCTAAAGTGTTTGCAAATTAAGCATATTTTTGCCTGAAATAGCAAGCTTTAAAGGAATACTTACATATTTTCATGGAAACTGGATTTTGAAGAAAATCAACACAGTTCTATGTAAGTTTTCCAAAACAGGTTATATATTATTCCAGAAGGAGAAAGAAACTAACATTTATTGAGTGACTCTACTACTTCAGCCACTTTCACCTTGATTTCTTTATTTCTTCTCTTAAAGATTAGTTTTAGAAGTTTGATCTTTTTAAATAAAAGAACTGAATCTAAGTGGTTAAGATCTCTGTCCAGAGTCATCCAAATAAAAACCTGCCAATTTCACTTCGAGGCCTTAGTTCTTTTCCTCGGATGACATTGTCATATATAGCTTTTTTCACAGTGCTATAAAGTGTGTCGAGCAGGGGTCCTTAGGGCTTTGAAGTTACAGTTAAAATTAACATAAAGAGTTAATAACTTTTAGTAAAGTTGCCCTGTCTCTCAAACTAAGACCACAAAAATGTTTCCATTATTTAGAAACTTGGTTAGAGCACAGAGTTGTAAAAAAATCCTAAGAGCATATATTTACATTTTATTTCAGTTAAATACGTAGAAATGTACATTCATTTCCAGCACTTAGGACTAAAACAAGTTATTTTTTGTTTTTTTCTTTACAATGGGCCTATTGATTGAAGTTCCACTTCATTTTTGTTTTATATAAAGGAAATATATTTTTATTTTAAGTTCTATTTTTAAATATTTTTAAAGCAACATGAATTCATATTTTTACCCTCCTATTTAGAATTGTGTCTCTCATTTCTCATTTGACATGAACATCTTTTTGATTAACCTTTAGTAGATATTACAATATATTCAATATTGTTCGTGAATTCAAATTTATTTTAGTCAATAGTCATTTTAATAATTAAATTATATAATTACAGTATAAAATACAAACTGGTGAGGAAATAACTAACTTAACTAATGGGATCAGAGGTCTTGAGTGTGGAACTTATCATCATTTAATCTTGATAATCTGTTAGAGAGCATGGAAAGGTGAGTGTTTCAGGCCACTGAAAGTCCTATACAGTATTGAAATACTGATTTTTCAGGCAAAATTTGGTAACAGTTCAGCAGGAAGAGGATCCATACTCACAAATTGTTGAGTAGTTATCAACTTAGAAATCAGCACCCGTCACTTCTCATGAGTAAAAATCAAAATGTTTGGAGATATGCAGATCTTGATTTAAGAGAATATTGTTTCCACTAGCTCAACTTACCTTTCAATATTTTTAAAGCTAAAGGAATCACATGAAGACAAGGAGATTGAATAGAAGAATATTAAAAATAAACTGATTCGGCCAATTCATTACATCATGCTCCACAAATTTTCAGGTCCCCAAGGGAGTTGAAAGTTTCAAAAGTATTGATCATGGCCCTTGAAGAGCCTAATGGATTTTAAGTCAGTCCAACCATTAGCAAATAAATGGAATGGTCCTGAAACCCATTTTAGCTTTTTTCTTGGTTTTCATGCTAATCTGGCTCTAGTGTTACAATTTGGTCTACGGCAGTAATATCCATCAGTGCTCCAGTGTATTCTGTTTCCTCACCTAGAATGTCAGAATTAATTCTTCACTTCTATTGATGCATTTTGATCCTTACCTTCCAATTCTCAAGCAGAAAAGCCAAACTGCAAAAGCTTAATAGCATAATGCAAAAAAATGTAAATATTAAAAATAAAATATATACGTAACAATATTAAAGAGATTACTAAATTGGTCAAACTTATTCTATTTAATTCTGAGTTTAGGTTTTTTGCCTTTTTGCTATTAATTGACCTAGAGGATAACATATAATAAATATTTGATGACACATTGAAATTCTTCATGATTGACCTTTAAGATATAGTATGTTAGCAGAACTTTCGAGGAGTCTTTGATGCCATCTACAAAGACAGCTTTCATAGAAGCTGATAAAAACTTGATACTTGGATGCTTCTTGTTTGAAAGGGTGAGGAGGTCTTCACCCACATCAGGTATTCACATAAAATAGAGAGTTCTCTCCTTAAAGCCCGTGTGAAAATCCACTCTTTCAGTTTTGTTCCCAGTGCTAAAAGTCTCCTGTGGCCAACATTTCCTAAAGATCTGATGATACGTAAAATACTTTTGGCATTGTCTGCTTCACCGTGTGCACAGAAAAGCCATCATCTATGCTGTTCTTCAGCATTTGTAAGCAAAGGGGAATTTATTACTTTTTTCACATAATTCATACTGTAATGACCTAGTTAGACACAAGATTTCACAGGCTGATAATATGATTGCTGTCTGTGCCGGACAGAATACTGCCTCCTCCCCAAAGATGTGCATATTCTAATCCTAGAAACTATGAATATGTTCAGTTACATGATCAAGTGGAATTAAGGTTATAAATGACATGAATGCTGTGAATCAACTGATGTTAGAATGGGGAGATTATCCTGGATTAACAGAATGGCCTGAATGTAACCAGAAGGGGCATTAAAAATCAAAGAGCAAAATGTCAGTATCATAGTGATGAGATGTGTGAAATGCAGATACTAGAGGAAGGAGCCCAGCAGCCAAGGAATGGAGGCAGCGTCTAGAAGCTAAAAAGAGAAGATGAATTTCCCCTAGAGCTTCCAGGGGAAACACAGCACTGTTGGTGTTTTGATTTTAATACAGTGAGGTTGTGTTGGCCTCTGACCTACAGAGCTGTAAGGTGTTAAATCTGTTATTGTTTTAAGCCTCTCCGTTTTTGGCAATGTGGTATGGCAGCACTATAAAACTAATATACTGGTTTTTTGGCATTTCTTAATTCAGCCCACCTGATTTAAATGAATGATAATGAAAGGAAGAAAAATCCCAGAAACTGAAAAAGAAATATTCAAGTTCTTGGCTGAGCAATAGAGACTAACAGAATATTCAGTTTAGTTTGTTATAATACTGGCTGAGGACAGTGGCTCACGCTGATATCCCAACACTCTGGATGAGGCAGGAGAATTGCTAGAGGCCACAAAATTTCAAGACCAGCCTAAGTAATATAGCGAGACTCAGTCTCTAAAAGAAGATAAATAAATGTTCAAGTTACTACTAATATTTATTACCAATGCAATAATATGTTGCCTATTAAAATTGAAATGGGAAAAACAATGTTTTAACCCATCTGTTACCTTGAGAAAATCCTAAGTATGCCTACCTGACAGTTCCCCATGGTGAGCAGAGACTGGGATATTCTTTGCACAAAACTAAAAGGAAAAGACAAATTTAAAACTGCAAGTAAAAAAGGCAATTACATTTAATATTGCTCAGCATGGGAGAATACTTTTTTTTTGTTCACTATCAATTTATGATAAAGATATTTCCAGCTTGGTTTGTTTAAAATATATTTGTGTCAACAGAATATTTAGGTTGTTATACTATTCTTATTTAGGTTTCTAACTTTCATGATATCTTAAGATGACAATTTTTATTTTACCAACAACACTCCATTTGTTTTGAACAAATATATGATGATACTAATGATAACATGCATTTGTGTGCTTATGACTCTGTGCTTATGATAATATCACTAAGGGCTGGCCCTGTACTAAGTACTTTATAAACATTAGTTCATTTAGTCCTCGTAAGAAATCAGTGAACACACTGTTACTATTAATCCCACTTTAGAACTAGGAAAATCGAGGCATAGAGAAGTTATTTGCCCAACATCTAGCAGCAAACAAGTGGTGGAGCCAGCAAGGTGTGTCCTGTCTCTGCTCTCCCTCTAGTTCAGGCATATTCTATACATCTCATATGCTCACACTGTCCTCCGGTAGGTACTACTGTTAACTCCTTTGCAGAGGAGGAAATTGAGGCTTAAAGAGGCTAAGTGACTTGCTCCACTTACTCTGTTCTATAATATTTAATTCCACCTAATAAGCTCTTGTATTCTATGTTACATTATTCTGATGGTATGCCAGGATCTAACTGTACTAGTTACATAGCTAGAACATAGTATGGTTATTCAAATAGGAGCTCATGAGCAACCCAAATCTTTGCCTCATCTTAGAATGTGTTGTTTGTGCTGAATAAAATTGCCAGCCACTAAATATGGGTCTTGGGAATAGCAGAGAAAGTCATCAAGAACACCTGAACACCTGGCTAGAATGAATGGGGAACACGTCAGCGACATTACCCTCCCCCCAGCAAAGCAAAACTAAACTCTGTTTTGCAAGTCCAGTGCACCAGGATTATAAATGTCAAGAAAGAGAATTTTAATGCCACTGTACATCTGCAAGAACTTGGCCTCTTCTTATAAAAAAAAATCTAAGACATATTAGTGTTTTAAAAATGGACTTATATTGCTTACTTTGATTATGAACTGATACAGCACAGAACTATCAGGAACCTGCCTCCTTTTAAAATATAGACAGTTACACTGTGTTCTTTCCTTTCTATAAATGCTTTATGATCAAATGCAGGATATTTCAGTCTGCAATTTCCAATTTAATTCCTGTCCTCATTTGAGCTATTAAGTTGGACTCCATTTCAGCAGCAACTGAGCTGACACTCGATCCTCTATTACCAATGACTGTGGCTAGCCATCTGCTTGAATGATTTTCACCATATGTGTTTAATGAAAGAAAATGTTTTATATGTGCTATCTGTAGATAATATTTAAAAATCATAAAAGAGCAAAATCAGAGTCAGCTGTAAAATTAGGAGGCAAAATTAAAATCCTAAAAATATATTTGAAATCCCAAGAGTTAATATCGGTGTATTTTCCATAATTTCCAAATAAATTCAAGTACGATTTGAAGAACTAGTTTTGAAACTGAAAGGAAAAAATTAATCACAGATTTTGATCTGTGATTAACATTTAAAAATTATTCTGATCAAGTCAATTATGATTTGAAATAATTTTTTTATTTTCAGTTTACTGAGAGGGTTGTGAAATAAGTTCCTTGGCCTGGCAGAATTTAGTTTGCTTCCTCCAAAACATTTTAGTAACACACAAGTAAAGATTATTTACCTTAAACCTTTTAGCAGATATTGTTCTGTAACTCAAATACGAATAAATTTTATTTCTGATTTAAAGATTTTTCTAAGATGATATAATTAACCTTCAATTGGTGTTAACATTGTGATATGTTTACATGTAAAAAAATGGAGAGATTAAGTCCAAAAAATTATATATGGAGGAAAACACATATGCAACCAACACAGCAGAACCTACCAAATATTGAAAAGAAAGTGTCTGAATTGAAATATATCAACAACAATTATGCCTATTAATGTTATTTTTATAATGTGCATGTATTTTTATGACACCTTTACCTAAATTGCTAGAGGTGACCTTCACAACAGCCACCCAAAGTGCTGAGTTCAAATATCATCTTAATTTTAACCAATGTGGAAACTGAAGCTTAGTGCAATAAGAAAATTGCCAAAAGCCACATAGCTGGTGAGTGAGTGACTGCTCCGCCTGTTTCTCCTCCTCCTTTTGATTCCAAATTCTAGGCCCTTCTCACCAAGACATATCACCATCTCTGTTGACTCTTAAGTCTAACATATGTTGTGAGACATCCCCAACATTAAATATTCCCTTGGGGAAATATGCAATCAGTTGTTGCATACATGATTTGAGAGGGGGCCGGTTTTGTCCATTTCTGAAAATGTGGGTGGGGCATCCAAACAGCTGAGGCAGGGATTCTGAGAGTGATCTCACAGTTCATAAATTGCTGCCACGAACATGGTTCTAGTTCTATCCCCAGTGTCATCCTGAAGTATAAAAAGACAGCAACTTCCTGCATTTTATAATAGAGCAAATTGAGGCTTATGACCTGGGGTTAAATGATTTGGGAAACATAAAAAATTAAAAGGATCAAGCACTGGAAAGGCATTTTAATATACACCGTCGCACATGGCCTGGCTCCTCTTTTCATTTACTGCCTGTTTTTTATGTTTCCCAAATAACCAGATGAAGCCAAATTTAAAATGTAAATACAAAACTACATTCCAAATCCAAATATGGCAAATTCATTTTGGAACATCCATTATTTCAAGACATCTTTATCAGGATTACTTTTATTTATTTATTTTTAAAATTTTATTTATTTATTTATTTATTTATTTATTTATTTATTTATTGAGACAGAGTTTCGCTCTTTTCACCCAGGCTGGAGTGCAATGGCGCGATCTCGGCTCACTGCAACCTCCGCCTCCTGGGTTCAGGCAGTTCTCCTGCCTCAGCCTCCTGAGTAGCTGGGATTACAGGCACGCACCACCATGCCCAGCTAATTTTTTGTGTTTTTAGTAGAGACAGGGTTTCACCATATTGATCAGGATGGTCTCGATCTGTTGACCTCGTGATCCACCCGCCTTGACCTCCCAAAGTGCTGGGATTACAGGCTTAAGCCACCGCGCCCGGCCCAGGATTACTTTTAATATTACAAAAATGTGAGTTTGTAATCCCATCACTTTGGGATGCCAAGGTGAGTGGATTGCTTGAGGCCGGGAGTTCAAGACCAGCTAGGGCAACATGGCGAGACTCCTTCTCTACAAAAATTAGAAAAATTAAATGAGTTTGGTGGTACCTGTGGTCTCCGCTACTTAGGAGGCTGAGGGGAAGGATCGCCTGATCCCAAAAGGTTAAGGCTGCAGAGAGCTATAATTGCACCGTTGCAATCCAGCCTGAACAACAGAGTGAGCCCCTGTTGGAAAAAAAGGAAGAAAAAGTGAGCTGTTAGCCATGTGAAATCTTCTTAGGCTATAAATCTACTTCATCTAGGTTAAATACGGTGATTGATAAACTGTTACTTTTCTGATTGAGATATTGTAAAATAAGGATGTGCATATTTGAAAATACGTTTGTTTTTGTATGTTGACCTTTCTTTAGAATTAACTATCTGGTCCCAGTTGACTAAATAAGAGAACTATTATCTCTTCATTTTCATAGTAAAAATACAGTGCTAAAAAAGACAATTTTCCCAATGGCCCTTCTTTGTCAGGAAGCTTCTGTGTGTTCGGGCATTGTTGTCCCTTTGTTAATGGTGTCACCTTTTGTTGGGACATTTTGCCCTTTCACCATAAGCTGAATACCATCATTCTTTTTTTTTGCGTTCTTTGTTCTGTTTTCGGCAGGGAAGATGGATACTGCTGCGGTGACCCTGGCCTCTTGAGAAGGAAGCCATGCTGATGTCACAGAAGCATTTCTATTAGATCTGGTTGGATTCATTAGGCAAAAAGAGGGGTTTCTTTTTGAAAATAAAATGACATCAGAGTTTCTTTATACCCTGATCAATGCTAAGAATGAAGCTTTAATAATCCTTTAAGAATAAAAGACAAAGAATTCTTTTTTACATTAACCTTTTCTCCCAAGATGTTCTTCCTCAATGTATTATCTCACCATATAACACGAAAAGTCTAGCTTCTGATTTATTATTCTGTATATAATAGACAGCAAGAAGTATCTATTAGCAAAATAACAGCAAAAACTCAACCATTCTACTACAGGGTTTGCAGTTCTCTGTTCCTGACGCTCTTCCAAACCTCCACCCCCCAATAAAAACAAAAACCAAAATGATTAATGTCTATAAAAACTGTCATAGGAAGATTCAATATTTAGACATTAACTTCTTTGAGATGATAAAGCACAAGTAATCTCTCAAGTTACTTATTTTTCAAAATATAAATAAAAAATAAATTGGCTTTGATGTGATTAGTTTAACTTTACCAGTAACTACTCCCAGGATCAATGCTTAAGTTTTATGAGATTTTTTATAAGTGTACAGAGGTTGAATTTTATCAAAACTATCATGACATTAGTCCAGAGACACCACTACCTCTCCCTCAAACCTTCACTAGCATGTGGTTTTAAAGATTGTGGCTACTGGTCTGATGGAAATATATGGTAAATAAAATGCATGTTAGTTTCCTCAGGTGTACATAATAATGGGTTTTAACTCGAAAGCTTATAGTGAGCATTTAATAGGTTCGCGCATCTAAACCATTTTTAAGGGTGACTGGCACTAAACAGTTAGCTATTATATTAATAGTCCAGGTATGAGAGACTTAAAATTTAAAAAGTAGTGCTGAACATTTATTGCCTCATTGTACTACAGAGATGAGAAGGCAGATGATTTTTAATTATACAATATTTTTCCAATATGATGTTTTTATAGTTATCAATTTCTTGCCTCTCAGCTTTAAATTCATTCTTCACTATTTGCTCTGTGCTAATGAATGGGATTCCTTTAAGCACTGCTCCGGTGTTAAAATTTCTCGGTAGAGGGCGATAGAGTGACATTGCAGGAGGAAGTGGGCTTTTGCGGGCTCAGGCTGCTGCACCCTTGGTCAGCAGAGCGTGTGTGAAGACATCTGGTGATAGCTCCTACCAGGTGGCTAAAATGCGTGCCCCCTTGGTAACCTTGCAGTCCCAGTCCAGCCTAGTAACCCCTTCCTAGAGCCCTGCCTATATGGACACTGCTTATTTCAGTTGCCATTAGCAGCATAACAATGCCTTCTGCATACCTGCCCAGTTGCAGTCCACCTGCACCCTAAAGAGAAACTCCTTACTTGCCTAGTGAATGGGCATCAGATCTGGTCTGGGCAAACCGAGGAACTTCTCCATTGTCCAGTGAACAGCAGTCGCACCTTCTCCAAACTCCAGCAAGGCCTGAACCTGAGTCCTGGGGAGGTATCCTTCCAAGTTTGTCGTTCCTCAGTTACTCTCCCTCAGGCCTAAGATACCTTTTAGCTTTCCATTCAACTGTATAGTTATGTTCCTCTCATTGCTTAATACTTCTTTATAACAAAGCTTCTCTTGTTTAAAATACTATAGGTCTGTCTACTGATTCAACTCAGAGGGGTACAGATAAAGTAGAAATCATTTTTTCCAAGGAAATGACTTTTATCTAAATACTGAAAGAGAGCCGCTCTTTATGCTAGCAACTTTTCTAAGTGCATTCATTTAGAAACTCATTTGATCCTCTAACAACTCTATTTCTTGGACAGGGAAAATTGAGGTAATTTCTTGAAGAATTTCATTCAGTTTCTAGAACATAGTAATCTCTTTATAAATATTATAAATTGTCATAATTGATATGAAGTATCAGGAAAATCTTGATCGTTCTCATAATAGTGAGTTTTCTGCATGTGTCTCATGATGTTAGATTCTCTATATACATGTGAAAGAACTAGATTACTGACACACATAACTTCTAAAAGATTTTGTTTCATTTGCAAATGATTTCATCATCAGCAGGTCTTTCTTCTGAATATGCAGGCTGGCTCTGAATTCTACGTGCAGACAGGCATGTCACAACAACTTTGAGGCGAGCAGGAGAGCAGCTGAGATTGCCCTAAAATGCTGGAGAATCGTAATAAATCAAAGGACTAATCCTACTCAGGAAGAATGTTTATTACTTGAGAGTGTTATTTGCTGGTCTTAGCTAGCAAGAAGGTCAGGAGTAAAGACACTTACTTCTGCCAGCTTTTATCTGAGAATGGGCAAAAAGGAAGGAAGAGAAAGGGAAGTTGGAAAGAGATACACTTCTTCATCCATAAAACCTCAGTGATTTCCCTGATTTCTGTTCCGTTACAACTTTGTTCTGCTCAGTTGCTCACATGAAGCTTAAAACCTCCTTGAGGCCCTACACTTGACAATAATTTCCATTTTTCCTACTTATTCTGCTCCCTTCTGGGCAAACTTTGGACAACAAGCAGCGCTGTTCTCTTTCATTCTTTTAATAGTGTAGCTTGATTGAATAGTGGCTTCCAAAAACATGTGTTTGAGTCTTAACCCCTGGAAACTGGAAATATGATCGTATTGGGAATAGGGTCTGTGCAGATGTCATTAAGGTAACGCGCTCAAAAGGAGACCATCCCGGATTTAGGGTCCTAATTCCAGTGACTGCCGTATTTATAATTTTTTTAAAAAGGTAACTTGAAACACAAGCACATGGGAAAAAGGCCATTCACGCAGTAAAAATGGACGTAAAAATTGGAGTTACACAGCCATAAGCCAAAGAACACTTCCAAACACTAGAAACTGGAAGAGGCTAGGACTCTCCCAGAGCCTGCAGAGGGAACGTGGCCCTGCCAACACCTTGATTGTGGACATCTGGCCTCCAGACCAGCGTGAGAATGCATTGCAGTTGTTCTAAGTCACCAAGTGTGTAGTAATTTGTTATGGCAGCCCTAGGAAACTAATATAAATAGAATCCCATCAACTTCCTGTCTTTCAGAAGTCCTCCAACAACCTCTGAGCCGCTTGTGTAAACCCTGGGCCCATATTACCCTCAGCACTGCTATGTATTTAACTCATTTTGTTTCTCCTGACTAAGACAGAAGTGAACTAGTTTCAGTCTGCATTGTAATTTTTAAAATACTACTTAATATTTACCTATAGTGTATCCTCATTCTTTCCCTAGAAGCCAGATTCAGATTCAGGCTAGACTAAAGGGAAAGCATTCAACTACAAGGAAGGAGATATAATTTTTGGTTCCCTGGCAAATAGAGTATGCGCTCCCCAGATGCAATGCTGTCAGACCAAGTGCATTTACGATGAAAGCCAATCAAGACTGACGGGTTTGACAGCTACTTACTCAGCTTCAACGGCCCCCATGCCATCTCATTCATAAAGGTGTGTATGTGTGAGTTTCTAATCCTTCCACTGGCATTGTTTCACAAAATCCCTCCAGATATAACCAATACTCATTTTAATTTCAGAGTAAGTATAAAATCAGTTCTCTTCATAACATTAGTTTTTGACTTCAAACCTTCAGAGACATAAATGTGCTTTATGAAAAGCTCCTACTATTTCTTTCCTCCAGCAAAAATAATGCAGTGAACTGTTTCCGCCAATGAAGAATTAGATATTTAAATGGGAAGAGGGCATTTGAAGGCAGATGGTACCTAGGAATGGATGGGCGGTCGCATGGGTTTTTCTTCATTAAGACATTTTAAAGTTTGGTTCTCAGTGTGAAGATAATTTAAATTGAAAGGATTTTTGTACCTTGACACTGCAGTAAGTTTCCTGTACGTGCATAAAGTTTTACAAATGAGAAGCTGTGTGGCACTTCTGCTACAGCAAGGTGTTCAGCACTAAAGCAAAAGAACACCCCTTAAATATCTCCCTTTGATGTCAGAGCCTGAAAATCAGACATTAAAAATGAATAACTCTGCAACTCTAAGAAAAATTAGAGCAAGTAAAATATAATTTAATGAATCCCTATGTGGTAGGAAACCATAGTTCAAATCATTTGATATCAGAAAATACTCACCATCCCTTAACCTCAAAATATGTTAAAGCCAGCACAGATCACATGATTATTGGTGAAACTTCTCAGACAGTTCCAGCCCACATTGATCTTTCTCCAAAGACTTTATCTGTACGTATCTATGTCAATCATAAATTTGAAATCATATACCAACTTGTAGCATTCTCTGAACCACTTCACCTGCATATAGCTTGTTTTCCTATTGCAATTACAAATTCAGCAGAGTCAAGAACCATACCTGGCCGGGTGCGGTGGCTCACGCCTGGAATCCCAGCACTTTGGGAGGCTGAGGCGGGCAGATTATGAGGTCAGGAAATCGAGACTATCCCGGCCAACATGGTGAAACCCTGTCTCTACTAAAAATACAAAAAAATTAGCTAGGTGTGGTGGCATGTGCCTGTAATCCCAGCTATGCGGGAGGCCGAGGCAGGAGAATCACTTGAACTAGGGAGTCGAAGGTTGCAGTGAGCCGAGAATACACCACTGCACTCCAGTCTCGTGACAGAGGGAGACTCCGTCTCCTGAAAAAACAACAACAACAAAAAACCATACCTTAAATCTTCTGAGTCCTGCAATAAGTACTTTTTTTTTAAAAAAAAGGAAGTGTTGTAATCTTCAAAATAAAATGGATTATTCAGACATGTTAAGATTTTAGATAGCAGATTCCCAAGATAGAGGCTGTGTCGTTTTATCTGCAATATTAAAAGCTATAAAAGGCCACTTACTTTTAGTCATAAGTCATTGGGAAAGTCATGTGGGTATATGATATTCAAACTCATCCTACCTGCCATGCTTCTCTTTTGAATTCTCCTCTTGGAGGTTTTGGTGCCCTTTACTGAGGATTATTGTGAAGCTATGTCTAAAAAGTAATTGACAAGACCTGTATTTCACCAACCCATCACCCCAGTCGTCAATCTCGCTTTAGCCCAGAGTTGGCAAGCTATTAGTAGTTACGTTTTTGGAGCACTAATATATTCCAAATACTATACAGATAGATAGATACAGACATGAATGTATGTATATGTGTATGTTTGTGTCAATGACCTTGAAATTCTGGTATTATTAGCCTTGTTTTGCAGACACGTAAATAACTTTCTCAAGGTCGTAGACTAACGAAACCGAGATTCAAACCTCAATGTCCAAAATCCATGGGTTCACATTAAGTTACCTTCCTTGCTAGTAAAGCTTTGTATTTCAGATTCTAAAGAGGTAAATTAATACTGGAATGTACTAAAGGCTCTTTGATTTCCTGAGTTTATAGTTTTGCTTTTATTTATTTAATTAATATCCTACAAGTCACAAAGTACAAAATCTCTTCATGAAAAGCTGTGAATAAAAGTCATGTGAGAGCAAGTTTACAGAAGAAAAAGTAAATAGCGTAAGAAACAGAGTATATAATAGAATAGTCTGGTTACAAGAAAAATAAAACAAGGAGCAGAAAAAAACAAAAACATTGACAATAAAGAAATGGCTTTATTATGTCATTTTTGAGTCAATGATATCAGCACATATATTATTTTAGACTTTTTAAAAAGATTTTGCAAATCGTGCACTTGGGTGTCAGTAAAGACAGTGCAATGAAGGATTATTTGTGAAAATGCCAGTGATTGCAAATGCTATAGAACCCTACAAATCCTGAATGTACTTAAAATAAGATTGACCATTGGCTCCCAATTTCATCCTGGCTCTTTTGTAGTAGAGGTGGAGAAGCATTCTTATTTTCTGTTGTAAATGGTGCAGTTGGGCTTATGGAAGTCAAGGTAAGAGGAACAGGGCAATGGCTGGGTCAAAAGACAGCACTAAAAGCTGGCGGGTTGATTTCTAGGACTTCTGAGGTTATTCCAATGAGGAATCACATTTGGGCACTGCTACTTTAATTGCATAGGATGGTGTATTAATTGGGCTTCTCCAGAGAGACAGAACCAATATGAAACAGATAGATGAGATAAATAGGTATAAAGAAGGGAAAGAGATAGAGATGCATGGGTAGATACATTATGGGAATTGGCTCACCCAGTTATGGAGGCTGAGTAGTCATAAGATACACCATCCAGAAGCAGGAGAACCGGGGATGTCTGTAGAGTAATGCAGTCTGAGTCCAAAGGCCTGAGAACCTGGAGCTCTGCTGTCCAAGGGCTGGAGAAGCTCCCAGCTACAGAAGAGACAGCAAATTGGCCTTTCCTTTGTTGTTTTGTTGTTGTGTTCTGTCTAGTCGCTACATGGATTGGTAAAGGCAGGTCGTCTCCACTCAACCTACTGATTCAAATGAGAATCCCTTCTGGAAACACCTTCACAGACATACCCAGAAATAGTATTTTACCAGCTATGTGTGTATTCCTGAACCCAGTCAAGTTGACAACTAAAATTAACCCTCACAGATGGTGCCAGCATAGTAACTTGACCTAGAAGAAAACATGGATTCAAGTAATAGGCTTAATAACCACATGGATGAATGGCATTGTTCAGTCATCTTAAAAAGACATCACATGATCCAATAAGTGACAACCCCAGAGAATTCAAATAGAAGACTAGAATTTTTTGGCAACAGTTATATAGGAAAATTAACTTAATGCAATAGTAGCTCCGCAGGACACTTGTAGCAAAGTTATTCAGAGGTCATGGAAAAGAAAAGCTCACTGTCGAAATTAACATTCTTCAATCACACACTTATCAAATCCATTTTAGATGCATATTAAGAAACAAGAAGAAAGAAATAGGGTAAGGTAGGATTCAAGGATGTAGAAGGGCCATCCTCCCCAAATTATAGATTTTAGATTAACATATTAACACATTTAGATGCTCTCTCTATCTCTCTCTGCTTCATCACCCTTCCCAACTGATGTAGTCGTCTTGATGAGTAGAGTTGGCATTTGAATAAAGGGGGCCAGTAGATGATGCTTGGGGCAACAGAATACACTTGCTGTTTTTGAGATAATCAGGCAAGTATTCCTGACTACACTAGTTAGCTTGCTGAACAGGCATGGGTTTTATCTGTATTTACTGGGCATAGCGTATATGGGAGTATAAGGGGACTATGGCATGTGCTACCAATGAGCAGTGAATTTAGAAATAACTGTGAATGGAGAGTATCATATATTGTGATTCAACCTTTCCATATTTTTAGAAGAAACTCTTGTATTTGTTACATAATGCAACCCATTTATTCTATTTTTTTTTTTTTTTTGAGATGAAGTCTCGCTCTGTCACCCAGGCTGGAGTGCAGTGGCACAATCTTGGCTCACTGCAACCTCCGCCTCCCAGGTTCAGGCAATTCTCCTGGGATTACAGGCATGTGCCACCACACCCAGCTAATTATTGTATTTTTAGTAGAGATGGAGTTTCACCATATTAGTCAGGCTCGTCTTGAACTCCTGACCTCATGATCCGCCTGCCTTGACCTCCCAAAGTGCTGGGATTATAGGCATGAGCCACCACACCCAGCCTATTCTTTCTATCTTTAACTATCTTAGAGATTACCATTTACATCATCTAGCTAATATCTCTTTTGAATTCTGCCTACATAGCAAAAGCTGCTTGCTTAATCATACCTAGACTTAACACATCCTGTAAGGTTTCTCTCTGTCTCCCTCCCTCTAGCGTAAACTAGCTTTCTCACCATGTGTGCTTAACACTTTTATCAGTTGTATCACTCCTGTTTATTTTCTTTTTGTCAAAGCATTGAATATTCTCAAATAAGAAAGCGAGCATATATTCTAAAAACTTTCTCCATGTTTGAATGACAGGACTTTATTGCAGAGGTGAGAGAGACCTCTATCACTTTCATTACTCACTTGGGAAAACTTTGTACATTTTTAAATAGAAATGTAACTGCTATGGGCAACCTTTGTTAAAGACAGCATATTCGAGGGGAAAATGCTGTGTTCAAATCAAAGAAATTCCAGTTGAAGGAAGGTGGCAGCTAAACATTAAAGCATAAAAATATCTCAAGAATGGAATGACCCATGTTGAGCAAAATTTCAGGCTAAGCACAAATCCAAAAGAGTGACATTTTGCAAAGACTGGCAAATGTAAATAAAAGGATAATTATTCATGATAGGAACTGTGGTTTCTGTCTTCCCAATTTGTCCATTGGGTTGCACACTGAAGTAGCATTTGTGTCATCAGAAAAAGTATTTTATATCTTAATAATTGTGTATAATATACACATAAATGTATAAATATGTGTCTATATGTGTATCAGGACATTCTTGCATTGCTATTAAGAAATGCCTGTGACTGAGTAATTTATAAGTTAAATAGGTTTAATTAGCTCGGGTTCTACAGGCTGTACAGGAGGCCTGGCACTGGCGTATCTGCTTGGCTTTTGGAGAGGCCTCAGGGAGCTTTTACTAGTGGTGGGAGGCAAAGTGGGAGAAGACACATCACATGGCGAAAGCAGGAGCAAGAGAGAGGCGGAGGTGCCACTCACGCTTTTAAACAACCAGATTTTGTGAGAATTCACTTTCTATCGCGAGGATAGCACCAAGCGGATGGTGCTAAACTGTTGATGAGAAATCCACCCCCACGCTCCCGTCACCTCCCACTGGGCCCCACCTGCAACACTGGGGGTTGTATCTCAACATGTGATTTGAGTGAGGACAAATCTCCAAACTATATAAATATGTATATACATATGTACAGAAACAACCAAAGTTATCTTTTTAATTGACAAAATTACATATGTTTATGTTATACAGCATGTTTTTGATATATATATATATACATTGCAGAATGATTAAATCAAGCTACATAATATATACCTTACCTTGTATTCTTCTCTGTTGTGGAGACAATTTTCAGAATCTACTGTCTTAGCAATTTTCAAATACACAATATATTTGCATTAATGGTTGTCAACATGGCGTGTAACAGAGCTCTTGAACTTACTTCCCCTGTCGAACTGAAATCTCTTCTCTTTTCACTATCATCTCTTCAGTCCCTCCATTCCCCTGCTTCAGGTGTCATTTTATATCCTATTTCTATAAGTTGGACTTTTTTAAACTGCAGATGTAAGGGAGATGATGTGGTGGGTGTTTGTCTTTCTGTGCCTAGCTTATTTAACTTATTGCAATGTTCTCCATGTTTATTCATGTTGCTGAAAATGACCAGATTTCCTTCATTTTGAAAGCTGAATAGTATTCTGTTGTGTATATATACCACGTTTCCTTTATCCTTCATCCACTGAGGAGCACTTAGGTTGATTCCATGTTTTAGCCCTTGTGATGGTGCTGCAATGAGCAGCACAGTGCAGATATCTCTTCAACATACCAATTTCATCTCCTTTGGACATATGTCCAAGTGGTAGAGTTACTGAATCATATGATAGTTCTATCTTTAATTTTTAAGGGAGCTTCATACTATTTTTTATAATGACTGTATCAATCTACAGTTCCACAAACAGTTAAAAAGGTTCCCCCTTTCTTCACATTCTTACCAATATTTGTCACTCAATGTTTTGATAGTGGCCATTCTAGTAGATGTGAGATGATACCTTACTATGGTGGTAATTTGCACTTCCCTGATGATAGATGATGTTGAGGATTTTTATACCTGTTAGCTGTATGGCCAACTTCTTTTGAGAAATGTCTATTCACGAAGTTTACCTATTTTTATTCAGATTATTTGTTTCTTATTTTTGAATTCTTTATATGTTTTGGATATCAACTCCTTATCAGATGCATGATTTACAAATATTTTCTCATATTCTGTAGTTTGTCTCTTCACTCTGTTGACTGTTTCTTTGGCTATGCAGCAGCTTTTTAGTTTCATGCAATTCTCTTTGTCTATTTTTGCTTGGTGCTTTTGAGATCAAAGCTAAAAGCAATTATTGCCTACATGAATGTTGTATAGTTTTGTCCCTATACTTTCTTTTAGTCATTTTATAGTTTTTGGTTTTAGGTTTAAATCTTTAATCCACTTTAAATTGAATTTTGTATTTGGTGTAATATGAAAGTTGAATTTCATTTTTCTGTGTGTGGTTATCCAGTTTTCCCATCACCTCTTATTGAAGAGACTGTTCTTTCCCCATAGTGTATTCTTGGCAGCTTTATTGAAAATCAATTCACCAAAAATGAGTAGATGTATTTATTTGTTTAGGCCTGTACCATACTGTTTTGATTCCTATAGCTTTAGAAGAGATTTTGAAATTGGGTTGTATGATTCTGTCAGCTTTGTTCATTTTGACCAAGTTACTTAGGCTATTTGAGATTCCATACAAAGTTATGGAGTGATAGTTCTATTTCTATAAAAATACCATTAGAATTTTGATAGGAATTACACAGAATCTGTAGATTGTTTTGAGTGGCATAAATTTTAACAATATTAAGTCATGAACTAGATGTTCATGAGCATAAGATAGCTTTTCATTTATTTATGTCTTGTACAATTTCTTCCATCCATGTTTTGTACTTGTCAGTGTGCAGGTATTTCATATCCCCAGATAAGCTTATTCTTACATAATTTTTTGTGACTATAGTAAATGGATTTGTGGTCTTAAATTTTTTTTCCAAATAGTTCATTGTTACTTTAGAAATATCTTTGTTTTTGTATGTTGATCTTTTCATCCTGCAACTTTACTATATTCTTTATTAATTCTAACAGTTTCTTGGTGAAGTCTTTGTGATTTTTTTCTGTGTAAGATCATATCATCTTCAAGTAGTGTAGATTTAAATGTTTTCCTTTCTATTTGGATGCCTTTTCTTTCTCTTTTCTATCGGTTCTGGCTAGGACTTCTAGTACCATGTTGAAAAAAAGCGTGAGAGTAGACATCCTTATCTTGTTCCTGATCTTAGAGGAAAAGCTTTCAACTTTACACCGTTAAGTATGATGTTAGCTGTGGGCTTGTTGTATATGGCCTGTATTGTGTTAAGTTACATTCATTCTGTTCCTAATTTATTGAGAGTATCTATCATGAATGTGTATTGAATTTTGTCAAACATATTTTCTGCATCTATGGAAATGATCATATTATTTTTGTCCTTGATTCTGTTAATGTGGTAAATAACATATATTGATTTGTTTATGCTGAACAATTCCTGGATCTCAGGGATAAATCCTACTTAATTATGAAAATTATCTTGCTATTTAAACTGGTAGCTTCATAATTCCTACTATGTCAGTCAGTTTACCAGCAGAAAACAGCTGTCACAAACAAGTAAAGGAGATTGGAGAAGATTCAGTAAAGAGCATATTTACAAAGGTAAGAACAGCATATAGTAAAAGAACAGAGTGAAGTGCCCTGTTCTAGTGACAGTAGAGCCATTACAGGCTAGAGGATGAGTTTCTGGAACCCAGCATTAGAGAGTTAAGAGGAGCTTGGGCCTGTGAAAGACACATTCAGTCTGAGGTTACCAGGCAAGAAGCTATTCAGAAGAATAAGTGGTGGGTGAGTTTTCTCTCATTCAGAAACCTGGTGATATGGTATGACTGTGTCCCCACCAAAATTTCATCTGGAATTCCCATGTGTTGTGAGAGGGACCCAGTGGCAGGTAATTGACTCATGGGTGCAGGTCTTTCCTGTGCTGTTTTGATAGTAAGTCTCATGAGATCTGATGGTAAGGGTGAGTTTTCCTACACAAGCTCTCTCTTTGCCTGCTGCTATCCATATAAGACATTTCTTGTTCATCCTTGCCTTCTGCCATGATTGTGAGGCTTCCCCAGCCAAGTGTAACTGTAAGTCCAATCAAATCTCCTTCTTTTGCAAGCTGCCCAGTCTCGGTCATGTCTTTATCAGCAGCATGAAAACTGACTCATACTGGCTAGGTTTACAGAGCTTAGTTTATATGCTGACACTGATTATTTGGTCATAGGTGCTTAAATGTATTACGAACATACAACTTGTGTAATGATGGATGGTTCATGTATGCTTTCTTTTTTTTATTACATTTTATGTTCTGGGGTACGTGTGCAGAACTTGCAAGATAGTTGCATAGGTACACACATGGCAGTGTGTTTTTCTGCCTTCCTCCCCTTCACCCATATTTGGCATTTTCCCCAGGCTATCCCTCCCCAGCTCCCTCTTTGCTGTCCCTCCCCTATTCCCCCCAATAGACCCCAGTGTGTAGTACTCCCTTCCCTGTGTCCATGTGTTCTCATTGTTCGTCACTCACCTATGAGCGAGAATATGCGGTATTTCATTTTCTGTTCTTGTGTCAGTTTGCTAAGAATGATGTTCTCCAGATTCATCCCTGTCCCTACAAAGACACGAACTCATCATTTTTTATTGCTGCATAATATTCCATGGTGTATATGTGCCACATTTTCCCAGTCCAGTCTATCATCGATGGGCATTTGGGTTGGTTCCAGGTCTTTGCTATTGTAAACAGTGCTGCAATGAACATTCATGTGC
>CM052648.1:173791704-173830880 GCA_028533165.1 Leontopithecus rosalia
TTGGATATATACCCAGTAATGAGATTGCTGGGTCAAATGGAATTTCGATTTCTAGGTCCTTGAGGAATCGCCACACTGTCTTAAACAATGGTTGAACTAATTTACATTCCCACCAGCAGTGTGGAAGTGTTCCTATTTCTCCGCATCCTCTCCAGCATCCAGATTTTTTAATGATCGCCATTCTAACTGGCGTAAGATGGTATCTCAATGTGGTTTTGATTTGCATTTCTCTAATGACTAGTGATGATGAGCATTTTTTCATGTGTTTGTTGGCCTCATGTATGTCTTCTCCTGTAAAGTGTCTGTTCATATCCTTTGCCCTTTGAATGGGCTTGTTTGCTTTTTCCCTGTAAATCTGTTTGAGTTCTTTGTAAATTCTGGATATCAGCCCTTTGTCAGATGGGTAAACTGCAAAAATTTTTTCCCATTCTGTTGGTTGCTGATTCACTCTAGCGACTGTTTCTTTTGCCGTGCAGAAGCTGTGGAGTTTGATTAGGTCCCATTTGCATATTTTGGCTTTTGTTGCCAATGCTTTTGGTGTTTTGGTCATGAAGTCTTTGCCTACTCGTATGTCCTGAATGGTTTTGCCTAGATTTTCTTCTAGGTTTTTTATGGTGCCAGGTCTTATGTTTAAGTCTTTAATCCATCTGGAGTTAATTTAGTGTAAGGTGTCAGGAAGGGGTCCAGTTTCTGCTTTCTGCACATGGCTAGCCAGTTTTCCCAACACCATTTATTAAACAGGGAATCCTTTCCCCTTTGCTTGTTTTTGTCAGGTTTATCAAAGATTGTATGGTTGTAGATATGTTGTGTTGCCTCCAATGCCTCTGTTCTGTTCCATTGGTCTATATCTCTGTTTTGGTATGCTTTCAATGTGAGAACACAGAATGGTATCAAGCTTGAGAAATATTTTCTAGCGTGATCCCCTAAAACATTATGATTAGAGAAACTGCAAGGAAATTTCTAAAGAAATTCTGAAGTGAAGAGTGAGTTCTCATAGATGAGGCTGAAAGATATTCATGCATAAAGCATTGCATTTGCAAATATCCGGAGAAATAAAGGATCATGTACTATTCTTAGAATTGCAGGGAGCCACAATATGAACAGAAAGCGTAGCAGATGAGAACAGAGTGTGAGAAATATGTCCAGTAAAGCAGATAGATAATGAAAAGCCTAGAAGCCTGGCATGTGAAGTTGGATTCTTAGCCGTGGGTTGTCATGATGAAATTTTGCATTTAAGCAGCCACTTTGGTGTCAATGCACAGAATGAAATGGAACAATGAGCTGAGTAAGTGGAACCAGCAAAGAAGACTGAAAAAAATACCCAGTGAGTTCAGATTTACTCAGTTAAGTTTCATGTTTATGAGTGGCCATATTGTGCTGATTCCAGGGTGTTATGAATATGACACAGCCCTGCCCTGTCCCTGAAGATCTTACAAAAGAGAAAGGCAATTTCTCCAAGTGCCCTGGGAGCAGAGTACTAGGAGGGAAACAGAAATGAAGGTGAAATAGGTCAAGCATGACCATTCTCTATCAGCAAGGCCAGTACCAACTACGGGGCTTACAGAGTTCCCCAGAGCTTTTAGCATTTCTGAACTAGTTCTCAAAGACATCACAGTACACTTGTGTGTATGTCTTTTTCTTACACACACACACACACACACACACACATTCTCTCTCTCTCTCTCTCTCTCTCCCTCCCTCCCTCCCTCTCTTTCCCCACACAGGAACACAATTTTACTTGGTGAGCTCCTTTCTTCTTGAACCATTGATCAAAAACATCTCCATCAACATCTCCTAATTAATTAAGAATTAGTAAATACATATGGTTTTGAGAAGACAACCGTTATTCTACTTTTAAGTAAAATATTATCATATCTTGTATTAAAAAATGGAAGAAAAAATATTTTTGTCTTTGTTCAATAATATGAATTGACTTCCTATATAAATAACTAAAATATAAAGAAAGTTAATAACTACTTACATTTGTAAATCTATAAAATTATAAATGATAATACATACTCTGTTTTAATTTATCCTTACAAAGCTCTGGAGGTACATGGGGATTGGTATTCTTTTATTTTAATATGCAAAGAAAATTCATGGAATTATGTGATTCTCTCAAGGTTTACAAGTAAATATCATAGCCAGGACTTGAACCTTAATATTCTGTCTCCAAAGTGAGGATGATTTTTATTATACCACCCCATTGTCTAATAGGCAGTGTTTTGTTAAAAAGGAAAAGAGAAAAATCTTATTGTACATTATTTATGGTACTCCTGCAGAAGAATATTTGAGAGAATGGCTACGTAAGGAAGAGAGCATATTGTCTAGTCTCAATAAAAATTTAATGTTTAAAATTATTGAGCCTATGATTTGCTATAAAAAGAAAAATAAAGATATAGGTACAGTCTTTCCATCACCATACCAGCCAGTAATTCTGATTCCCTTAATTGCCGAGCTTCCTGGGCATTTATTGCTGGCGGCAGCCATGCTCTCTACCCTAGTCTCCACCCTCTGGAGCAGTGTCACATATTCTCTGTGGTTAGGGGTAGTGTGCTGCTGGAATTACTCGGTAGAGATCACGGGGTCTTTTGTTTGGTTGTTTGGTTTTCTTTTTTCTTTTCTTTTCTTTTTTTTTTTTTGAAAGTCCTATTCTTTTTTTTTTGTTGTTGTTACTTTAAGTTCTGGGATACATGTGCTGAATGTACAGATTTGATACATAGGTACACGTGTGCCATGGTGGTTGCTGTACCAATCAACCCATCATCTAGGTTTGAAGCTTCACATTCATGAGGTATTTGTCCTAATGCTCTCCCTCCCCTTTCCCCCAACTCCACTGACAGGCCCCGGTGTGTGGTGTTTCCCTCCCTGTGTCCATGTGTTCTCATTGTTCAGCTCCCACTTAGGAGTGAGAACATGCGGTGTTTGGTTTTCTACTCCTGTGTCAGCTTGCTGAGAATGATGGTTTCTAGCTTCATCCATGTCCCTGCAAAGGACATGAACTCATTCTTTTTTATGGCCACATAATATTTCATGATGCGAATGTACCACATTTTCTTTATCTAGTTTATTATTGATGGGATACACAAAGGATTATAAATCATTCTACTTTAAAAACACATGCACGTCTATGTTTCTTGCAGCACTATTTACAGTAGCATGTTTTTTATAATTATCTGAAAATTGTCCTGGTCCCTGACAGAGGAAGGATTAGTTCCATACATTTGGCATCCTGGGTCACAAAGCAATGGAATAAATTGTTTTGACCTCTAAAGCAATTGTTGCTCAGATTTCTAATTATTGCAGTTCTATGTAGAAGTCTCATTCTAACCAAGATGCAGGGAAATCTCTCTCTCACTAACATTGGGAGAAAATGTGCAAGTAATGACAGGCTTCAGGTAAAGGTGAGGGGGATGCTTTCCAGAATTATATCTCAAAGGAAGAAAAAGATGTGGCAGTTTCTTTGTGTATCTTACTAGAGGAACCATTTTTCAAGTCAGTTGACTAAATGTTTCTTGACATTGGTTACCAAATGCTTCATTGTATCTCCTAGTTAGTTAGTGCTAATTTGTGTTCTATTCCTATGAAGGTGTTTGCAACCTTGAGTAACACTAGAAAGATTTCCATCTACCATGTATACCAAAACTTGGCAGAAGCCTAGAGAATATTCCTTTTTTTACTGTCCTTTCAAATGAGAAGATTTACTTGAAATCTTGAGAATCATAAGTTAAGCAAAAAAGCGTCATGTATTTATACATAGTGCTGCAATTTTCTACTGCTGTTTTTCACCCCTGAGGCTAACGGCAATATTCTCTAATTCACAAAGGTCCATTTTATTCCCCAGTTTTATTCCACAAAATTGGATCCTGCCCTATTATGCCCAGTATTTCTGATCAGATCTTGATTTCTTTTATTTTAAAATCATAAAAAATACATTTTTTCTTCGTAAACATCATTAAATTGTTAGTGAGTAGAAGAATAATTCATGAGATTTTACGATCATGGCACTGTGTTATTCTCCAACCCAAATAAATGGTTACTTTTCTAAATATTGCCTTGCCAAATTCCATAAACAGTTTCATTCTTACAACAGATAAGGTAATCAGCTCTGTAGTGACCCAATCAACTAACAGCTAACAACTTCTAACTTGCATGAAGTTAGTTAAACTGGAGAGAAGTCCACATAAGATTCAGAATTGGTATTTTGTATGCTAGAAAAATATGACATTCTTCATTGTTTCACGTGTGTAAAGTATGATCCTAGTCAATCAAAATGATGATCACTGGTTTTACTAAAATGAACATGTTCTAAGAACTAAATTAACTCGTGTGCTGCTTGTTGTTCGGACTGTGGGGCCAAGGTAAAAAGGTTGATGAGTGCCACCCAGGGAAGAGATGAGTGCATCATTAGAGGTTGAGAACAGGCAATATGCACGCTAGGCGGTTAGTGATGCAGCGTTTATAGCAAGAAGAGAGAGAGCACAAGATTCAGCTTCTTGCAATACTCAGGCCCCCATGGCCAGGGATCTATTCCCCAGCCACCATGAAGGGATGACTTAACTGCACACAGCCCACTTCCTGCTGCAGTGAAAGCACTTTAATGCCTTCCCCTGGGGGAGTCTGAAATACAGAAAGCTAGGGGCATGCATGAGGACCACTGAAGCAGAGCAAAGAGGACACGCTGAGTCTGAAACATGGAAAGCTGTTTCTACATGAGGCGACAAGCCCAGAACAGGCCGTGAAGATGGTTTATCTATTGAAAAGGGAGTGTTTTGGGCCTAAAACCCACTCCTATGCAGCTAAGCTGGAGTCGACAGACTGCTCATAGGAGACCTTTCCCAAGGTTAACTTTTCTGAACAAAACCTTCAAGGAGATGTCGTTTCTATCTTCCTTTGTTTCTTACCACTGCTTTTCTTTTTTTTTTTTTAAATTGCGTTTTAGATTTTGAGGTATGTGTGAAGAACATGCAAGTTTGTTGCATAGGTACACACATGGCAGTGTGATTTGCTGTCTTCCTCCCCTTCACCTGTATCTGGCATTTCTCCCTAGGCTATCTCTCCCCAACTCCCCACCTCCCACTGTCCCTCCCCTATTTCCCTCTGACAGACCTAGTGTATGATGCTCCCCTCCCTGTGTCCATGTGTTCTCATTGTTCAACACCCACCTATGAGTGAGAACATGTGGTGTTTGATTTTCTGTTCTTGCGTCAGTTTGCTGAGAATGATGGTTTCCAGGTTCATCCATGTCCCTACAAAGGACACTAACTCATCTTTTTTATGGCTGCATAGTATTCCATGGTGTATATATGCCACATTTTCCCAGTCCAGTCTATCATCGATGGGCATTTGGGTTGGTTCCAGGTCTTTGCTATTGTAAGCAGTGCTGCAGTGAACATTCGTATGCATGTGTCCTTATAGTAGAATGATTTATAATCCTTTGGGTATATACCCAGTAATGGGATTGCTTGGTCAAATGGAATTTCTATTTCTAGGTCCTTCAGGAATCCCCACACTGTCTTCCACAATTGTTGAACTAATTTACGCTCCCACTAACAGTGTAAAAGTGTTCCTATTTCTCAACATCCTCTCCAGCATCTGTTGTCTCCAGTTTTTTTAATGATCACCATTCTAAGTGTTGTGAGATGGTATCCCACCACTGTTCTCATGGTTGTTTAATCCGCTCTCAGAGCTGAGTCATGACAATTGAAACTTCATTCCAACATATCTTCTGAATTCACTTCCTATTCTCTTTTGGATCACAAAATATCTGGACCTGCGGACTCCTCCATCAATTCCAGTTTTATGATAAAGATCTCACCCCACGTTGTTATTACAGGTTCAACATTGTATGTGTTACTCTCTGAAACAGACACTTGAGTGATCTAGACTTCTACCCACTGTTTTGTTTCCTTGTTATTTATTGAGTGCTTTCTGTTTGTCAAGCTCTGCTTTGACTAGTTCTCCCCATCAATAGCTACGAGCTTGTTATTCAGTAGGTTTTCTCATTGTAAAGTAACACTGTTAGTCTCTTTTTAGGCATGTGCCCTGGCATGTCCTTTCTATGTGTCTGTTCTGATTCAGCAGTACAAGTCCCATGAAAGAAGTATGTAGTAGGACCCCATAAGACAACTAATGCTAACATTTAAAAGACTGAAAAAATAATGTAAGATTCTTAAAATAACTCTATGTTCCATTATCTGCCTTTGTATTGATTGGGAAAAAATAATGTTTGAATCAGTTCATCTCACTTCAATCAGATATTTAAAACTATGGTTTTAGAAAAGTCTCAGTCTCTGATTTGGAAAAATTCTCATCTCAAAGATTCTTTTTTCTTCCAGAAGCATTTCTCCCTAAGATGACTGGGTGCATTGAATGGGGATCCTGATGTGTTCCCTGTTAGGGAACGTGCACCTTGGGGTTCCATTGCCTCCAGTATGAGTTAAAGCTGTATCTCATCAACTCGAGGGTAACGCCCTTTTCTACCCCCGGTGCTTTGTCACTTCTGGCTTGTGTTTGCAGTCTCTGCCTGGTGAAGGTTTACTTTTAATGTATTTTTTAATTAACATATGAAATTATATGTATTATGTACAACATAATTTTTGAAGTATGTGTTCATTGTGAAATGGTAAAGATAACTAGCACACTATTACACATAGTTGCCATTTTTGTGATGAGAACACTTAATACCCACTCTCTTAGCATTTTTCAAGATTCTATATATCATCATTAGTCACCATGGTGTACAACAGAGCTCTTGAATTTATTTCTCTTATCTACTGTAATTACATATCTTTTGACCAACATTTCCTCAACTCCCCCACCCCCCAACCACCCTAGCTATTGGTAACCACCATCCTGTTGTCTAATTCTAAGAGATCAACTTTTTCAGATTCTACGTATGATTGACATCTTTGTCTTAGGCAGTGATAGTGCAGAGAAGTGACTCAAACTCCAAGAAGCACTCTTTGTTAATAAATATGAGCATTGCTAAGTCCTTCGCCGAAACCATTGACCTGGGAGTGCACCCTTAACTCCGGCTGAGGGTCACTTTTCCCTGAAGTGACTGGCTCTATGCTAGATCTGCTGATAAATCTATGTTAAGCAAGGACTGAGACAGGCTATAAAAGCCACACACCTGTGGAGTTCTCATCTATGTCAGTTTATGAAAGAGAACACCAAGTGTGTAAAGACTATATCCCACCATTGCTCCTGTCAACCCATGTAACCTTCTCTTATATTTCAGTCATCCGCCCCCTCCTAGCTGACAGTTCGAGTTGATTGGAGCATACAGTTCTTCCTCCTGCTTTCCCCTCTTCCATTTTTTCTTCTCGCACTCTTCTTATATTCAACAGATGTCTCCTCCCTGCCAGGATGTGTTCCAAGTACTGGGGATTGAATCATAAGGACCACAGAATAATTCTTCACCCTTCATGAAGCTTAAATTCAAGACATAGAAATAGAAATAGAAAATAAACAAGTAAATATGTTGAATATCAGGAGATAATATGTGGCACTAAGAAAAATGAAGGGACTGAAAACAAGGTAGGTTTGATCACAGGAAAGCTACTTGATGAAGTGCCAATTGAGAGAAAATATCTACATGTCATGAGGGACAGTGGTTCTTAAGCAGCAGAGAGTGCCTTCTGGTGAGAGAGAAACAGTGATTACAAAAAGTCCCAAGATTGGAACAAGTGTGACCCAGTGGAGGGGAATGCAAGATAGACTGTGTGACTAGAGTGGGGTGAGTGAGGTTTAGGGGTGGGGATGAACTGCGAAGCCAAGAGAGCACAGATCAGAGAGATTCAGCACTATTCCCTGGGTGCTGATGGGATCTTAACTCACTTTTACTCCTGAGGTGATTTCAGCATGGATGGATAAAGTGATTACTTTAAGTTTTTAAACCATCTTGGTCTGTTGAGAACTGACTGTAGAGGAAAAAAAAAGAAATAAGAAAAGATGACAATATTTGCAGGAATGCACTAGAGTAGCTGGTTCCATAGTGGAAAGGGGATTGCATCTGGGTTATATATTGAAGGTAGGGAGGAAGGAGACTGCTGGTGAGATGAATCTATAAATGTTGAATGAATGTAGATGCTATGTACTGAGATAAGGAAGATTGGAGGTTGAAGTATGGGGGATCAAGAGTTACGTTTTTGGAAACATAAAATTTGAATGTTTATTAGACATCCAGAGAATCAGGTTAAGTAGTCAGCTAGATAAAGCAATCAGGAGCTCAGGACGGATGTCAGAGCTAGAAGAATAAATACGGGAATCATCAGCAGAGATGGTATTTGGCATTACAGGACTGGATTTTATCGACCAGAAGGTACATTTGAAACAGGAAAATAAGAGGTTCTAGGATCGAGCCCATAAGTTCCCTTACTTTCTTGAGAAGAAGGACATGGTGAAGGAGACCAATAAAATGCAACTAATCAGATGAACACTTGTACAGTGTATGTATATGAGGTCAAGGAAAGAAATCATTTCAAGGAGGTAATCAATAGCATCAAATGCCCTGAAGTGGCAAGTAAGATGTAACCTTGGCAAAGGTATTTCAGTGGATTTGTGGGGGTGAAAGTGTAATTGGAGAGGATTAAAGAGAGGGTGGGGAGAACTTCTACCTAAATATGCTTATCTCCCCATCTTCCCAAAACAACACTCAAATGTATATAATGGAATTTTTAAGGCGTAAACTACAAGGATGACGAGTTTAGAAAAGGAAACAACAGGCAGAAAACCCACATTGACAAAAATTTTACAGTCTGGCAACAAATGGAGTGGTGGTAACTGATGCAGTAGGCCAGAGAAGGTGAAATTTACCCTATATGCAGGAATCCAGAAAGATATAACTCTGTTTACGATTAAACCCCAAGAAGGCTCAGAAAGTGGGAAATCATCTTCCTTAGCTGGCAGGAGTATGAAATGGAACTAAAAACAAGATTGATTGAAGGTCTTTTTAAGTAGCTACCAGATACCATATTTTGCTTCCCACCTCAGTGCAGGCAGGCCCAGGAGTGTCACTCTCTGGAAAGTTTTGACACGGGGTTAAAAGGCTTTAAATATGGGTATGGCAGACACAGGTGAGAGCGAATGTGCAGTGCCTTACTGACATGGAGAACTTTTAAGTAAAATTCTTTATTGAATGGTAAGACACTTCTTACCCTACTTCCTTGTCTATTTCTCTGCTTTACCTTCACAGAGATGGCTGCCAGGCCTACACCAGTGCCCTCCCACTATAAGGCATTTTAAAAAGTTCATCTTCAGTTTTGAGGGTTATGATCCTGTAGCAATAACCCATTTCCTCTTCTGCATCTTTGCTAATCCTCTCATCGTTGACACCATCTATTTATTCTGTAACCAATGCTAAAACATGTCTCAGGCTGCTTCCTGTATTTGGAAAAGCCCTCCTTCAAATTTAGCCAAAGGACTTTGTCATGTTTACAAAAAAGGAGAAAAAAATACCACTTGAAATGAAATGTCCCCATTCCTATCTACTTCCAGCCTTAAATTGAATATTATGTCAAACATAAGAGGCAGTTAGCATGCAAACACTTGTAATCATCGCTGATTTACTTCACCCAGTGCATCTTACTATTTGTGTTTTTATGTAATTTGGATGTGATTAAAATCTGTACAGATACTATTATAATGTAGATAAGTAGGTATTTATATGAAAACATATGGTCCAGCGTGGTGGGTATTAGACCTGGTTCACCAACACATGTGTCTGGGTGTTTAATGATATTTCATGGCATAAATTTTTTAAAATTCTCAGTTTTCCAAATCATTACCTAGATTCAAGGAGGCAGAGATCCAGATGCTGTACCATATTTTCTACACCTCATTATTAAATTCACTTCTTAACTGTTCTTTGCAAGTAAGCTGTCATAGAAGACCTTCAGAATTAAGCAGAAAATGCTTTATGCCTCCCGTTTCAAAGTTTAAATGGGAATCTAAAAGCAGACCAACTACCTGTTCTCCCCAGGCCAATGCAGACATCCATAAAACCATCCACTGTTCTGTCAATGATCATCTAAATCATTCTCTCATGAATCTATGCATAATTACATTAGCTTATTGTTGATGTCTTATATGGTCATAAACAATGGTTGTAGTAAGGTCGCCTACCACATGCAGACCTACAGTTATGAGTTGTGCATGGGCCTTGTCTGGAAGTCATTTTATGGAATCGTTTTTTCAGTAATTTTGAGAAAGTCATATATTTTTAGTGAAACTCATTCTTGCTTACTGTAAAATAGAATCCTGCCCCTGAGCTCTCTCAAAATCATCGTAAAATCAAAGGTGACAATGTGAAAATATATTGTTACTTTCATCAGTTTATTTCATCTGGTTAACTTGTCACTGCTCTTATTTGCTAGTCGTACATAAAAATTTCATCCTTGTTTCTAAGTGCACACATTCGTTCTCATTCTGAGAGATATGTTCTGAGTACCTTGAATCATGTAATTTAATTAACCCTCTTAATTTTTCAGATGAAGAAATGTTGTTCACCCAAAAAAAGTAAGTGACGAACCAAGGCCACACCTGTAACTGGTGGCGGTCCCCAAACTGAAACTCCAGGCCTCTAGTCTTTTCACTGACATCCATGTTCATTTCTCAGAAAATATCACTTATTTTGAGAAGCATTGAAAGAAATATTGCTAACATGTAGACACAAAATAAAGTGAGATATAAAGAAAAAATAAAACACCACGTTTAAATAGTCAGATGACATATAATATCCCCCAACTAAAATATTAGAAAAATCTAAAGTGAGGATTTCTCCTAAATATACTTTTATACAAGGTTTGTGTGTGTGTGTGTGTATTCAGTATAATTCTAAAGTTATAATACTGATAATTTAATTCTAAAGCAGGTTCCTTATGAATTCTTTGTATAATACATATATAGTGACAACATTAACAGAAAATTAAAAAATTTAGAGTACTCAGAAAACATGCAGATTTTCCACCTTATTTGGCATGATCTGTAGCACTAAAGATTACCAGCAGCTCTGCAGCTACAATATGGAGAGACAGGTACTTCAGCTCTTTATTAAATTCCCCCTCTTCACAGTGATGTAAAATAACCAGGGAACTCAGAACACTATATATTTTTTAATTTTTATTTTATGAATCACAAACACTCTGTTGGGATCTTGCTTACAATGATTTAACATGCAGTATCAGGTCTTACTGTTTAAATGCTTTCAGAAATTTAGCATCTGCCTTTATTCCACGTTTCAAAAGCATCTCAACTATCCATAATCTCATATTCCGGAGTTCAGTATATAATACCAGGAAAAAGTAAAAAAAAAAAAAAAGCTTTCAACATGGACATAGAGAAAAGGAAATATTCCTAATGCTCATTTGGAGAAACATGTAAGCAGGGCACTTACTTCCATGTTCTGAAGACATTCAGGAGCCAGACGGATACTTTAGCTGCATGATGTTTGACTAACTGCAACCTTCGACGAGACGGTAAAATTGCATTTAAGTCTGACATCCTCTTGGCTAAAGTGTGGAGTTTATCAAGTAAACAAAAATAAATCAATTATATTTCCACAAAATTACTGAGTGCTTCTGGATGGTGAGTGGAGGAATCAGAATCACACTTTCCCTTTTTTCACAGAAAATCTAAGATAATGCCAAAAAAAAAAGGACTGCAATTTTTCCAACTAATACCGAGAAAACAAATTAGATCACATTTTTATTTTAGGCTTTTATTGTATTCGTTGACATTTTTGCATGCAAGCTTACTTTGGGGTCAAAAGAAAACAAAGAAAAAATAGGAACCAAAACTTCATAGGATAAATGAATCTATCTTTATGTTAGCCCTTCTCTTTCCCTATACTACGTTTTACTATGGCATCTGGCATTCATTCATTCATTCATTTTGTTGTTCATCCAGTTATTTTCTTGCAGAATTAATACTTTAGTAGTGCTGAAGATAGCTCTATTGCTGTGTTCGCTTTGGAGCTTCCATCTGAAATGAATGAACATCAAGGACACATTTGGAACTATAGGGACAGTTTTCAGTTTATTCACTTTATATGTGGACTGAACCTGGAGTCAAGGTTCCTAGGTCATTCCATCTAAATTTAGCTTACTTGGATAGATTTGAACTGGATGAGCTGTCATTTCTTCTGAAGACAAATTCTAACTAGACCATTAGTGATGCATGATATTTTATGAAAATAAAATGTTTCAAAAGCAAAGATTCAAGCTGTAAAATTCTCAATAGCCTCAAGGAGCTGTCTTTATAATTATTTTTAATTAAATTTCACAGTCAAGGTATGGAGTATAAAATGCATACAGATGCAAATTGTTGCTAGGGAGGTTGGACTGTAGCAGAATATGTTTTGTGGCTTTAATTTTTAAATTCCTCTCACTAATTTCTCATGTGTTTGGAATGTCAGATCAAAAAATTTTTTTACGTTGTCTCTGACTTTGATATGTGTTGCTTTTCTCTCCTTAAAAGCTTTCCAACTTGTTTTTCATGGGGACTTTAGCCTCTAGATTATGAAGATTTTTGTTGCTCTAATTCCCTCTTATTTAACCCTTTTTTCTATGTTAGATAACTATGAAACTAAAAAATGCAAGTTTCACATGAAGTTACTCTTTCTTTTTAACATCTCGTGTAGAATGAGTTTAAAGAAATTTTGTTGATAGCATTTCAAAATAAATGTACACCAAACAAATTGTCATGTTACGGGGAAACAATTAAGAATTTATCCTCTTTCTACCTATTGATCAATAAATAGGGCACTTTAAACGCCTATAATCCCACCACTTTGGGAGACAGGCTGGTGTATCACCTGAGGTCAGGAGTTCGAGACCAGCCTGACCAACATGGTGAAACCCCAAACATACAAAAATTATCTGGGTGTGGTGGCAGGTGCCTGTAATCCCAGCTATTTGAGAGGCTGAAGCACAAGAATCACTTGAACCCTCGAGGTGGAGGTTGCAGTGAGCAGATTGTACTCCGTTGTACTCTAGCCTGGGCAACAGAGCAAGACTGTCTCCAAAACAAACAAAAATGCTTTAACCTCAAATGTAGACTATTCCAGAGTTGTGACACTGTATTTTTTAGTACTATCTAGCAGTAGACAATTATTATTCAAGAGATTTTCTTGTATTGGTGTTTACAAAACAATAAATAACATTTTCATTGCAAGTTGTTTGCTAAGTATTTAGTATAGTTGTAGGCCCAGATGTTAAATGTTTGGTACAACAGACGTATTTCTTGACCTCACTGCTTATAATATATAGAGAGATACAGACTTATAGATAGATGATTATAATACGTGCAGTGAGTGCAATTGTTAGGTAAATATGCCCCTGAACTATATTTAGGCAATGAGAAAAGGCTTCTGCAGGAAGGGATGCCTATGCTTAAATTGGAAGACTTGGCAGGAATCAGCTAGAGAAATGGGAAAAGTCGGTTTGCAGATGGAAGAGGGGGAGGGATAAGGTGTTCTAAATAGAAGGAAGAGCCTGACAAAGCCCTTGATTTAAAAAAAAAATCATGTGTTTGAGGAACTGAACACAGTTCAAGGCAAGATGTCAAGCAGGATATAGAAAGGATGTGTCTACAGTGATATTCAGGGTGTGGAAAGGGGTGACAATGAAGCTATATTAATGAGTTTGGAATGTAACGTGCTGACAGTGGAATGATTGATGGTCGTCGAGGGGCCTTTCTAAACAGGGTAACAGCATAAGGATTGCTCTGGCTTCCTAGCAGATAAGAGATCGAAGGAGAAAACGGGAAGCCAGAAGACCAGTTAGGAAGTAATAAGTTATGCATGGAAAGGAGCCTTCACTAATGAAGAATTTTCCTGGATTAACAGAGGTGGTTAAATGAAGACTTTTACTGTAGAAAAAAATTTATTCTGCTAAAATGTATACAACACAAAATTTTCCCCGTTAGCCTTATTAAGTGTACAATTCAGTGGCATGGATTACATTTATAATGTTGTACAATCAGCGCTACTATTTCCAAAAGTTTTTTTTTTTTTTTTTGAGATGGAGTTTCGCTGTTGTTGCCCAGACTGGAGTGCAATGGCACGATCTCAGCTCACCGCAACCTCCACCTCTGAGTTCAGGCAATTCTCCTGACTCAGCCCCCCGAGTAGCTACGACTACAGGCGCGCACCACCATGCCCAGCTAATTTTTGTATTTTTAGTAGAGACGCGGTTTCACCTTGTTGACCAGGATGGTCTAGATCTCTTAACCTCGTGATCCACCCGCTTCGGCCTCCCAAAGTGCTGAGATTTATAGGCGTGAGCTACCGTGTCCGGCCTTCCAAAAGGTTTTAATCACACCAAATGAGTAATATTTAAAAGACATTTTGTCTTTTTTGTTTTTGTTTCAAGATGGAGTTTTGCTCTTGTTGCCGAGGCTGAAGTACAATGGCGAGATCTCAGCTCACTCTAACCTCCACCTCCCAGGTTCAAGAGATTCTCTTGCCTCAACCTCTCAAGTACCTGGGATTATAGGCACCCACCACCACACCTGGTTAATTTTTGAATTTTTAGTGGAGACAGCATTTCACCATCTTGGCCAGGCTGGCCTCGAACTCCTGACCTTAGTCCATCTGCCTTGGCCTCCCAAAGTGCACAAGAAATACGTGTGTTACTGCGCCCAGTCCTAAGAGACATTTAACATAGGTCTTGGTGACTTACAGGATATAGAGTGGCAGAAACAGTAAAAAATGATGTTGCAGGCTAATTGTTATTACTTTTGTTATTACGGCTTTTAACTTTTTAACTTAATATTTTCTTGAACTTTCTGTGCTGTCACTGTCAACATTTCAAATCCATGCATTTGTCAAGTATGTTTGTAAGTCTCCTGTAGGTGGATATGCTTTTTTTTTTTTCCAACAGTACAACCCTAGAGTTTCTTTATATTTAGGGAAGTATGGATATATTTGAATATATTTTATAATCTTTTATGTGCTTAGATCTTATTTTTTACTTCTGAATTTTTTGTAGGTTTTTTTTAACTTTCTTACTGGCACAGCAATTTATTTGAAATTATTTCTCACATTTTATGTCTTATTTGTGGAGCCTTTTAAAGCCAGTATTATTTAGCATATCTCTAGTAAGATTCTGGCAGTAAAGAAAGTATTCCCATGTGATTTTTTTCAGTTCTTTTATTTATTTATTTATTTATTTATTGAGATGGAATTTTGTTCTCGTTGCCCAGGGTAGAGTGCAATGGCACAATCTTGGCTCACTGCAACCTCCACCTCCTGGGTTCAAGCGATTCTTTTGCCTCAGCCTCCTGAATAGCTGAGTTTACAGGAGCCCGCCACCACATCTGGCTAATTATTGTTATTATTTGCATTTTTAGGAGGGACAGGATTTCACCATGCTGGCCAGCCTAGTCTCGAACTTCTGACCTCAGGTGATGTGCCTGCCTCAGCCTGCCAAAGTGCTGGGATTACAGGTGTGAGCCACTGCGCCCAGCCTTTTTTCAGGCTATTTTAAATCTTTTGCTGCTCATTGGCTCATTCTCTGTGTATACACACATTAAATTTACCCAGATATGAAAATGCCTTCCCTTGACCTGGAACTCCCCTACAAGCAACTACCTCATGATTTTATTACCTTATCATCAAATTGTTTGGAATATAATTTGTACTTGTTTCATCCTCACCACTCTTTCACCGTAATCTCCTGCAGCAAGATTTCTATCCTTACCACTTAAATGAAATACCTCTCTTGGAAATCAGTAACTCAGTTATAAGGTGTAGAAGTCAATGACATTTTTTAACTTCTGGTTTTTAATTTTACTCTATAGCATTTTGAAAAATTTCCAACATGTCTTGAATTTAATTATTCTTCTCACTTCCTTTCCAATACTAAGCTTATTTTATTGTAATGTAGTTATTTGTACCACCTTAGAGCAAACTTTTGAAGAACAAGAAACACATAATAGGCCAGGCATGGTGGCTCACACCTGTAATCCCAGCACTTTGTGGGGCTGAAACCGGTGGATCACCTGAGGTGGGGAGTTAAAGACCAGCCTGGCCAACATGGTGAAACTTCGTCTCTACTAAAAATACGAAATTAGCTAGGCATGAAGGTGTGTGCCTGTAGTCCCAGCCAGTCAGGAGGCTGAGGCAGGAGAACCATTTGAACCCAGGAGGCAGAGGTTGCAATTAGCCAAGATAACACCACTGCATGCCAGCCTGGGCAACTGAGTGAGACTCCATTCAAACACACACACACACACACACACACACACACACACACACACACACACATTTCTCATTTTTAATGTCTTTCATAGGCATTATATTGTTCTTAAAACGTAAGATTTAGTGTGTGTGTTTTAATAAATCATTTGAAAAACTCAACATATTAAAATGTTTTATATGAATGCATTTATATGTTGTAGCCTAATATTAATTTAATACAATCCTAACAAAATAGGAATTTGGCTAAATTTTAGAGGCTAAATTTGTGAAAGAGAAATCTTGAAATTTGTGGATCAAAGTGAATGCATAAACTCACTGAAATTTCTTCTGTGACATTTTTCGTAACTTAGGCTTTATTTATTAGAAATATTTTTAATAGTTTGGGTTATTTATATTTTTTATTACTTTTATTGTAACTTTTATTGTAAGCCTAGTAACAGATCATTTCCATACACATCTCACTTTTGTGTTGGCAGAAATTTTAGTATTTATATATATACCCACAGAGTACAATGCCTGGAAAATAATTGTTGGCTTGCATTTATATTACTTTATTTTAATTACTTAAATTATTAATTAATGAAAGTATTATATACATTTGTGTGTTTATAAAGATGTATGTGTGTATCTATATATATATACACACAGACACATCTTTATAAGTATAGATCTTTATAAGTATAGTATTTTAATATATATATATATATATATATATATACAGACACATCTTTATAAGTATACTATATATGTATATATAAGTATACTGTATATATATATATGTGTGTGTATATATATATGTGTGTATATATATATAAGTATAATTTATGAGTATGCTATATATAGTATATGCTTTATAAGTATACTATATCTTTATAAGTATACTATAAAGAATAATTCCTGGTCCCTGTGTGGCATTTAAAGGTATAATTCATCAAGTAAACAATTAGTAACCTTAATATGCGTTTAATTTGTTGAACTGTGCTGACTTAGAGCTCTTGTTGATTGGAGTTGCAGGGTAGTTGTGAACATAAACTTGCCATCTGGATCATTTAATAACTGCTTGAATTCCACATGATCACTAAAGGGCTACTACTAAGGCAGTGTTTTTTTAATTTAGCAGCTTATTTATTTTACATCAGTGTAACCTCTTGCCTCTGAAGACTGCAAAGCACTAGGTTCTTGCAGACTCGTTCTGAGAACAGTATAGGCCAAAAATGAAAGACAGTGTGGGGATTCTTGCTGGAGGCAGACTATCCTTTTGAAACTGAGACTTCAAGTAATCAATTCCAAGAAGGAAATTAGGTCGGTAACCTAATTATGTAAGACACAACAAGTTTTCAAAAGAATAGCTGTGTTGGACCATACTCAGACTTGATGATGCACTAAAAAAACGCATAAGTCTCACAAGTCCTTATAGTTTTGACTCTTTTTTTCAACAAGAAGATACAAAGCAATAACATTAAAGGGAAAAGGCACATGGGGTATAGTCTGAAGGATTAAGGTGCAAGTTTCCATGTCCTCTCTCAACAGTTTCATAGGACACACTTGATTCCCCCAATAAAGTTGAGTCAACATGTGCAAAGTGTTGCCTACCAAGGAAGCTCATCTGAACCTATGTACGTAGTCATAATGTCTACCTAACTGACTTCAGTCACTGAAGCTGTAGATTCCCAGAAGAAAAGCAACTCTTTAGAGTAAGTCCCACTGTTTGTTTAAATTATCTTGACATACTGGTATAGTATGGATGAAGTTCTCAATTTCCAAGAACTGTCCAAAGGTCAGTCGTGAAATTAGGTCTTTGGGAAAGCGCAGAATTTGAGTACGTCAGGTCTGCTGAGCTGGCTCATTCCTGAACAACAGCTTTCGTTTTGCTTTTGCTTTTGTTTTCCATATTCTAAAGCCTGAGAAAATCTCTGTCTTCCCAGCAGCAGCCCACTCTTTGCAAATCCCAGAACCACTTCCCTTACATGGAGCCTTTTAAAGAGGTTATGAGGATTTTGTTTCATTTTGTTTTGCTTTCACAAAAATTTACTAAACCTAGATTCATGCTTCAGTAATTAAAAATTCTGATAAGAACACTTGGATTATTTTATAGCTGAGGTTTCAGTGATAGAGAGACATAATTTTTTAAGAGATTGCACCTAGGAGGCACAACACAGCTTGGCTAAGAGAGCTCCAGGAATATTACGGGCTGGATATGCCTCTTTTGTGCTTGTATTACCTAGGGTAAAACTAGACTACTTTAACAAGGAGGCTCAACACCAATGGACTTGCAAAAGAAGAGTATATATCTCTCTTGTGCTTCATATTTAAGTGAGTAGTTAGGTATGCGGGTGAATTTGCCTTAGGAAGTCACTCCAAAATGAAGTCTTCTTTCTTACTTTGTGCTGTCATTCAAGAAATTGCCATCATCTCCATAGCCAAAACTACATCATAAGTTCTGAACAGCAGGAAGGGGCGAGAGCACAGGAGGTATACCACTGTCTTAGGGACCTGGTCTAGAAGGGATGAGTGTAATTTTCAACTTCCTCCACTGGAGAAAAAATAATCACATCAATATCCTTAAGTTAACAGAGGACAGGGTATGTAGTTCACCCATGTGCTCAAAAAGAAGAGAAAAATGTATTGTGAGTCAACCTTCAGTCTCTACCTCATGTAAGATACATATTATTTGGCCACAAATTAATAAATTGAGTATGAACTAAAAGATCATAAAGCAATATTAACACATTAGTTTTCAATGTAAATCAGTAATAAAACAGGAATTACTTCACAGGAATTTACTTTGAGGTCAACAGTTTGAGAACATTTCTTTTGAATAAAAAAAAGGATCTCGACATTTTTAAAAATTGTATTTAGGGATTTACATGTGAGAAGTTTTTATTCAGAAATCGATATCTATCTAAATGTAGAAGCGACTTAACAATGTTTTTAAGTATTTTAAACATTAAAAATATAAGGCTACAGAAATTAAATAAAAGAAATAGATAATAACCTGTCTTTATGAATTAACAAACAAAATGGCTTTTAAAAACAGAACTCTCACAGCTTGCCATGTGTGGGCCCCTAGAACTCATTAAATTTTATTTTTTCTTCAGATTAACCCTCTTAAAAGTGGCAGATTGAACAAAGCACACTGAAACTATGCAATTACATAGATTAATTTCATACTTACTTTTTAATTCTGGTACTAATTTTTTTCAAATTGTGTGAAGAATTATCTAGAAATAACCCGTTTGATTTTTATCAGGAAAATCACTTTTTAACAAGCATTTATATAATAAAAATCCAGCACTTCTGAGGAATTTTATTTCAATGTTGTTGTTTATGAGGTGCTTACAACATAGATGGTATCCATTACTAAGTGCTTTTCTTTTATTCATATTTTTCAATGTTTCACATATAGATTTTCCTGGACAATACAAATGGCTGTTTTCTCATCAACATACAAGCTTTTCTTTCAGTCTTGAAAGTATAGCAGTAAGTGCATTTTGTGGAATCTTACTGACTCTTTATTAAGGAATTTGAGGGCAATTTAGGCATAAAGTGTTCTGGAGCTTTAAGCAGTCTCTGAATGTCAACCAGATCCCAGAGTCCCATTACATCTCCCACAAGGATTGCTGAATTATTGAACACTCATGAACACTATGCAATCTTGATTAGAGAAATGTTAATCAACACATCATGGTATGCAGGTCAAAACCCAATTAGAAACCTGTGATTGGAATGTATGATGAAGAAAGAATTAATTGCCTAGTTAAACAAAAAAGGAAGGTGAATTATTTGCTCTTTCCTCTACTCCATAAATTTTTATAATCATTAATTCTCCAATATTTCTAGATTTATAAATTTTTAAAAAATGGTTCATGATAAAAGTATATTCATCTTCAAGCAAATACTTTACTTGTCACTATGGCTTATTAAAATACCATTGTTCCAGCCTTTGTCCTGGATTTTATTGTTTTCTTCCCCTAAAATAAATTATGTATGAAGTTTTAGGGAGGCTTTGAAGTTCAATCAGTTTTAGCAAAAGAGTAGTACTTTGCAAATAGTTAAATTAGAATTCTGCCTGTAATTTATCCCTTCGAAACATTTCTGCATCAGAGAGATCTGAGAAATAAATGAGCAGCCATGTTCACTAGTTTTACAAAATACACGATTAGGACACCAAGGGAAAAACGTTTGCCTGGAGTTTTCTTAAAAGAATCATGATAGGATTAGAAAAAAAAAGAGGAAATATAATATTAGTTTATTACTCAGTAATGTAGAAGAGGTAGAAACTCATGTAAATGCTATTTGATGTAAAGGGAAAGAGGAGGGAACTGTGACTTTTGAATTTAAGTAGAAGTTTTAAAAATAATATTTTCACAGATCAATTTTAAGAATGTATTAAATCTTTTAGTTACTTGGTATGGGAACCTAACTTGGATCAACCATTCCTCTTTTCTTATATTTTAATAAACTTGTAGAATGTGGATGAGGTTTCATCCTGCAAAATGCTCGTGTCTACAGTGTCCTTTCCATATTTTCCATATATGACAGTTCTTGTTGGTTATTAGGATCTGGCATCAACTTCCTTCATATTTAATACCGCCTTTTGCATTTGTTTATTTGAAGGGTGCTATCACAAGGGAGTTGTCTTACTTTTCTTATTTGCTTTTCTTCCCTTTGTTTAATTTTGGGGGAGATTTGTTTTCATTTTCCTCAAGAATGGTATGGCTGCCATCTTGTCCATGAGGAAATCCTGTCCGTTAATGTGGTACAGTGTAAATTTCACTTGCAAATATTTTATAAGCAATTAGTTCATATGTGTTTTGTCCCCTTCAAAATTATGACTTTGGGAAGTTGTTTAAAGTAAAACTAATTTTCATTCTTAAAATATTGCTGTTATATTTTTAGTATTTGTGTCAAATTTTCAGGAAAAAATACTTTAAGTAATTGTAATCATTGACAAATATTTGTACTTTGTATGTAGATATCATGTTCTGAATCTTCCAAAGTTTCAATGACCATATCTGGCCATGTGGAACATTTATCTGGATAACAATAGTTTGAGCGAGACCACAAACATCATAAGATTTGGTAAAAAGAGAAATCAGATCATATTTTTGTCCTTTGGAAATAAAGTAATATGAGAAGAAATGTAAAGCTGTCTTTTCTGTTTTAACCTACCCTTCCCCAAAATCAACTCAGCTACTCTCAGTGATTTTGCCCTGGAGAAGAGCAGCATATTTATGCTGCTCATTATCTACCAGTGGCACCTACAATTCTGTTTAAAATGACTTGCCTTAGAGAAATAATTTTTATTCAGGAAGAAGACTTTTGTATTCTAGTCTTCCTAAGAGAATGGAAAAAGGAAACAATTTTAAAAATCAGATATTAAAATAAGAACAGACTTTTTTTTCTCCTTATCTTTCTAATAGATTGATAATAAGGCAGAAGATTTTCAGTTCCAGTCCACCTGGTAGAGCCTCAAATTTTGAACAGTTTGAGATTGTGTACAATTATTTAAATTAATTAAATTAGCCATTTCAATTGACAAATACAATTGTATATATATTGCATGCATTATGTTTTCAAATATGTATACATTGTGGAATGGCTAAATTGAGCTGATTAACATGCATTACATTGTATACTTAATTTTTTTTGTGGTGACAACACTTAAAATGTACTCTTTTGGCAATTTTCCATGAATGCAGTTGACCCTTGAACAACATGGGTTTGAATTCTGCAGGCACTTCTTATACACACATTTTCTTCCATCTCTGCCTCCCCTGAGACATTAAGACCAACACCTTCTCTTTCTTCCCCTTCAGCATGAAGATAATGAGAATGCAAACCTTTATGATAATCCACTTCTACTTAATGAATAGTCATTATTTTCCTTACGATTTATTAATAACATTTTCTTTTCTCTGGATTACTTTATTGTAAGAATTCTGTATATAATACATCTAACATAGAAAATACGTGTTCATCAACCATTTTTGTTATTGGTAAGGCTTCTGGTCAACAATCGACTATTAGTAGTTAAGTTTGGAGAAAATAAAAAATTATATTGGGATTTTCAGCTGCAAGGAAGACTAGCACCTCCAACTCTTACATTGTTCCAGGGTCAGCTGTACATTTTTATTAATATAATTGTGGACAGTCCTTTCCAAAAGCTGTGAAGCTCTTCTTATCTAAAGGCACTCAGCCATGTATTTGACTAACTGAGCTTAGAATATAAACTTCTTTCTCCACCCATTGCCCTTGTCTAGGAGTATTTTATTGTCTACAAAACACTATCCTATAATGGTTGGCGATCCTAAGACACAGTTCTAGTCATATGAGTTTAAAATCTTAAATTGTCCACCTTTGTCTATAGAGAATTTTTAAACTTAAATGCATGCAAGGGGAAATCTTGTAATATAAATGCATTACTTTGGCCCAGATATAATAGGGAGTGGAAGAACTGTCCAATATAAAGAAAGAATGCTCCAATTAATATTCAGATTCATATTAAAGTAGAAAAGCACTCACCTATCCCTGGGTGTACATGTTTGCATGTGCTGAATCTGAGTTGAGTTCCTCCCATCCGTCTGTGAAGAGATTGTAGAGCGTTATCCAATCACTCAGTTGTTTTTTATACATGATCGTCATGATTGTCATAAATTAGCTCTGTGCACCCTGCCTAGACTATTTCTTTCCATTATTTTCTGTACTTCAACCATAAAGTGCAGGTAGCAATTGTGCTATTCTATATATATAACCCAACTTATGCCCTTGTGAATTTGCTTCTGAATTCTCTTTGTCATGAATATCCTTTCTCACCTTGTCTGTTTTTTCTCTCTGGAAAAACTGCTAGTTTTATTTAAATGGCAGAGTCTCCTATATGCAATTTTCCCCAATTTTCACACCCAGCCCTCAAAATGATAGCTATTTACTCCTCTCTGCAGGGGATTCTGTGCATAAATCTGTGTTATCAGACTACCTTCTAGCTTTTGTTTGTATTTGAATATTGGTTCCTTCTGGCATCTTGGGTATGAGGGAACATGCCAAATCTGCGAAACCCTAGGAACAATAACAATGCTTAGAATATAGTAGTTATTTAATAAGTGTATCAGGAAATGGAAATAAAGGAAAAAATGAAGACACAGTGAGAGGGAATTGATTGGGGAATACATACGTGCTGCCACTTATTACCTTAGATAAGTTATTACTTACTTTTTTTTTCAGATTTTTGAAAGAAAAATAATACCTATCTGGCAGGTTTAGTATTCAAAAAAAAGGTAAAAAGAAAATACTGGAAATGGCCAGATATTTTGCCTCACTAGATAAAACTTTATCTAACCTTCATTTACTATTTAATATGTAAGCAAAAAATAGAGCGCTTTGTGATGAAGCCAGTTAATGTAATGGACCTAAACTAGTGCCAATAATGAGTTTTATGCTCCTTCTGTCTTGACCAGCTTTCATGCATGAAAACCTGTAAGGCACAGGCAGCTACTCTTAAAATGCATTTTGTTGATGCTTTTAAGTAAGAAAAACGTAAGATTCATACTAGTTAAAATATATCAAGACCTGAGTGGTATTAAAATTGAAGTTTAACATAACAATACCCTTAACTTTGCCTTAGGTGTAAAGTTGAACTTTGTGTTCGAAACTTTTAAGAAAGAGTTCTATTGAACTTTGACCTTGCTATAATAAATACCAGGTAAAATAAACATTTTTCTGGGTTCATCGTTGTTATGGATATTTGATTATCTAGAGAACAACTATTTTGTGAATGGAAATAAATAGGAATATTTTATTTTATCCTAGTAGAGTTAATCTAGACAGTTCATTGATTGCTTCAGAACAGTTTCACAAGAAAGTGTCACTTAATTTATCATATATTTCAAAATTTTTCTAATGAAATACCAACAATAAATGTTTATAAATGTTCTAATTTCAGCTAAAAGGAACATCAAGGAAATGCATTCCAGTTGGCTTTTCAAACATCTTGATGAAAATTCCGAGGTACCATATAGTACCTCATGGTCTCACACAAAGAAAGTGTCGCACTGAGGCAGCTTTATGCATACCTCACTTTTACAAATCTAGAAACAGCATTCAGCATTTCTGAAAGAAAAAATTAAGATTACTCTCTGACTTAGTCTGTTTGCATACTGCTATAAAGAACTGCCTGAGACTGGGTAATTTTTAAAGAAAAGAAGTTTAATTGACTCACAGTTCAGTATGGCTGGGGAAGCCTCAGGAAACTTACAATTATAATGGAAGGTAAAGGGGAGGCAGTCACCTTCTTGACAGCATGGCAGGAAGGAGAAGTGACAAGTGAAACCATCAGATTTCCTGAGAACTCACTATCACCCCCATGATTCAGTTACCTCCACCTTGTCTCTCCTTTGATACATGAGGATTATGTGGATTACAATTCAAGATGAGAACTGGGTGGGGACACAAAGATTAACCATATCAATCTCAATGCATTTTTTGTTTAATCTAGGTAGATTTCTCCGGTGAGTGATTATCTACAGCATGTCCTAAGGCATACATTGTAGCCATGAAAGTTCCTGGGCAGTTCAGATATATAAGGAGACATGAAGATATCTAAAATAATTTTATGACCATAATAAAATCACATATGATTCTGAAGCAGTAACTATGGTATGGCACATAGGTTAAAAATCTTAAAAACCAGGGATACTTAAAATATAGTTATAACCCATGAATAGAGTATAACTAAGTTACTCAATTGCAGCAGACTTATCTAAGTAAGTGGTACAAAGGAAAAGACGACTTTCACTTCCATGAACATAGGCTGTAATCCCAAGGCTGAATAACTCTTTGAGACTCAAGCATCTTACATACTTATTCTCTCTCACTGTCTGAAAATAACTGCTGAGATTCCACTGGGCAGCCAACATCTTTATTATCACCATCTCAGAAAATGGATCCTCAAGAAAAAATGATAATTCATATTTAAATTCCAGTTACAGAAGTTATTCAAAGTATTTTCTTTGGTGAAAATTTGCCTTCAAAAATCTATAGTTTTGTTCTCAAATGTCTGTAAAATGGAATCTGTTAGTAGTCCTCAAGATTTTTTTTTCAAATTTACCAGCTCACTTGCCCTTCCCTTTGCAAATGACTCTTTAATGCTCAGGACTATGTTCTAGTTACAGGATTTATTCCAAACACTTATATAATTAATTTTGAGGCAAAAATTTTAATTATTAAAATACTAAAAATATCCTCTCTTCTCTTTTAAAAACATTTCTCTCTCACTCAGGCAATCAAACTAAGAAAGCACTTCTAGTATACGAAGACATGGTTTTGGTGAATATTTTATAGCAGTTTTTAAAACAGAATGTTCCTAGTATTTTTACTGCCATAAGATTCCAAATATTTTAGAGCTTAAGTTTTGCAAAACTTTCAAAGAATCAGCCATGAAAATTGCATGGTAGGCTTATTTGCATTGCGTACCAGGGAGAATATTTTTAGCTCAGAGCTATTTTAGACATGACTGGGTAAAAATGAACTCTCTTACTACCCCAAGAGTATGCATACATTTTTACAATAAATAATGAAGAATGAAAAAGTATGAAAAATATTACTGCATTTGGAATTAGGTCTTTTCTCCAAGTTCTTTGAAGGGAGGTTAATGTGTAAAAGGGCATCCCTATTCATGGCAGTCTGAATGCTGAAAAATAATACATAATGCTAGCAATTATGACCTAATTTCAATATTTATTGAAAACTGTCATTTCAGAGCAATCAAAGCACATCACAAATTGTACTGTTATCTACATTTGTGTAAGTTTTCTGTAAATATTGAATTTCAGTAATTATCATTAGTATAATTTATTATTAAATTCTTAGAGTCTTGAATCCATATGGAAAATAAATCTTATACTATCTTCTTTTGAATCTATTATATTCTTTATATATTTGATACAAATAAAGGAATCAGTTATTCAATGAGGCCAGTAAAACGTATTTTATGGAGATGGCTATTTCTGAGAAAAGCTATAAAGTCACGGAACTTGCTTTTGATATCATCACATTTCTACAGTCCATGTTATTTCTTGGCAACTTTTGCATCAAAGGCAAACATACACAACTTACTATGGAATTTCAGGACCCTTATTTCTCATAGTGCTCAGATTTCACTGTGGAGACCCTAGTTGACAAAATGTGCATTCATTGTCCCAACAGAACTCACCTTTCTCATCAGTGAAGAAATAATATTGCCTGTTCTGGGCCAGACATTATGATAGGAACATGGTGTATATTTACAAAAATGATAATCACTTAAATAAGATGTTTGTAACATTCTTTGCCCTATAACAGTTCATAGTCTAGTGGAAAAGATGGACATGTAATTAATGCATACTATCATAAAATAATATAACAAATAACATTTATTTTTCAGGAACCCTTTTAAACAATTTACATGTATTAATCCTTATAACACTCCGAGTAGGCACTGTTAATATCCACATTTTATAAATGTAGAAGTTATGATGCAAAGCAAATGGGTTGTTGTCAAGGAAGAGGACATCTAACTTCACCTAAATGATTCAGACATTGATTAAGAAAGGCTTTATAGAAGCAGTAAGCCTGAATAAAGCTTCCAAAATGATTAGGTTTGGCATGATGAGGAAAAAATCAGCAGAGAGAGGAACTGTGTTCTCTATGTGTGTGGTATGAAAAACAAAGCAAGATATCATCTCTGAATTAAAATATGTATATATATATTAGCAGGCATGGTGGTGCATGCCTATAAAACCATCTACCCAGAAGGCTGAGACAGGAGGATCACTTGAGCATGGGAGGTCAAGACTTCAGTGAGCTAGGATGGCTCCACTGCACTCCTACCTGGGTAAATGAGTGAGACCCTGTCTCTAAAAAAATTATTTTAAAATAGAAAACAAAACAACAAAAACAACAACAAAAACTGGAAAAGTCACTCACATGTGAGAATATATGCCAGATTTGGAAAGTACCAAGTCAAAACAACAAAAACAACAACAACAAAAAACTGAAAAAGTCACACACATGTGAGAATATATGCCAGATTTGGAAAGTACCAAGTCATTATTCAGTATGCCTAGAATTTAAGACTAAATGGAAGGGAAGGACTGAAGCCAGAGTATTATCAGATTATGAAGGGTTCTCTATGCTCCGCTAAGTTGCTTGATTTTATGCAGGAATTTTTAAGATATTCAGCAAAGGAATGAATCTCTACCCTATCAACTCTCACTCAGCAAATATAATTTATTATTGTCCCCCTTTTTTCCTATGGCTCTCCTTGTCTAATACCATTAAAAATAATTGGATGTAAATGAATATTTACTAATATTATTTTAAAAAGATATTTAAATTTCACTATGGTATATTTGAAGATCACATAGGCTTTAAGTTTTAAGACAGATGTTTCTAGATTTGTGATGTGGTTATGTCCCAATTAATCTATTGGAAATAAAACATATCCTAAGCTGAAATGCATTTAATACCCTGAAAAACCCATTGTAAAACTGAGAAATTATAAGTTGAACCATTTTAAGTCCAGATACTCCTCCACTGAGGCTGGAATTATGTCCTGATAAATCCATCATAAAAGTCAGAACTGTAATTCAAACCATGGTAAGTTGGAGATCTTCTGTATTGACATTTCAGGCCACTTGTCAGAATTATGAGTCGATTTGGGACAGAGAATCCATCTTCTTACTCCTGTGAATAATTGCGAATGGTTGGTTCTAAGAAAGCAGGGAGAGTAGCAAATTAGGGGCCTTTGGATTCAATGTCCAGATCTGTTTCTCACTTGTTGCAAGTCATTTCATTTCTCTCAGGTTCTCTAGTTATCCATTTTCTCCAACAATGAAATGGGTAGGAGGAAAGATACCGAGAAGCAAGGTTATTTCAAATACGTTTTCAAATTCTTACATCTTCATTCTATGATACAGATCTTGACCTATTCAAAAAGCAAGATTTAATTGCAGAGCTATGTTTCTCTAGAAATACCGTTTACAAAATAGTTTTAACTCTCCAGAAGGGCAACGTATTGATGTGAGGAGCTAAAACTTTTGTATAACTTCCAAACATTTAACAGGAAATATTTCCTTAAATATAGAAAGGAAAATGACAAAACAGCAATGTTTTTCTCTTTAAAAGGGTCACATAATTAAATCTGTAAGAATAGTGTTATGCATATGATTACCTCCATTTCACATTTAAGGAAGCAGAGTCACATAATTGAAATGACTTTTCAAACATCACATATTTCAGCAGTGGTGGAGCCAGATGCTAAGCCTCTGTTTTCCGATTCCAAGTCCGCTGCTCACTTTACTACAGCAGTTTTTCTTATATTGACAATTAAGGCTTAGTGTTATAGACAATTTCACAAGCAATAGGAATATTTTATTTCAAATAGTGCTAGAAAGATAATAGACATAAAATCAAATGTGTTAGTCACTTGAGCCACAAAAAGAGAAGCTTGCATTTCCAGCAGTGTGTGAAGTTGGAAAATATAGCCCTGTCAATGTGTCTGCATTTCTATAGAACACATGGTTTAGCGGGATCACTGGGAGGGAACACACACAGTGACCACAGAAGGAGTTTGGAATATTCCTGTTTATTGGAATTTATAACTAAAGCTGATCTTTCATTTGCATTAAGAAGCTATGTGGCCTAAAGTGTGTTAAAAAAACACTGCAAGGGCAATAAAATAGGCTTCTTATGATTTAAATATGCTAATTAATATTTACTTTGGTCTCCAAGAAGTGATACAAAGGCTATGAGCAGGGCAGCATTTCCCAAACTTTTTTGACCAGTAAAGCTTCCCCTACCAGTAACACCTACACCAAAAAAGCATGTAAAGCAAATGAAAAGGCTGATAAATATAAGGATTTATGTTTTTCTCCAGTATAATAGAATAATCTAAAGGGATAGTGAGATAAAATTTAAGTTTTCTAAGGAAAACTTACTAGGTTGATACCTACAGGACATTTTAAAATAAAAATTTATGTTTGTGCTTCCACTATAGAAATACATAAGGAGTTTTCAATATTTTAGTCTTTTGCCAATGCATAGTAATCAGAAGTGGCATCTTGAAATCAAATATGCTTATTTAATAAGACTATAGCATACCTTGGAGATATGTAATAAAGTGTAAAAAAAAAAGTCGATGTGTAGAGAAGTTATGGGGGACATATCTGGTAACTGTGAAACAGATTGTACAGCAACTTATGAAGATGACAAAATACTTTTGGTATCCAAATATTGAATAAAATTAGCAAGGAAGTATTACATAACATTGTCCTTCCTATTTTACTATAATATATTTTAGGAACTGTGTTTTTATACTACCACAATCTGGATACATCCAACTGCTGATAATATTGGAGATATTTATACAAAGGATTACAATATTTTATTGCTCAAATGTTCAACTTTAAAGATGTGCATTTTTTTTGAGATGGAGTTTCGCTCTTGTTACCCAGGCTGGAGTGCAGTGGCAAAAGATGGACATTTTATGGGAAACATGATGTAAAAGGAAAATGCTGTAACATAGGATTATCTCTTGTGAAACTTTATGTATCAAATAACACAGCTTCAAAATGCGTAAAACAGGAACTGGGTTGACTGTAGAAACTACAAACAAGAAAAGATAGACCCAAAATGATGCTAAAGACATTCTTCCCTCTCTAAGGCCATAAAAGATAAAATATGCAAAATATTCATACAGATAAGGAAAATATCAATAAGATATTGAATATAATTCATACACCTAAACATATACACTGATATGTTTCATTATATTTAAAAGAGGCCCTTATTTCAAATGTTATGGGACATTTAAATAAATCAGACAGTACATTTGAAAATAGACACATGTAATGCTGTTGGGCTTAGAAAATCCTACCCAATGCATGGTGATTTGGCTTGCTGAGTACTCTGCCCTGAAGGACTTTGGAACATCTCTGAAGCAACCTCAGAATCAAGTTACTCCTTCCTCAGGGTTCCTATCAGAGGTCATCTGCTGTGACTTCTTCTACCTGATCCCCTCACATCAGGTATTGCCACCTAGAAATCATGCTCCATATAGAAGCCAGTGATAGCATAATAAACAGCTATCAACAATCCAGCAGTTTCTTTACCTCTTCTTTTCATTCTAAATCTCCTTTTATTCATCAAATCACTCATATTTTACTATAGATTTCTACTCAGCTAGATATCAGTTTAATCTTTTCTCCCTTCTGCTATTTTCCAGGGTTTTTATTCCTTACATATGCTCACTACTTTTTTCACCAAGAAGCTTCTAGTTCCATTTGTAACTCAATTTCTTACCTGAGTCTCTTAACTCCCACTCTATTTCCCACCTTGCGTAATTCTCATAAAAGATTCACTTCACTTGATATGTATTTATGATTTTTTTTCTCTTTCTAGGCATCAGACATTTTTTTGCTATTGCACTAATATTAATGGAAAAATTTTACTCTATGTATTATTTCAGGAAACTTTTATGTTACTACCGGTCATTTACAAATTACAATGACCGGTAGTAACATAACAATGATTAGAATTACTACACGTTTCAAGGACTTACAAAATGTATACGCATACTATAGGAGTTACATACTTACAGGAATTTAAATTGAAAAGGCACCACCCTCATTTTTGGCAATAGCTAAAAGGAAATAACATCTAATACTTCGGTTATGTGCAGCTCTTAAGTACTCTTCCCATGGTAATTGCCATTGTGAAATTAATAAAAACTTGCCGTGCAAATGGTGTACCAGTGAAATTAAGAACAGTAGCTAGACTTTGCAACCTTTTTTTTCCCCTCTTGATTTTTACTAAGTAACGTCTAAAAAATAAGGCAAATGTTCTTGGATATCTTAATTACATAGTTATTTGCACAAATTACTCTAAGATTTTATTGACGTATGTCTTTTAAGCCAAAGTAACATAGTATTCTTCTCCTACAATTGAGTGTCATAAATAACCTGATTGTTGACAGTCTGATATATTATTAAAAGGAAAAGTAGAAAAAAATAGTATTTAGGTCAATTTGACTTCTGCCCCCCAAATGCTTAACTTTAGTCACGCGTTATGATCTGAGTAACTTGAGAAGATTAAAAGGTAAATAGCTAACTCCTCCTAATCCTAATGATGGGGGAAAAGGTAATTAGATACACCAGCCACTAAAAACACAGTAGGATACACTTAGGATGGCATGGGTAAGGGGGTATACCAGTGATTAAAACCAGGGCATTTTATTTCTTTTCTCACTTTCATTCTAAAGATTTTCATAAGAAATGTTTGCTGATTTCAACTTCCATATTAATAGAGATGTTGCTGACAAGTTGAATAAATCCAAATAAGTTTGTAAGAAAATGTTTAAAAAGTCTAAAAACAGAGCACTGTGACTAAATGAAGTTTAGTGTTCATGCCCTGATGATTAGATTGACCACTAACATAACATAACTGTAGAGAATCACGTGAAATAAGGATGGAAGATACTAGGCGGTGTATATGTTACTATAAAATATTAACAACCTTTTATCACAATAATAGGAGTCTCACTATCTATTTATGGTATTAAGATATTGAAGTAAACAAAGAATTTATTAAAATTAAATTTCTATATTGACTCACATATTTATAAACCAAAAATAAATTTAGTCACATCTATATTAAAAAGTAGTTTGCTAAATCACAACTGTCACTTTGTAATAGCAAATGCAAAAGTAATTGCAGAATAATGATCATAAATTTTCTCAAAACTAAATCACTCACTTTGAATTTAAATAATAAAGAAAATACTTCAGGGGCTTCTTGCCAAGCAGTTGTGTTTTACCGTATCAATAAACACATTATTATTTATGCATGAAGATAATTTTCTGAGAACTAGGAGTCAAGATTACTTCTAACAAATTCATAATCACTACTAATGTGTTTTATTTATTTTTAAAGTGGAATATTTAATTTTTATGTCATATTGCACTTCATAGCCTTGATAACTGCATTTTTATTATGAATGGCTTCATACTGCATACACAAAAATGCATTATTATTTAAAATAGGACAGCAAATTTTAAAATAACATTTGCTGTATAAGCAATTTTATGAAATAACTCGCCAATTTTTTTTAGGTTAACCCATTCTTTTCAAAGATAGCATATACTTCTTTAAAATCAACTAATTTAATCAAATTCATTTAAATTCAAGTAACCTGCATATTCTAAACAAAGTACAAAGATGACAATAAGATTCTTCTCTTAAATAATTTTAGTTTGGTAGTATAGATTAACCATATATACAACATTCTAAAATGAAAGATAAAATGATTGCTGTTAATGATAAAAATGATTGTGAGACATCAGATGAAATGTAAGAGAGATCTTAGACAAATGATTGATCTATCATTTGAAGTATTACAAAAGTTGTCTGGTAATTAGAAAAGTAGGTTTAAAATGAAGAAAACAAAAAGTAGATTTTTTTTTTTATTTCTAGGAAAAGCAAAATTGTACCAAAGTGAAAAGGAAATAATACACTAACTGAAACAAATAATATTTGTTAGTCAAGATTATGCTAAAACTAACTTGTTGAATCACTTGAATATTTTTTAACCATATCGCTAATCTGCAATCAGAGGACAGTAAATAATGCTAAAATAAATCAAGATGTCATACCAATCAGTTATATTTAGAAAGATGGTAATAAAGACCCAAAAAATAGCTATCAGAGTCAGTATCCTTGGGAGAATGGTGGCTTAGAGAATGAACAGTGATCACTTTTTATTATTACTCTTTCCCACGGTATACTTGATTTTTTATTTTTAAAATGCGTGTATAATTTTACTAAAATATATAACAAAGAGAATAATTGAAGACATAAGTGGAAAAAAGAAAACAATTACAGAACTAGAAACTTAAGAAAAACATTTCAGAAAAATATCTAATACAAAGATAAGAGTAAAGAAAATTAAAGAGGCAAAGCCCAAAATATTTAGCGGATCAATCCAGGTTGTTCATCATTTGATAAAAGGAGTTCCACAATTATCAGATAAGTAATGAGCTGGCCTAAAATGAACCATCTTTGGTAACACACATCAACATTCTCCAGGAAGGAGATCTTCAGGAATTCCACCAGGCTTTTTAGTTTCTTGTTTTACGTTTTGTAATATAAAGTCACTGGTGATATTCATATAGAAGTAATTCTAAAAGTGACTTAAATATTAAAATATTAAAGGACTTAAATCAAATAGTTTCAAAAGATAAAACTAGGAATACTACCAAAAGCAACTATTTCAAGTATGTGAGGAAGAGAAAAAACTGAAACTGATGGCTAAAAGAATTACCAGTGTCAATAGTTGGGAAGATTTTTAGAACGTGGGAAACAAGTGTGATTGTCAGCAGAATGTGGGAAGCCAGGGAAGGGAGAATGCAAATTTACAATATATTGGTGTAAACGTTACACTTTGTTGAAGGGATGGGACTTGTTACAGAGCAATGGCTTTCTCTTCCCATATCACTATCTTTAAAACAGGTCTGTGGACCTTTTCTATATCAATTCTAGATGAAACCTCAGGTAGATAGTATAGATGTCTCTCTTGTGCTTGGGGATGAATTTATAGTGTCATTTTGAAATATTGTTCCAATCCTGTCTTGTAAATGAAAACACAGTCAATGTACAATTTTCATTTTACCGTTTTGTCTTGACTGAGTCTGGGAAACCTATGGTGGGAAGCTGGGGTGAGGTCAACATCTCTTTCTCTTGTTTCTTCTTATGTCACACTCACTGGCTACTGCTTGGGCCCAGGGAGTGAAGTTGTAAAAATGAGAAAAGACAAAGTTTTATGCAAGCAGAGTTGTCATCAGATAATGTTACCCTCCGGCTGAGGCAACTGTCCAAAACCAACTCTGCCACTGGCCACGTGGCTTCCTGGGAAACCCACCCCGGATGGTACCCACCACGGCCTCCACTCCCACGCTCGGCTCCCATATCTGGCAAGACGCTTATGAATTTGCATCAAGCCTTAGCTGCCAGAGGTCATCCCTCTGTTACAGTTATCTCCAATGATCTCCTTGGATAAAATCCCTTTGAGTAAAGATGAATGGAACCATATTTCTCCAGTGAGGCCAACATCTAGCCCACAGAAAACATGAGTGAACTTTTGCCCAGACTTCTGGCGATACTGAAGCATTTTACTCTTATGGAAAGATTTCTTGGCCAGGCACGATGGCTCACACCTGTAATCCCAGCACTTTGGGAGGCCCAGGAGAGCGGATCACCTGACGTCAGGAGTTTGGGACCAGCCTGGCCAACATGGCAGAAACCCTATCTCTACTAAAAATCCAAACTTTTAAAAATCCAAGCTGGGTGTGGTGGCAGGTGTCTGTAATCCCAGCTACATGGGGGCTGAGGCATGGGAATTGCTTGAACCCAGGATGCCAAGGTTGCAGTGAGCTGAGATCACACCACTATACTCAACCTGGGCAACAGAGAAAGACCCTGTTTGTAAATAAATAAATATTATCACAGTCTCCAGCTCCTGCAAGTCTCTGGCCTTTAAGCTTTTAAAGCATGAATCAGGTCCATGTCCCTTCATATTACCCAACAACAACAATGATAATAATATAACATACACCAAGTTCTGTGTATCTTCCTGAAAGCCCCCCTTGGCTGATGCTTCAGTACCTTCTCTTTACCCCTCCATGTCCATTCTCTATCTGGTTCAAACCCTTCCTGTTTTCCCCTGGGATGGTTTGCCACAGCTTCTAGTCCTCTGGCTCTAGTTCTGCCTAGCACCATCAGGAGAAGAATGTGTGAAGGAAATAGATGCTGAGGCATTCGTTTTTCTGACCTTGTCCCTGCCAGGCTCTGGGTCAGCAGTGGCGCTGTTCCTGTCTTAAAGATACAGATCCTCCTGGAGTCCTGTCCTCAGCTATGCTACCGCAAGTCTGGGTTCTGAAACCTCCATTTCTATTTCTGTCTTCAGGTTCAGGGATGGTTAGAGTTGTTCTCTTGCTCACACCAGAGGCTGCATGCTTTATTTTTGTTTTCCCTCAACCTTCTCCACAACTTTATAAATAGTTCCTCTACTAAAATTTCTTTATTAAAATGCTAATTGTGTTATCTGTTCCCTACTGGGACCTTGAATGTTGTGTTTGAATTAACATGAGGTGAGGCACCCTACTCTCTGTATGCTGCTCTCTAACATTTTGTACTATTCCACTGACTGACTTTTTTTTTGAGACAGGTTCTTGATCTGTCACTCAGATTGGAGGGCCTTGGCATGATCCAGTCTCCACTGTAGTCTTGAACTCCTGGGCTCAAGCAATCCTCCTTCCTTAGTCTTCCGAGTAGCTGCGATAACAGGCGTGAGCCACCATCCCTGGGTCTTACTAACCCATATTAATATGCCAACTCCCTCTTTAAAAAATCCTCATCAGAGTCTTACCAAATTTAATGAGACATTATACTCTTATCTAACCTGAACTAGATGATGGGTGAATGCTGGAAGAACCCGTTTTATAGCTATAAAAGTACTTGGCAGAAGTGGGTTAGCACCTCAGTGAGAATGTGGCAAAAGAGAGAAAATAATGAGGTCTGAGGGAAGAGGAAAGGAATGAAATGTTCAGGCAGGAAAATGAGGAGGCATGTTTTTTCCTCTGAGATAACAGAAAAGTTAAAAGTTACATGGTCCCAGCTACTCGGGAGGTGGAAGTGGGAGAATGACTTGAGCCTGGGAGGCAGAAGTTGCAGTGAGCTGAGATTGTGCCTGGGAAACAGTGAGGCTGTGTCTCAAAACAAACAAGCAAACAGCAACAAGAAAAAAAAAGTTACATGAAGGGGCACAGAAGAAATGTTTAGGTAAAGAGCAAGACTGTAGAAAGACTCAATGTTGTCAGTAAAAGAGTGGTGTGTTTGCAGGGATCATCTGCTCACAGTAAAAGGGAGTGTAATGACTTGGGAGAGTTAAATATTTTTGGAACAGAGCTATGTAGGAAGTCAGCTAGAGGTGAGTGAAGAAATTGCTAAACAGCTGTGAGGGCTGTAGATGTCTCTCGGCCTGCAGTATCACCACTTCCAAACACCTATACGTGCTTCACAACCTTCTCTCATACGCTGCTTTCTAAAATCAGAAGTGACTTTTAGATAACAAGTATCTTACATTTATAAATGAGAGAAGAAAGGTCATTTTATTATTAACAATTCTTGAATCAAAGTTTCTTTTATCTGCGAGTTTCATTAGTGGATTTTTATGGCAAATCTCGAAGTTGCTTTTCTTCAGTAAGGAGCAAGCTGTATTTCCAGATGTGAAATAAAACTGTTGCTGAAATGAACATTATAAGAAATGTCACATAACTAAACATATAAAAATAGTTTCCAAATTAAAAATAAAGTGACATAGATGCTTCTGAACATTGCAAATTTTTCAGGAATGCAATTATTCTTAGTCATTTTCCTTAGAACGTCTATTGATAATGTTCAAATTTAAATCTAGTGAAAAGGGTCCTTGAATCTAGGCAAGCGCTTTAATGGAAACTTTCCCAAATGTTTACTTCTGCCATGTCCATTCACACATTTTTCAGTAGGATGCACATATCAAACTGAATATTCTGAGATTTTACCCTTCTTCCAAGTTATCCAACCACAGATTTATGAATGAGGGCAGAAGATGAGACAGTTCTCTCACAACAGTAACAGTAGCCAGAATACCAGCACTTTTTGCATTGATTCTCCAAGCCCCACTTTCACAAGTCAGTATGAAAATGGTCAGGGGGCCGGGCGCGGTGGCTCATGCCTGTAATCCCAGCACTTTGGGAGGCCGGGGCAGGTGAATCACGAGGTCAAGAGATCGAGAGCATCCTGATCAACATGGTGAAACTCCGTCTCTACTAAAAATACAAAAATTGGGCATGGTGGCGCACGCCTGTAATCCCAGCTACTCGGGAGGCTGAGGCAGGAGAATTGCCTGAACCCAGGAGGTGGAGGTTGCAGTGAGCCGAGATCACGCCATTGCACTCCAGCCTGGGTAACTAGTGAATCTCCGTCTCAAAAAAAAAAAAAAAAAAAAAAAAAAGTCAGATGGCACATGCTGACACAATGAGTTTAATTATAGGAAAGAAACCCTGAGCTTAGGGAACCCACAACTTTTATAACAGGTGGTACACCTGCTGCTTCTCTGCTGGGAGACACTATCACAATCTTTAAGGCTCTGAGCCAACTTGGTCTTTGTTCCAGAGAAATATACTCCTTTCCAGGGCTTACTAACAAATATCCTCGATGAGAGAGTCCAAAGGACAGTCAGTGTCCCTATTTATAAGATATGCAGAATTGCAAGGAACACGTGAATAATTGTCTTACAGTAGCATGGACTTATATTTAACATAAATTTAGAGTCACAATCCCCAACATTTCATCCCTGGATTTTTGTCTAATCCAGAGCTTGCCTTTTATTATTGCAGTATTATATCCAGAAAATATTAACCTTCTGATATGAAGCTTCTATTTCTGAGATTCTGTGTCAGTGTGATTTTGACAATGCAGTGTTGTCCACTGTGAATTTACATTAATTTGAGTATATAATCTGTGGTATTACCCTGAATAGAAGTTTACTAATACAAGGTATTTAAAATGTTCAGTGATAGGAATCACACACTAAATTAGTTTCTTTGATTTTCATTAACTCAGATTATGTAGTGATATGTCCAGAAAAAGGATGCATAATGCTGTAAAATTTATATCAGTTGGGATATATGAATATTTTGGTCACTTAAAAAATGTGGCAGAGGACCATGGGGAGATCGTTATTGACTATATAACATCTGAGTTGGAAACTGATTAATGATGAAATAGTTTTAGGAAATTGCTAAAATAATAAGTTGTATATTTTAACGCATAGTGTGAACTCAGGAAAAGAAAGATGACCCAGGTCAAAGACAGCAACTTTCGGCTACCTGTGGGAGTTCAGTGAAAAAGAACATGTAAATTTGTCCAGGTGAAATTTGATGCTGAGCCTTCTGCCTACTTCCCCCTACTCAACTAACCAAGACCTTACAGAAATTGGAAGGATATTCATTGTGAACATAGTTCAGCTGCTCCTAGCTTTAAGAAGAAAAGCTCCACTTCCTTCATCAGTCTTTTCCTTGAAGTAATTGCTACTTGCCTTTTTCATCCTAGGAGTGATTAAAACCCAAAAGTCAGAATTAAATATAGGCATAGGACACAGTATCTAAACTTTTGGTCCCAGGGACAGAGGCATCCTTTTATTTTTATTTTTATTTTTATTTTTATTTTTATATTTTTTAATTTTTAATTTTTTTCTTTTTCTTGCGTTTTAGGTTTTGGGGTACATGTGCAGAACATGTAAGACAGTTGCATAGGTACACACGTGGCTGTGTGTTTTGCTGCCTTCTGCCCCTTCACCCACATTTGGCATTTCTCCCCATGCTATCCCTCCTCTGCTCCACCCCGCAATGTCCCTCCCCTATTTCCCCCATTAGACCCCAGTGTATAGTACTCCCTTCCCTGTGTCCATGTGTTCTCATTGTTCATCACCCGCCTATGAGTGAGAATATACGGTGTTTCATTTTCTGTTCTTGTGTCAGTTTGCTAAGAATGATGTTCTCCAGATTCATCCATATCCCTACAAAGGACACAAACTCATTATTTTTGATTGCTGCATAATATTCTATGATGTATATGTGACACATTTTCTCAGTCCAGTCTATCATCGATGGGCATTTGGGTTGGTTCCAGGTCTTTGCTATTGTAAACAGTGCTGGAATGAACATTCGTGTGCATGTGTCCTTATAGTAGAACGATTTATAGTCCTTTGGATATATACCCAGTAGTGGGATAGCTGGGTCAAATGGAATTTCTATTTCTAGGTCCTTGAGAAATCGCCATACTGTCTTCCACAATGGTTGAACTAATTTACACTCCTACCAGCAGTGTAAAAGTGTACCTATTT
>CM052648.1:173831380-173852920 GCA_028533165.1 Leontopithecus rosalia
GTATTCAAATAGGAAAAGAGGAAGCCAAATTGTCTCTATTTGCAGACAACATGATAGTATATCTAGAAGACCCTATCATTTCAGCCCAAAAACTCCTGAAACTGATAAGCAACTTCAGCAAAGTCTCAGGATATAAAATCAAAGTGCAGAAATAACAAGCATTCCTAAACACCAATAACAGACTGAAAGAGAGCCAAATCAAGAATGAACTGCCATTCACAACTGCTACAAAGAGAATAAAATACCTAGGAATACAACTTACAAGGCACGTAAGGGACCTCTTCAAGGAAAACTACAAACCACTGCTCAATGAAATAAGAGAGCACACAAACAGATGGAGAAACATTCCATGTTCATGGTTAGGAAGAATCAATATCGTGAAAATGGCTATACTGTCCAAAGTAATTTACAGAATCAATGCTATCCCCATACCATTGGCTTTCTTCACAGAACAGGAAAAAACCACCTTGAACTTCATATGGAACCAAAAGGGGCATCCTTGAGACTCATAGGTGATGTCACCAAGTAACCTAGGGTGAAGTGGCCACACACGTCAAAGCCTTAGTACTAAAAATTGTCTCCTTGTTCATTGTGTCCTCACTATGTAACTTTTTTGGGAGTCCATGGCAGCCATAGGAACCAGATTGAGGGTTTTTGAGACCCAAGGCCCTGCTAATACCTTTCTATCTCATTGCAGTAAAAAATGTCTTTGGCTTTAATAATAAGCATACAAATTCAATCAATTGAAGTAAATCTTTTATTTCAAATTGTACTTTACAATTATATAATAGTCATTTTTTCTACAATTAGAATATTCAGATTGTGTAGTAGTACTTCTGATGAAGCTAAAAAGAAGTTAAAGAGGACAAATGCAGAACTATAATCTCCTGGGAGGAAAATATTAATTTCATTGAAAATATCAGCTTCGAAGGGGAATTCTCCTTCCTCAGGATCCCGGCAAAGCAATCAAGGAAGGACATGGCTCTCATGTTTCCAGAGACTCATGTTGTGGGAGATTCTTGAGTTGGCAGCATGGAATTTTAAGGGGATAGAGGCAAATTAACACAGTCTAAAGGTGGGAGGACAAGAGGACACTCATGTTCTATGAGGGAGTTTTAAATGAGGGGGAGAAAATATGAGCAGTGGCCATGTGGGATGAACTTTGGGGATAGAACGAGATGTCTAATGAGGATTGTAAGCAGGTGCACTGGGTGCTGTGTTATGGAGGACTCGTTGCTGCTTTCTCAAGAGATCTTTAGTAAATGTCTATCTACATTTTTGGTCTCTTTAGAACCTCATGTGCTTTTGCAACAGATGCTAATTTAATGCCGGGTTGGATAAAAGGTGGCCCAGCTTAGATGAGATCTTAGAAGTTCTGCCATATAATTATACTAATATACATGTATAATTATAATCACGTTTGGAAAGAAGATAGAAGTAAAACTCTCATAACATTTGACAATTATTTCAACGAATAGAATACTAATGGGTGGTTGAAAGCTTACATTTACTGTTAGCTTTATAGAATTTTTAGTATGCAATGAAACACACATACATAACAGTTTGTACATTGTCACTTTTCATTATTTCATATTTTGCCTTCCATAACATGATCAAATAATATATTATGTTTTTCTCTTATGGAAGTAAAAACATTGTCATTGTTTTAATGAAGCAAAGAATCCCAATCATAATATTATTAAAAATTTCTAACTTCTTAAAACATCATTCTCTCAACCTCAATTGGGCCTAAGTTTTTCTTCTTACTAAGTCACAAGGAGTAGAGGTAAAATTTAGAAACTAAATATTTCATGCCATAGAGCCAAACACGTAGTCCTTTTAGAAGAATTATCTTGTCAGATGATTTCCCTTCTAACAGATTGGTTCCAGAAAGCAGGTTTCACCTTCAGCAATTTGAGGGGCAAGAAATACTTCATTTTCCCAATGAAGATAGCATAGCGTTATTTGTCATTCCTGCAATGGCATAATTACTCACTCAGCGTGGCAGCTGTGGTTTATAGAACCATACTACAACTTGGATTTGTTTATTGGTTGCACTTTACACAGCTTTTCATCATCAAGTTTAATCCCGTAGCCACCAAGCTTTTGGGGTAATCAGGGGTCAGGCAAAATCACATACATGCAGAGTGCTTTATTATAATGTATTAAACGACTTCAGAACTTGTGAAATATGCACTAATATCTACTGTTGCTGTACTACAACATATTTACTGTAATTCATAAAATGAAATATGGTATTTCCACAGGCATTAGCAATAAAACCTCCATGAGCAGCCCATGATGAGACATATTTATTGATCTGAAATTATATGAAAGATTTCTCTTTTGTTTACAACCTCAACAAATTATACTAAATTCAAGGAGCAGTTGCAAAGTAATAATTAGGAGTTATATACTATGATTTGGCTTTATTCTATGTTTCATACTGAAATGAACATAAAAATATATGTTCTCCTATCTTTCTATCTCTATCAGTATATATTTCCCCTCCTACAGCCTGTCCAAAGTGTTCAGGTTTCCTGAAACAGACACCAACAAATGAATTGTAGCCAATGGCATCTGTTTTCTTCCTGGATGGTGTATTTTCTTTACTGCTCTCTAATATGACATTGGTGTGGCAGACTGAAATACCTAAGCTGAAGGTGTTGAATACCTTTCTCATTTGACTGTATTTTAAACTGTAAGCAGTATATTCCTGGTCTCAGCCTGAAATTCCTTCCACCCACCCAACAATAAAAGTAAGTGCTACATAAAGGAAATCCAACCACAAGAATTAGAAAAGAGAGAGACGGAGGCTGCAGCCAAACTTTCTTTACCACCTAATGGTCAAAAAGAAACTGTTTATCAGGTCTTTTAAAATCTGTTCTTGAGAATCAATCCTATTTTCAAGTTTTATACTTTATTTTCCCCTGGCTAGGGCCATTAGCTGGGCTGATTTGGTGGTCAGCAGGGTTGGGGATTCTAACTGAGATATTCCATCTTCCAGGCTCAGCCCTAACTCTCAGGTGTCCAAAACAGGGAGAAGGGACAAGGGAGAAAGCGAAATCTTCATGTGCTTCCTTGGTGGCAACGTGTCCCCAGCATCACTGTGACTAAACTGGTACTACTTAAAATGGTGAACATGGATTTCATTCCCCTTCGTCACTGAAGACACTTTACAAGGGAAGCTGAAACACCCATCTGCCTTCTCCAAGTATTCAAACCCCCAACTCCTTCTCCAAGTTGAGATTCTCATTGGCCTAGCTGACACTGGACTATACCCACAGCTTTTGTCATTTTTCTTTTTTTTTTCTTTTTTTCTTTGAGAAGGAGTCTCACTCGGTCACCCAGGCTGGAGTGCAATGGCGCGATCTCAGCTCACTACAACCTCCACCTCGCAGGTTCAAGTGATTCTCCTTCTTCAGCCTCCTGAGTGACTGGGATTACAGGCATGCACCACCATGCCCAGCTAATTTTTCTGTATTTTTAGTAGAGTTGGGGTTTCACCATGTTGGTCAGGCTGGTCTTGAACTCCTGACCTCATGATCTGCCTGCCTTGGCCTCCGAAAGTGCTGGGATTACAGGCATGAGCCACTGTGCCAGGCCGCTTTTGTCATTTTTCTAACTTTCCTACTCCTCTCATGGAACTAGGAGAAGTTCTGAGGATGTCTCTGTATCACCAGAAGACTTCGAAGAACTAAGAAGTGGTGGGAAGTATTTCCCATCTTCTTTTTAGTCACATTACACCAGTTTTCTTTCCAGCTCTCTTGTTGTCCACTGTTCCTCTGATCTTCCTCCCATTGTAAACCAGAGGCAGGATGTCTCCTTGATCACACCCAGCACCTGCTCCAATATCGTAACTTTGGAGAATGGCTTTTGCTTCCACAATTGCCCTAGAAATAAGTCTATTGGAACAATGAGGAGGACCCAAGGAATGAGATGCCAAGTCTCTTCTGAAAGCACGCTGAATTTCTACCAAGGTTCCTTTGGAGCTCACCTCACTTAGTTTTGGGAATGGTAACTCAAATCCTCCCCAGTTAAACAAAGGCAACCTATGGTAGCAATAGATGTGTCATTCCCATAATAGAATAGTCCTGTTGTTGACTTGACTAAAGGAAGACAAGGGTGTGGAAGGTGTAAGGTAGTTTGTTTCCTCTTTGACACATAGCTGTAGGTATCAGGTCTCCATTGCTGGTGACTACTTGTCATCTCTGTTTGTAATGTTGGGGATTATTTCATTTGTGCTTAGCTGTTGCCCTTGTCCCTTATTTGTGTACCTAGCATTTACTTGTCCATAATAAGAAATATATAAGAAATGATTATTTAACTTGTATTGTGATACATAAGCCCAGGAAAACATAACAAAACAAAAAAAAGCTTTCTAAGATTGTAAGCAATGCATAGGAATATTTTCAAATACATAATCATGAGTTTCACAAAGATAATGCAAATAATACATTTTGAAGTACAGAGGATCTTAGTATCTTAAATCTTAGAGTGTGAACACCTGAAGAAGAGTCAGCAGTGATTCCAGTCTTCTTTCCCAACTTCAATCTGTTTCTGAGTCATTAGATAAATGACACCTGAGACAGATGTTTCGGGGAAATAAATGCAGAACTAGAAAATACACAAGTCACGAGTACAAAAAAAATCAGGATTTCCTTTTTGACAAAAATTGACAATATAATACAGGGGCTAGTGATTTTTCTGTAATCATTTGATTCTGATTATCTTCAAACATTTGATGACTGGTTCTAAAGGACCTGTAATCATTTGATTCTGATTATCTTCAAACATTTGATGACAGGTTCTAAAGGATGCCTTGAGGAAAACCAATAAAATGGTGTATTTGATAGCAACAGGAGCAAGAGATGTTGACTATTCCAGTGGAGAACCTTCAGAAGATATTCCATTTTTATTTGACCTTGGAAGAAAGGAAGACAAAAAGGGCAGGAATTGATATACTTAAAGTAGAAAACAGAATATATTTGACTCCTGTAGGATGAGAAGGATTGATTTGATAATAAAATACTGACAGTGAGTATTACCATCATACCTAACATTCAGTGAGCAATTATTATAGGCAGTGAACTATTCTCCATCATCGTAAATGATATGAATGTATTTAACCTGAAAGTACAGGGAAGTAACAGATGTGGTAATATTACCAAGGCAGAAAATGAAACAGAAAGAATTGGCAATATAATCCAATTGTAAAATAATATATAATTGCAAGTTTTTTTCCTGTCTTTAAAAGACAATGTACACCTACATGAGAAAAGCAAAATGCAAACTATTTTTATTAGCATATTATTATATTTTACTAGTTTATTTTTCAGCTGAATTAAAATGGAGTTTGGGGAAAAACCTTTTTAATAGTAAAATATATTAATACTATTTGAAAATTAAGAAAATACATTGATATAAATGAGAAATATAGAAGATAATCAAATATCATATAATCAAAGCAGAGACACAAGAACATGACAGAAACCTGATTCCATTATTAGGAACAATGTGACTAATTCAGTCACAACCCATATGCTGGCCCCTGGTGTCTCAATTTGTCCTGGAGAAACTTGTAAAACAGTATTATATCAGTCCTTATATACTTGTCCCCATCCAATCTGGAAAGACAAGGCTTATGTTTCCTTTTCAGTCCCCTAATTTGTCTTTATGATGCAAATCTAGTTGGTGATATTAAAGATGTGGCTGATTCCCCTTTACTTACATGGAATATGCTACTATTCCAGGTAAGTAATAGTAAAATGGCCATTTCTCCTTGCTAATCAAATGTCATTTTGAACACAAAAGCCACTGGTTCTGGAGTATAAAATATAAACATAAAACATACCATATACTACCTCTGAGGTTTTCATAAACTCATATGATCTTTTATATTTTTCTCTTTGTATATAAAATGAAATAACACTTTACATTAAAATTGTTGAGAAAATTAAATGAGAAAATGCTTTTCAATGTTATTAAAATGTAAAATTGTAAGACTTATTCAAAGAAAATTATCACTTTGGCTTTGTGCTAAAAAGTAACAGTAGAAGACTGATTTTAAGTATTTTAAGTGTTTAATATTATATTAATTCTCATTTACTCTTTGCATTTTTAGATAGCCAAGTTTGGTTTTTTCTGAATTCAGTTTTTAAAAGGTAAGATAATACCAAGGTTAACATTGCTCGCTATTTAATAACTGTAAATTTTGGGCACAAATGCATATGCTTTGAGAAAAAGGAAAACGTGAAATTCCTAAATATTTTGGCCATATGGAAGATGATATCAGAAGTATAATATATTCTTCTCTGTATGTCAAAGAAGGAGGATAATAAAACTGTACTTACTAGGTTGGTACAAAAACAAATACAGTATTTGCCATTGCCAAAACCTACAATTGCTTTTGCACCAACCTAATAATATAAGTATGGTTTAGTTTCTGTAGAGTTCTGGCAAAGATGAGCAACCTTAATCTGAAATCCAAACTGCTCCCAAATTTGAAATTTCTTGGGTGCCAATATGATGCCACAAGTGCACATTCTACACCTGACCTCGTGCACTGTATCACAGCCAAAGCTCAGGCGTGCAACACAAAGTTTATTCAGTGCTTTCAAGAGAAAATTAAAATTAACATGAGGCTACAAGTAACTAATTTTGTGTTTAGACTTGCATCCTATCCCCAAGATATCTCATTAAGTATATGCAAATATTCCAAAATTTAAAAAAATTCACAATCTGAAACATTTCTGGTCCCAAGCTTTTTGATTAAGAGGTACTCAACCTGTCCCTGTTTGGAAACAGCTCCCACTAGATAGACTAAACTGGCATAACAGAGAGAAAAATGTAATATCTGTTGCTGGACTTGAGAAAGGATAAATATTTACACACAAAAGTGAGGGCAAAAGAAGATTACAAAAACATTCTTCTTGAAAGTAGATAAAATTATGCCCTTTTCCCTGTGTAGCTTGTTGGCCAATTTGAAGGATGAATACAAAGAACCAATGGCTGAATTCTAATCATATATTTGATGATTAAGCTTGGACAGACTTGAAGAGATAAATTGCATAAGCATCATTTTGGCATTTGATTTTCTAATAACACAGCTTCTTCAAACCCATTATAATTCTTATAATTTTTTAAAATCTTGCATGTGACTCCAACTTGCAAGTTATTTGTAACATTGCCAATAACTTTTCTTTTGGAGAAGAAAATATTCTGTGTGTGCGTGTGTGTGTGTGTGTGTGTGTATACTTATGTATACTATGTACATAGTTTATTACCGTTCTGCCTTATTAATCTATAAATGTATGCACTGAAAAAATATGTAATTACTAGGACTGTAAATGGTATTTATATCAGATGAAACAGATGATTATATTACATTTATTTTTCAAATATGTTCATGAATTAGGCCTTGTCCTCAGGGCTATTATAAACAATTTACAAAAGAAAGAGGTTCAATTGGACTCACAGTCCACGTGGTTGGAGAGGCCTCACAATTACGGTGGAAGGCAAGGAGAAGCAAGTTACATTTTACGTGGATGGCAGCAGGCAAAGAGAGCTTGTGCAGAAAAAATCCCATTTGTTTTTTTCTTTTTGAGATGGAGTTTCGCTCTTGTTACCCAGGCTGGAGTGCAATGGCACGATCTCGGCTCACTGCAACCTCCACCTCCTGGGTTCAGGCAATTCTCCTGCCTCAGCCTCCTGAGTAGCTGGGATTATAGGCACGTGCCACCATGCCCAGCTAATTTTTTGTATTTTTAGTAGAGACGGGGTTTCACCATGTTGACCAGGATGGTCTTGTTCTGTTGACCTCATGATCCACCTGCCTCAGCCTCCCAAAGTGCTGGGATTACAGGCGTGAGCCACTGCGCCCGGCCCAAACTCACAGTTTTTAAAACTGTTGGATCTCGTCATTCACTATCATGAGAGATGTGGGAACTGTGGAAGTTACAATTCAAGATGAGATTTGGGTGGAGACACAGCCAAACCATATCATTCTGTTTCCTGAAATTTGCTCTTTGATAAAAAGTTAAGAACCAGATTATCTGAGTCAAAAAAAGAACATATAAACTGGCATTTTAGCTTAGCTAATTATAAATATATAGATAAAGAAAAGCTGAGGACTTTGAAAAAATGATATTTAGTTCTATGCATAGGAAAAAAAAAAGGTATAAAAGTAAAAGCCTGTGTTCATTTGGGTATTAAAGGTATAAGTGTTAAGTATAAATATTATATTTTCTAATTGACTAGTCATTTATATACTTTTATTTGTATATTTTTCTATATTATTTTTTTCCAAAATATTACTGAAAGTTTTTAACACTTTTTTATTGATTTAAAAAATTTTTCAACTTCTTCAATCCAAATTTATTAATTAGTAATGATGTTGCTTTCTTCTTCTTAAAGTTTTTACCTATTATGTTTTCTGCAATATTAATCAGTACTTTAAAATGTACTAATGACTGTAATATGCACGTGTAATTTGTTTCCTTGTTAATTAGGATGCATCAGGTTTCTCACCAGTTAGGACAATGTTTATCTGTCTTCATATAGCCACATATGTTTTATAGATGTGTGTGTGTGTTCTTTTGTGTACATGGGTTGCATATGTGTTTGTAGTTATTATGTTAATACATACCATATTCTTACTTTATTAAATTCATTGGGTTGGGATTCACTCAGGGTGGTTGCCAAAATATTAAGGTAAATACAGGGAGGTTATAAATTATAGTCTTAAACCTTTTAGAAGGCCAAAAGGTTTCAGTGAGACTGGCTGAAGGCAGCCAGTTCTTAGATTAGAGCTTTAAGTCATAGAGTAGATTAAGGATGATAAAAGCTTCCCCAGTTAAGTCTGTTTACCCCACATTCATTTGTCTCTACTCCATTTACTCATGTAAACTTTGTGCTGGATGGTCCTCTCAGCGGGAGGTCGAAGGGGAATTACTCTTGTTAATAGTCTTTACTCTGGCTCCCAACCAAGACTTTTATTATCGGTAAAACCACTCTTTAAAGCATGTTAAATATCCACAAGCTTGTTGATTTAGAACCTCTGTTATTAAATATATACTGAATAAATCTGAACAGGAACTTCTGATCAGTTATCTGCAGTGGTCCTCTGAGAGCAGCCGACGACCATCCCTAGCCCACTCAAATCACTGTACTGGGTATGAGAGTGTATTTTATTCATCCCTCACTGAGTCAGGGTCTGCAGGACAGATCTCCACAGGTGGTGATCAACATCTCACATAGAAATTAAGAAATGTTAATATTTTCAAGTGCATTTTGGTTCTTTGGAGATAATGTTGTGGTATTTATTTAGTAATAGGATATGATGAAAAGTGCTAACAAAACTATCCTCAAATTGTTGCTATGAATCTTGGTCATGGACTATGATTATCCTCAAATTGTTGCTATGAATCTTGGTCATGGACTATGAATTTTATATGATACTTAATTCAATTTGCTGATATTTTATTTGGTGCTTTTTGGCATAAAGTTTTAGTTTTTTTATTGAGATTTAACTGCAATGTCATGCTGACTTTATAAACATAATTCCAAGATTACCTTTCTCTGCAAATGTTCTGAAACATCTAAAATATCAAGGGAATTATTTATTTCTGAAGTTTGGATAGCTATTACTCAAAACACTGGTGAACCCGGGTATCTACTACTGGAATAGGGAAGTGATGGGAATAAAAAGATGATGTCTTTTGAATCTTGTTGATATTCTCTTTTTATTTATTTTGTCTTCATCCAGTAATCTGCTTTGATATCCTGAATCAGTATTTCCATAGGTTGAGAGAGTTTTCTTATATTGCATATTAGATTCTTTCTTCAATTTTATTTTTATAGCTATAGTTACCACTCTGTACTTAGATCTCCACAACTTATTCATCCTGCCTAACCACAATTTTGCACACTTTGACAAATATATCTTCGTTTCTTCATAGCTCCTCATTTATTCTCTTTTTTCTATTTTCTAGAAACACTCCCTTTTGTGTACCTGGGGTGGATATTTTTAATCCCCCATATTTATCTTTTTCTTTCTTATCTCTCATTGTCTCTTTGCCCATTTCCCTTGGATCCTAAAGAAGACTCCTACATTTTCATTGATGTCACTTAGTAGTCTATAGCTTTAATTCTTATCTTCATTGGTTTTAATGAAGCCTGTAGTGTTCCTTTAGTATTTTAAGTTTCTTTAATGCTTACTTAACTCAGCTCTCTTTTTTGCCCTGTAATCAATCACAAAAAAAATTTCCTGTATTTTATATTTTGTTATGTTTTTTCTATTTTAAAATATTTCACTCTGTTACATATTTTAAAATATTGTACTCAAATATGTTAACACTGTAAAATATTTTATCTGAAATATGTTAACACTGTAAAATATTTTATCTGAAATATACACTTATATTTCTTGTCATTATTTTATTCACAGATAAACATTTTGTCTGATGATTTCTGTTGTATTGTTAAACATTTCTGAAATTCTCATGTAAAATGTGTGTGTGTGTGTGTGTGTGTGTGTAGTTTAAAGGATCTACACATTCTTTTGATATCTCATAAACAGAGTATGTAAGTTTATCTTGGTTCCCTCACTATCCCTCTATCTTAGTCCATTTTATGCTGCTGTAACGGAATATTACAGACTGGGTAATCCATTTGAAAAACAAATCTATTGGCTCATATTTCTGGAAATTTAGAAGACTAAGAGCATAGCAACAGCATGTGGAGAGGGCTTTCTTATTTCTTCATCTTACGGCAGAAGGTGGAAGGTAGAAGTGGAAAGGGCAAGAAAGTGTGTTCATGAAACGGTAAGGCATGCAGCTAAACTCATCATTTTATCAGGAACCCACTTCCAAGATAATGATATTTATCCACGTATAAGTCCAGAGCCCTCCTGACCTAATCATCGCCCTAAAGTCCCACTTCTCACTGCTGTGGCATTGGGGACTGATTAAGTTTCTGGCACATGAACTTTGGGGGAAACATTCAAACTATAACCCCATCTGATTATTGGTAGAATTCTCAACAGAGCTCAGGCTGAAGCTTTTTTAATAGATCCTGCCCTTTATCAGCTGTAGCTAATTAGAAGTGATACACATCTTTACTAGACTTAACTCCTTCCTTCTGTCATGCTTACATTCCTAAATATAAAGCACATCCTCATTCATTTGGATTTTTCACTTGTATCGAACTTCTTGGAATTCTAGCCCTCAAATCAATGCATAATAAAGGAGATAATGGTAAATTTGAAGAAATAAAATGATCATGACCATTTTTAAGTCAGGTCTTCCACAATGGCCATGGTCAATAATGGCCGACAGAAATGGGGATGAATATAAATTGAGTGAATAAATTAAGATTCCATCTACTCTTCTTTCTCCAGAAGGCTTCACTGTTCTTTGTGGGCCTCTCACCTGCCTTTTTATTAATTAACTTTTCTACTGAAGTCTGCATGATCTCAAACCAGTATTTCTAGTTTGTGATATTATAGAAATACTGGGTGGAGATTGTCCAGACTTTTTTGTGGACGATCTCCAACCAGTTTTTATGAGTCAACTAAGTATTTGTAAGAAATCAAGTTATAAAAATCTATTAAGCATTCATTTTGCATCAAACATTTATTGCATAAAATAAATAGACACAATGAAAATTCTTCATGATGATGGAGAGGTATCACTGTAACAAATCATTATCATCTTGGGTTGCAATACAGCAGTAAACACAGAGCTTTTGATATATGTAGGACCTATATTGCTGAGCTTAGCTGTGCACTCTGTATTTGGTTTCTTGTCAAGTTGTCAGCAATCACTTCACACTACTGAAAATATAACTGCCTTTAGCAGTTCTCTTCCTGCATCTAACCTCATACTTTGAAGCAGAAGGAGAAAATTACTTTAGCTGAGAGTCAGAGCTAACCTGAATGTTGTATTAAGTGGAGGTCAAAAGTCTCTGAAAATGGACTGGGGCTTTATTTATGGATGAAAGGGTATAAAGCCTTTGTTTTATTGATCTTCCCTTCCTAACTTTTATATTTACAAAACCATTGTTCATAATTTTATATATTGTTTCAGATCTCTTATATTCCACATCATTGGAAGGTACTGCATCTTATTCATCCTTCACTTCCAAGTTTCCAGGAAAGTGCCTGACATGGTAAATATTTAGTGAAAATTGAGTGGAACCAAATTACTGATTATATATACTCCCTTGGATATCCCACCTGCACCTGAAACTTAGTATGTGGAAAACTGAACTCATTATACTTTTTCCACGTTCAACATTGTCTTTTACCTCCTGTGTTTCCTATTTTGATAAAGAGCCCATATTCTCAACCAATCACCTGAACCAAGAGCCTAGGAGCCAACCTGACTTTCTCTTTTCCTCTCACTACTCATCACTGTCAACCAACTCTTGTCTATTCCCTCCCACAAAATAGCAGTTTAGTCCATTACCTCCTCTCCACTCTCACTGCATTGCCTGGTTACAGCCCTCACAATTCTTAGTCTGGAATGTAGTATCTCCTAATACTCCTAGCCATTCCAATTCACTTTCCAGATTCCTGACAAAAATGATTTTTCTGGAAGAGAAATCTGGTCATTAAATTTACCTGATTGATTGAAAATTTAGTTCTCCATGTCAGTGATGAGGATTTGGGAAAGAGAAAGCAGCAAGAATTCACAAAGAGTAACAAAGATCAGAAAACTATTCATAAACAGAGGTTCAGAGATTCTCAGGGGATGTGCAGATTTACTGAATCTTCAAATGAATACTGATCAACACAAGTATGTGAGGAAATGATCAAGGCCAGGGTACAAACCACTAGAAAGGGAAGGTAGAAAAGTCGCCAGAATTCACATGTGGTCACAAGTAGTTTGTGTTTCCACTAAGAGTAGAGAAATCTTGAATCCATTAGAGTAATGAGAAGGGTATTGTCTAACCAACGTGGAAAAAATTCTACCTAGTCTAAAAGGTGCTCTGATCTTACCAAGCAAGCTTATAAGCAAACTTCAACACAAGCGAATTATTCCTAAATAACTTAACTGCATCCCAGAATAAAGCTTAACTAACTGCTCAGCACAAAATAAGGTAAAACTCCCTATGTCTAGCATTTGATAAGAATATATCAGGCATACAAATAAACTGAAAAATGTGATACAAAGTGAAGAGAAAAACACCAATCAAGAGAAACAGACCCACAGTGACACAGTTGCTAAAATTAGTAGATAATGACATTAAAACAGATATCTGTGTTTGAAAAGGTAGAGGAAAGCATCAAAGGAGAGACACGGAAGAGAGATCAAAGTGTGAAAATCAACTTCTAGAGATTAATCAAACTATAGTGGATGAAATTACAAGCGGATTATCAGTTGCAGTTAAAAAAAGTGAATAAATGTTTAACAATGGAAAGTAACTGAAATTTTAAAAAATGGGAACAGAACATCAGTGGGATAACTTCGGTGCCCTACTATAAGGGTAATTGGATTCCCCAAAGGATAAGGGAGAGAAAAGTTTTCAGAAAGTAATGTGTGAAAGAATAATTACTGAAACAAATTTAAATTTGGCAAATTGGGCTCTCCTCAGTCTAGTAAGTGTCCAAAGTTTCTTCTTTTCTTGTACTTACTGACCTGAGCATTGCTTTGAGACAAGTCCACATGAAACAAAAATGAGGCAAAGGTAAAGAAAAGGAAAACTTCTCTTGGTCAATCAAAATGAGATGGCTGAAAAGAATGCCAAATCCTCGCCACAAGTAATGGAGTGAATGGTCACCTTGGTCCAGAGTGAGAAGACTGTGAGCCTCAGGATGGTTCTAACACAGGATTACCCACTCACCTGGCTGCAGTCCCTGTAATTCAGACTCATCTTTAGGGCTCTTCCCCTATCCACAAGCCAGCTTCCTGCTTTCTCTCTCCCTTTTTTTTTTCTATTTTCTCTTATACTCTTCCTTTCTAAAATCTTCTTAGTCTCTCTCTAAGCTCTACAGAGTATCTTCTTTGTGGTTTCCTTATATATTTTATATCTGCCTATGAATTACCATCCCCTTAAGGTTAAGGCTTCTATAAAAGATCGGGCAATAATCTTTGTAATCTAATTATTTCTTAGGGACCACCACCACTTACTCTTGTCTGTGTTCAGCACAAGGAACAAGAAGTAGAGTACTCATTAACTCAGGGGGATGAGGAGTCAATACAGAAAGCATTCATAAAAAAAGCTTTACATCTCAGCCATTTCTAGGCACAAAAGCCTTATGAAATTTTAACATTTTATTTTGACATGGTTCTTTTGTAGTCATTTGTTAAATACAAATACAGATTTTTAAAAATCATTTTATAATAATTGTAGTATTTGCCACTCTGTTGATGCCACATAAATTCTATGTATAAATAGGTGGAGAGGTAGTCAGAATATTGGTGGAAAAGGTTGCATAGTATCTGGCACCATAGCTCACTATCTTTTACGTAATATGCTTTAATATGTTCAGTAAAACATTTTTAGTAAAGGGCTCAGAAATTATGATAGAGTAATACCAGTCACAGAATCAAGAAAGGCATCTAGTACAAAAGATTTTAGAAATAATCTTATTGTAACATATCCACTAAATTTAATGATGAACGTTAGATGACTTTTTATCCCATTATAATCTTGTTTTCTCTCATGATGCTATCCATTAAAAAATAGCTTCTCTTGTTAAAGCTTCTAAAAAAGTATCAAATCTTGGCCGGGCATGGTGGCTCAAGCCTGTAATCCCAGCACTTTGGGAGGCCAAGGCAGGTGGATCACGAGGTCAACAGATCGAGACCATCCTGGTCAACATGGTGAAACCCGGCCTCTACTAAAGTTACAAAAAATTAGCTGGGCCCAGTGGCGCGTGCCTGTAATCCCAGCTACTCGGGAGGCTGAGGCAGGAGAATTGCCTGAACCCAGGAGGCGGAGATTGCGGTGAGCCGAGATCGCGCCATTGCACTCCAGCCTGGGTAAGGAGAGCGAAACTCTGTCTCAAAAAAAAAAAAAAAAGTATCAAATCTTCCTTTGTTCCATTCCAGCTAAGCAGTGTGTTCTGCCTGTTCAGTGCTTGCTAAAAATAAGATGAAAAAGATAAAATGACTATCTAAAGTGGTTTTACAAAAGACTGTATCATAGATCCTGTGAAATCCTTCCTGATTTAAGTCCCTTTGAGTGCTGGCTTTCTTGAAATGGCAAATGAATTGCTCACAGAGCAGTCCACCATTCAAGGTTTGTTCATGGAGTCTTACTTACCACAGTGATCTGTGGACGTGATAACATAACCTATACAGTGTTCATTTTTCTCTTGGGTGGTTTGGGCATTCTTAAGCCATTTATTCAAACATTATCTTTTCAGTCTTACCTTATAATTTTTATTTCTAAAGCTAAGTGATCACAGGCCAGGTACCTGTACCTAGTAGGGGTTTTCTAGGCTATAGGAAAATGCAGGAGACATTGAAAAGCAAATGGGTGCAGATGAATTGAAAACTCTTCCTCCCCACGTTGAAACCCAGTTGAAGGTTAGCATCTGAACAGAAAACATCTTCACAGACATGAATGGGAAAAGTTACTGCTCAGAGTCCAGAAGTAAAATTCAACCACTCCTACTCATTGCTTCTAGAAATTACTTGATAAGTGATCATGAGGAATTCTTTCTCTATCTCACTGTCTCTCCCTCTCCCTCCTCCTCCATTGCTTCCCTCTCCTAATTCTGGCTGAAATTGGCACCTAAGTCAAATGAAGCTAAGCAAACACATTAGAGTGTTAGTATGAGACAGATATGTATGTATGCATAATACACATATATGTATTTACATGTAGATATATACACCTATGTATGTGTGTATATATCTACGTGTATATATATATATATATATATATATATATATATATATATATATATTTTTTTTTCTCCTAATTCTATCCACAAAAGAAGCACTAATACCTTAAGAGCCATAAGCAAACTTTGTGCCCGGATGGCTTTTAATACCTGTCCCTACTGAAAGGAACAAGAGCCTCTTGGAGAAACGTCTGGTTCAGGGCTGGAGCAAAGAACGTACCTGACGAAACTGGAACATCTTTTTGTGACAGAAAGAAAGGAAATGCTTAAAAAAACAATGGGGATATGTCCAAAATAAATAGGCTTGAAGGGGTTCCTGCTGACCAAATCTATAGACATTTGAGTATTAAAATAAATGAGGATTGCAATGGATTTTAAGGATTAAATAAAGTAGGAAATTAGTCTATTTTAATAAACAGATCCGTGCATATATAAATGGATAAATAAACAGAGCGGCTGTGTGGAATACCATTTGCAACCATGGTGGTTAAGAATAATTCAGGCAAGAAATACCAGTAGAACACTGTATCTTTGGGAAGAGCTGGATGAGAAGCAGGCTGCTTGCATGTTTTTAAAGTGTCTCATCACAGACTGCTATTCATTACAAGGAGAAAAGTACTAACTAAACAGTGGGGAATGCAAATGACACCTTGACCTGTTGATGCAAATTACCCTCACCAATAAGAGACATGTAGATGTCTTGTAGTTGGGGATGTGGTACCCCAAGAAGGATACCACATCACTGCTGCGTTATTCCACTTGGGCTGTATAACCAGAGTCTAATCACGAGAACACATCAATCAAGCTCACTTGAATAAACATCCTATAAAATTACTAGCCTGAATTTTTCAAAACTCCCAATGCCATGATAAAGGTAGAGAAATCCTGGTAGAATAAAGAAAGTGAGAGAGTTACAAAACCTAACTGCAGCATGTGCTTTAGACGTGGAATATGGACTACACAGATTAGATGAAAGGGTTGCTTTGGTCTTAAATTCCTTGGATTTTATTATCTTCAGATGCTTACCTGAGGATATTTAATTCAGTCTGGAGAGTTGTATGGCAGTTTATTTTACTTCCTCGTTAGTTGGAAGGGAGTAATGCCTTCAGCTGAAATGTTTTGATTCATATTTTCTGTTTTCTACAGTCGCTTTTGTCTTGTAGTTTTTGTAGTTATGGTTTTTATTCTGTTTCCAGGTATCATAGAAATGGAGTTCCTAGTTCAAGATTATCCTTCTCTATAAAAAGTAAAATGCGCCTTATTTAATAAGAGATGTTGGCATTTGGGCAGAAAGGGAGTGGTAGGCACATGCTGCTTCTCTTCCATCTGGACATATGCATCAATTTTGCCTTTTTTTCCTTTCTGCGTTATGACTCCTGATCAAATAGACAACTGAAATTATTCTCAGATCTGAAAGTTTTTATTATTTCTGTTACCAGATTCCTCAAAGGTCCCAGATTTGTAGCTCTTCAAAGCATGTTTAACCTGTGCACACAGTCTCATTTTCACCGCTGGTGTTGACAGAAAGTATTTCAAAAATAGAGGCTAAGGATTGTAATATAATGTAGGTATATAATGACAATGGCACAGTTTATGCTTTTCCTGTGCTTTTGGTCTACCTGAAGAATAATGTGCACTTGCTGTGAATGGTAGGGCCCACATACATTACGTTGATGATTTATTGTTCAAGTAAAAAAAAAACCAACAAACTAGTGAACTTTTACTGAGTAAACTTTTGATCAGTACGATAGCATGTGTCTCCCAGAGTGTTTTCTTCCCCAAATTTACAGGGCTTCTACCTTTTATAAAAAACCATCCTCACCTGTGACTCATGTGACTTATCTCATGTCACCTGTGACTCATGTGACTCCCCTTGGCAGTCGTTGGGAATACCTCAAAGCAGAATTAATCCTACCCTGCTCATTGTTTCCACAACCTTCTTCCATTATGTGACAGTCCATCTCAACGTGTCTGTACATTATTAATTAGACTGTGGCTCCCTCAAACAGGTAGAGATTAAAGAGGACACCATCTCTGTCTACTAAATCATGTGAGGCCATTACAAATGACCAATATTTGTAGGCCACTACATATGGGCTACTACTCAAACACTTACTAAAGTTTTAGCCCAGTGCTTGAGTTTACAAAGTGTGATGAACTGAATTTGTAGTTAGACAATTTTGCCAAGGGGAGCTGAAACGTTTTGTGTAGAACAGTGGGAGAAGTATGTTGTTGTTGTTTCTGAAACAGAGAAGAGAGAAAAGAAGTGAAGAATAAATAAGAAAGAGAAGTAGAGATGCAGTCTTCAACAGATGACAGCAGACTGAAGCTAGAATCCAGGCCAGACCAAGGGACTTTATGATTTTAAGGAGGATGGCTAACACACAACTGGTGGTGTTTGAAGTGCTACACTGGTCAGTTATATACTAGTCAGTTATATACTGGTCAGTTTTCTAGCTCTTGAAAACTTAAGTTCTGTTACAGCACATATAGGATGTATAAGAATTTTGTTTTTAAGAGCACTAAGGAAAATGCTATGTTTGTTATACGACTGGCCAAATTAATTAGAAAAAGAACCCTACACACAGAACAGTTGCATAATTTTGAAAGTAAGTTAAATGAGAGGAAGAGGAAGCATAGGGCAGGGCTAGGAAAGAGTGACTGCAAAATTATAAGCCTGTAGATAATTCGTTAAAATCCTGAGGAGGACTTTTAAGAAAGTGTGTAATGAAAGCTTGAAGCAGTCTCATCTAGTGTTTAAGAAGAAGGGTTTTCTTGCCGATTTCTATGATGTGTTTTTATTCGTATACAGAAATAGCAGCTACCTAGTAAGTAATAGGCTATTTACTTAGATAAGAGGTGAGCCTAAGATGTAATACCTGTACTTTCACCACTAGCTTTAGAAATAAATATCTAATAAGACCTATTTTGGCACTGCAATGAAAACTACCAAAATTGAAAAACTCCTAAGTGTTCAAGAATAGAGAAATAAATAAACAAATTACAGCATATTTGCTCTGTTGTGTATATGTCACAATCACAAGATTGAAATCTATCTATATAAGCTGACATGTGAAGTTCCCTAAGACATAATGTCACGTGACAAAAGATATGTTGTCCTACCATACAACTGCCCTATTTATGCAAATGTTCAGGACACTGTGTATTAACAGCAGTTGCCCCCAGTTGAATGATTTGATTGTAGAAAAAAAGGTATATCTTCACTTTGCTCTTCCTATCCTTTATGTTACTCAGAATTTTGTCATGAGAATTTACATATATGCACAAAATATTGTAATATGTTAATATATATTAATACATGTACACTGTGAAACAGAACATCTGTCTTTGGGTCATGGTTAGTTGAACTAATGCAAAATTCTTACAATTAACATGGTGGAGAATTATAAAAATTGCGAATAGTGCTGGGAGTTCACAGGAAAGAAATGGAGATGGAAACCCATAGACATTGTCAAAAAGTGGAAGAAGCTGAGATTGCGTGACAGATGAGAACCGTATGAGGTAACTTTGTTGGACTCGTGACTCAGAAATAGGCTTTCAAAAATACAGGTTTGGAAGTCTCTTTTTATTCAACTTTATTGTAGTAGAACTTCAGAAGGTGACATTCACTAATTTTACTTACCCAATTCAACAAGTTTTGATAAAAGCATAGTTACATAGGTCCTATCATATTAAAACTCTAAAACAATCCCAACCAGAAACTCCTCTGGTGCTCCCCGTTTGAGTCAATTCCTTTCTACTGTACCCAGCTTCTGGGAACCTTTTTTTTTTTGGCATGGGGTTGGGGAGATAGTGTCTCACTCTGTTGTCCAGGCTGGAGAACAGTGGCACAGTCTCAGCTCACAGCAGCCTCTGCCTCCTCGGTTCCAGTGATTCTCCTGCCTCAGCCTCCCAACTGAGGGGACTACAGGTATCCACCACCATGCCTGGCTATTTTTTTGTATTTTTAGTAGAGATGAGTTTTCACCTTGTTGGCCAGGCTTGTCTTGAATTCCTGACTGGGATTGTTAAATGAATTTTTGGCCTTGTTTTTGCGTCGTCTAGAATTTAATATAAATGAAATCATACACGAAGAAGCTTTTTAAATCTTTTTTACTTAGCATAATGCCTTTTAAAGTCAGTTTTGTCTTTACATGTGTTAGTACTTTATTACTTTTTTTTCTCGGTTAAGTAGAATTTCACTGTATGGATATGCCCCATTGAGTTTGTTTATTTACCAATTAATGGACACCATAGTTGTTTTCAGTTTGGGATTGTTCCATATAAAATTTTTATAAGCATTCATGTACAGATATTATATAGACATATATTTTCATTTTCTTTGGTAAAAATCTAGGAATGGAATTGCTCATACAGTAAGTGCATGTATGAATTTATAACATAAAATGCTAATCTGTTTTCCAAAGTGGCTATAGTAATTTACGTTTTCATCAAAAACATATGAGAGTTTGGTTGTTCATCCTTATGAGAGCATAGTTTTGTTACTTTAATTTTATTTTAAATGTTTCAAAAAATAGTGATATTTCCTTATAATTTTAATTAGCATTCCCCTAAAGTTTAATAATGTTGATCATCTTTTTATTTTTCATCTTTATCATTTCTTTTTTGGTAAAGTATCTTTTCAAATATTTTACCTAATTTTTTTAACCAAATTGTTTGGCTTCTTTATATCGAGTTACAAGAATTCTTTGTATATTTGGTATACAAATTCCTTATTTGACGGATGATTTGCAAACATTTTCTCCCATTCTGTGGATTATCTTTTAATTTTCTTAATGGTGATTTTTAAGAGCAGGAGTTCTTAATTTTTATAAAGTCAATATTTTCTATTTTCTATTTTTTATTTTTATTATTTATCTTGTTTTCTCACCTTTTCTAAGAAATGTTTTCTTAACGATGTTCATAAAGATTTTCTCAAATATTTCTTCTAGAAGTTCTAGAGTTTTACATGTTACATTCAGGCCTGTTATCTATTCCAACTTAATATTTTTATAACAAGAAAGGTGAATGAGGATCAAAACTCATCTTTTTTCATATGATCACCAAGTTACTCAAGCATCATTTGTAAAAGAGTCTCTTCTTTCACCATTGAAAATCAATCATTGTAGAATACTAGCTGACTATATATATGTGTAGATCTATGTTTAGACACTCTATTCTATTTCATTGATCTAAGTCTTAAGTTTCCATCAATGCAACCCTGTCTTACTATAGCTTCATAGTGTGACTGTAAATCAATCCATAGGAACCCACCACATTTGTTTTCTTTTAAAATATTGTTTTAGTTATTCTCAAGGTTTGTATTTTCATGTAAATTTTACAATCAGCTTGTTAATTAAATAAATATACCTGATGGGATTTTGATTGGGATTGAATTGAGTTTATAAATCAATTTTGAGTAGAATTAACATTTAAATTATATTTAGTCTTTTAGTCCATAAATATACTGTATCTCTCCACTGCTTTATTTTTATGTTGATTTTTTTCATAAATGATTTTTGATTTCCAGCACACAAAACTTGCTTAAATTTTACTAGAGTTATTCTGAATAATTTCTTGTTTATGAAACATTGTGAACAGTATTATGCTTTTTAATTTCAATTTTCAGTTATTTTTAGCTCATAAACAAGGGTGTTATAAATATATGTATATATGTGTATATA
>CM052648.1:173853020-173899280 GCA_028533165.1 Leontopithecus rosalia
TAAAACATATACACATATATGTGTATATATATACATATATAACATATATACACATATGTGTGTATATATATACATATATAACATATATACACATATGTGTGTATATATATACATATATAACATATATACACATATGTGTGTATATATACACATATATAACATACGCATATGTGTGTATATGTATATACATATACACACATGTACATATACACACATATGTATACATGTGTGTATATGTATATACATACACACATATATATACATATGTGTGTATATGTTGACCTGGCATTCTATGACCTTGGAAATTTTATGTTTAATCAGTTTAGCATTTTTGTAGCCTTTTTGAGATATTCTAAATAGCCAATTATAACATATGTTAATACAGTTTTGTTTTTCCCAGTATGCATGCCTCTATCTCTTTTTCTTCCCTTATTATTTTCCCTAAGACCTCAGCCTAATGTTGAATAGAAATGGTGAGAACAGGCATCCTTATCTTGTTCTCCACCTTAGCAGTTATTCATCAGTCTTTCACAGTTTAGTATTTTATTCACTGTAAGTTTTGTCAACTTGAAAGTGTTCCTTATCTTTCTGATTTGCTAAGATCTTTATAACCATAGCTAACAAGTGTTGAATTTGTCAAGCGTAGTTTTGCATGTATTGAGATCCTCCAGGAGCTTGGATGCCAGTGCTCCTGTTGCATAACCAGGCTATAAGATTTGTACGTGTTTTCAAGCAAAAAGCTGAATCTAAGCTGCCTACCTGGGCCCAGGAATTTATGCAGCACCCTCAGTTGACAAGGACTAGAAAAGCCCTCCTCTCAAGTTGGAGACATGACAAGGAATCTTGATTCTGTTCTGATTCTGGACACCAAGAAAATCCAATGAGCTAACCAAATCTCAAGTAGATTTTGAACTCTCATCTAAAATACAATTATAATACCAGAGTTCCCGAGTTCAGACATTGATATAAAAATTGTTTTTGAGTTTATTATAGAATTAAAGGTATATATTCTGAAAAGACATACCTGCCATAAAGGCCACATGGCATCTTTAATTGCAAATAATGGAAGCTAACTCTTCTAAATTCTTCTTACTGTATTGAAATTTAAGTAAAATATATGATAGAGTATTTTTTTATTCATTCATCAAATATTTACTGAATGTGTCTGTTAGGGATCCAGGCATTTTTCACGCTTAGATGAATGGAAAACATGAAAAATCATGTCTTATTCCGAGGGCAGATTATTGCTATTTTCATGGTACTGCAACTAAATGTGTGTGTCTTATTAGAGTACATATTGATTGCATATAACATGATAGCCTAAGGATGTAAAGTACTTTCATTTCCTAAAATGTTTGTGAGACCTTTTCATAATGATCACTAATAATCTACAATATATACATATATGATTACATATATGTATATATATCTTCATTTCATTATTTTCAATAAGAATGTAAAAAACTGGCTTTGTTCTAGGAAGTTACTTTGCTTTGTGATATTTCTGAATTTATTTATCCTCTGTGCACCTCTTATTAGATAGAATTATACTGAGTTGCTGCAAATGAAATAATCCAATTTCTATACATTATTTGTTTTGTCAAATAACACCATTTTCAGTCTTTGCAATGTATCTGTACTTTTAGTTATTTTAAGATACACTCTTCGGTTTATATTAATAGCACCATATTAATCACTTTATAAAAATATATGAAATCTAATTGCTGATATTAAATATAAGGTATATTTTATGCTCCTATTTTATCACCAAAGTAAAACCTCTTCCTAGTGTAGATTTAATTATTTGAGTAGCCACCATTCACCTCTGCTATCAAATATTTCCAAATTAGTTATTTCAGTGTTTTTGCCTTATTTTATTTGTCCAACTATTTAATTTCTAATTAAACTCATTTAAGTTACAAACTAAGAGGATGTCTAGATTTGTCGTTTCCAGATTTATTGCAGACATTAAGAAAGTTATATTCAGTCTTTAATATATTTCATACAACAAAACTCAAGTTGTTGTTTTGCTAATTATTCTATATATAGATTAAAACATTAATCCCTGTTAAAATCATGCTGTTTAGTACTAAGTTGTTGGATGAAGGGATGATCAAACTGGGGCATTTCATTTTTTGACAACAGAGTTAACTGAGTGTCTCGGAATCGCCTATTATGTGTAACTTTTCTCTAACACCATTATATGTGAGCTTCCAGTAGGAGCGCCTTCTCATGGAGGGTGGTTATTCATCAATCAAGAGGCTTTAAGTGTGTATAATCTCCAACTAGAGCCTTCAGTATGCAACAGGCTCCCTTCTGCCTTCATGTATAACAGTGGTATTTATAGCTGGAGCTTTGCTGAATGTTGTTGATATATTACAACAATATCCAGCAAATGCACTGTATTTCCTCACTAATCCAAAGCAGAAAATGGCATATTTCTAAATTAATAAGAAAACTGAAATCCGCAAACATTTATTTCCATAATCTTGTTGCTGACATTACTTTACATGTAAGCATTCAAACCAAGTTCAACTTAAATTCTTCCATCAGTTTTTCCTTAGTTGCTGTGGAGTTTTATAGGAAATTTAGATAGTTACAGGCTTCCCCTATAAGCTCTCTTCAATAATTTGATTTTGCCTATAATAAATCTGTCCATCATGGTAAGCAATTCTTTTGTTATTCACATTGCCCTATGTTTATTTAACACAAAACTCTATTTGTGTATCTCCACTGAAATCCTTGGTAATTTTTGATTGTCTATTAAATTGTGTTTTAAAAATGGCATTGAGTTTAAAATAAGCTGTCAATGGTATGACACTCATTGTTTATTTTAAAACCATAATAAGTGTAATTCACTTTTCTGCTAATGGACTCAGTTCCAAGTAGAATTCCAAGGGATAACAAAATGTCTCTGAAATAAACTTTGTAGTAGAGGAAAAAGCAAACAACTCTTGAAATGAATCAAAAAAATTTACATTATCCTCCTGGCCAAGCGGCCACCACCTGCCTGTAATTTTGTAAAACTCACTTGGATTTATTGACATCTCTCTCCTTGTCAAAAAATAAGACAATAATAATTGAATTCATTATTCTTACTATCAGAAAATGGTTTATTACTTTTAAAACCTTATTTCCCTAAACTTTGAAACTCAATGGCTTTTTTTATGATTATTGTCTTTAATTATTGGCAATACTATGAATAATTTAAAAATGTTAGGTGAGGCATGTCCATTGTATTTATTTTGTGCCTCAAAAATATTCAGAATTTATGGATTAGTCTTGTTATTTAGAAAAACATGTAGAACTTTAAGTATAAAAGCTCAATATTGATGTGAGGGTTTTTTGTTGCTGTTTCTGTTCATAAATTCACCTGTAAGGTTTTACTTTCAATATAGCTTATCATCATTGATTTTACTTATGTCTTTATTTTCAGTTTTCACTGTGTACAATATATCTAATTATTCAGTGTTATTGTTTACATGTCAGGTGGGCATACTGATTATTTAGGGTTTGGAAATTTTTCAAAGCCTATAGCATTTTGAAGTCAATGCTGTAGGCTTTCACGATAACAAATGAAACAGCAGAAAGTCTCATTTTCTGTTTGATATCTTATAAATGTAATTATATAAGGAAATTCCCTTCACCCATTATAGGATTCTGCTCTCAGAATTGACTCTGTTTTCAGTGATTTCCAGAGCAAACACCCTGCAAATGAAAATCTCAATACAAACATGCTTCCAAATATTTTAGATGTTACCAATTTTAGTTCAAATGTAATATTTTAACAATTGTGTTATGAATACTAGTATCAAAGCATCAATTGTAAATCAGTATTAGGTTCTATGATGGAAACACAGTGCATATACAGGCCAGATATTCTGAAAAGCCACATAGCATTAAAGTTTATGCTTGATTAGACTTTCTGGGAAAATTAAACCTGATAAATTAAAATTTGCATACGTTTTTAAAGTCCTTATGAAGATTGTGTGCATTGATGAACTTTTAAAAAAGACAGCATACCTCTTGTATGAGTAATAATTGGTGGTATGCAGTGAAATTTTTTCTTTTAGGGTTTACTTTTTAAATTTTACTTTAATTTCCAGGATGCGTGTGCAGAATGTGGATGTTTGTTACATAGGTCTACGTGTGCCATGGTGGTCTGCCGCATCTATTAACCCATCCTCTAAGTTTCCCCCTCTCACCCTGGTGTGTGCTGTTCCCCTCCCCATGTCCATGTGTTCTTATTATTCAACTCCCACTTATGAGTGAGAACATGCAGTGTTTAGTTTTCTGTTCCTGTGTTAGTTTGCTGGGGATGATGGCTTCTATCATCATCCATGTCCCTGCCAAAGACATGACATCATTCCTTTTTATGGCAGCATAGTATTCTGTGGTGTGAAGGTACCACATTTTCTTCGTCCAGTCTATCACTTATGGGCATTAGGTTTGGTTCCATGACTTTGCTATTGTAAATAGTGCTGCAGTAAACATATGTGTGGATGTCTTTATAGCAGAATGATTTATATTCCTTTGGGTATACACCCAGTAATGGGACTGCTGGATCAAATGATAGTTCTGGTTCTAGATCCTTGGGGAACTGCCATCCTGTCTTCCACAGTGGTTGAACTAATTTACATTCACACCAACAGTGTAAAAGTATCCCTATTTGACCACAGCCTCATCAGCATCTGTTGTTTCTTGACTTTTTAATAATTGCCATTCTGACTGGCGTGAGGTGGTATCTCATTGTGATTTTGGTTTGCATTTCTAATGATCAATGGTGTTGAGCTTTTTTTCATATGTTTGTAAGCCATGTAAATATCTTTTCTTTGGAGAATTATATTACAGTGAATTTTTATTTACCTTTTCATAATTTCCAGAAACTTTTCAAGATTACTTCCCTGATTGTTGTGTTGATATGTTGTTTTCTGAGAGTAGTATATATGTTTCTGTAAACTATTTTTAAATGTATGTAATATTACTGTCAGTATTTAGACGATTTCTAGTTTTATGATGTACTGATATTGACTCCCCTTAGCTCAACTGTGGTTATAGCAAATTAGAGTAATTCCAATCTCTTTCCATCAACATTCATCAGCTACCTAAGGGTTATCTCATCTCAGCCTCCTTCACTTTTCCGAGTACTTCTTTTCCAAAGTTGATTCTATAACTTTTTTTTTTCTTGGGTGCTGGTGAGGCACAGCTCCCCTGAGAGAATGCTCTGGATTCTTGGCCTCAAATCTTTAAAAGAATAAGCAATGTTACCACTGCAGTTGTGCCCTATGCTGGTAAAAGTAAATATCGGACCCAAGAAGTGTTGCAGAAAGGTGGTTTTATTTAAGTAGAAAAAAGAGAAGGAAAGGAGAAGAGAAAGACTTCCACAAAGAGTGTGGAAGGGAATCCCAGAGGGGAACTCCAAGAGGGGAAAGGGAGGTCCCATCGTGTGGGAGGGGATTCCAGAGAGCTGGAAATACAACGTGGGTCAAGGAGCAGGGGAATTTATTCTGAGAGACATTCCCACCTTCCCAAGTTCCTCTGGCCAATAAAAGGAGTTCCTTTAAACTTCCGCTGAGGTGACAGACTCTTAGTTTCTTCCCACGCCTGTGAAATTCAAACATAAACTGTTAAATCTCCCAGATGGAGAGAGATGGGAGGGGGGCATAGTGCTGGGAAATTCTTGCCCTTAAAACTGCACCCCCTCATGGACCCAGAAAGAGAACACATTCCCTCAGTATTCCTACTTTTTTGCCAGTTTTATTTTTATTTTTTCAACTTCTAGTTCCCTGATTATTTTGTTTTTGCTAATATTTCCACATATAAGTAAATCAAGATCTATTTTTACTGAAACCATTGAGGTAAAGGATAACAGGAATCATTTCAGAAAAATTAACTGGAATTAATATCTACCAATAATATCCATCTTCTGAATCCATAGCTTCTTAGGGGTTATGTCACCTTAAAAAGTAACTGAGTTAATAAACAACATCTACAAAAAGTCCTGCATTATACTTAATTGTGAGGAACCAGAAGTGTTTTTGCTTGGCTTAGAAACAAGACCAGGATGCCCTCTCTTACAATTCCTGTTCAACATTTTACTGAAAAAACTAGTTGATGTAATATGAAAAAGAAGGGAAATGTTTATAGATTGGAAAGAAAGAAAATAAAATATCTTCATTTGCAGATGACGTGGTTGGTCATAGAGAAAATTCCAAATGTTAAAAAATATGAATACTACCAGGATCAATAAAATCAGTAGGATAAAAGGTTAATATATAAAATAAATTTCTTTCCTATATTCCATAAAGAAACATTTCAGAATTTTAAAAAAGAACAAAGTAGCACTAAAACCTTTTTCATTAGCACCAAAACATGAATTACTTATGTGTAAACATATACAGAGTATATATATATATATATATATATATACACACACACACACACACATATAAATATAAATCTATAAAACGCTGATAAAAGACTAAAAGAAGATCTAAGTAAATGGAGAAATGTTCCATATTCATGGATTGGAAGACACAGTATTGTTTGATGTCAACTGAATATATAGATTCAAATAAAAGCAATAAAATAAAAATTGTATTTAATAGCTTTTAGCAAATTGATTCTAAAGTGTATGTTGAAAGGTAAAAGACCTAAAATAGGCAAGACAACACTGAAGAGAAACAAAGTTTGAAGGCTCATGCTACCTGGTTTTAAGATTCAGTACATAACTATCATAATCAAGACAGCATTATATTGGTTAAAGTAAGATACATACCTCAGCAGAAGTGAAGAGAGAGTCTAAAAATAACACACACAAATATAGTCAGCTGTCTTTGAAAAGGGCGAAAAGACGCTCAATGGAGAAAGAATTATCCTTTCAACAAATGATGCTTAAGCAATTATACATCTGTATGCAAAAAAAGAACCTAGCAAAAAACCTTATACATGGCACAATAATCAACTGTAAAATATAAAGCGAAACAATTCTAGAATGAAATACATGAGATAAATCTATGTGAACATGGGTTTGTTTATGCTTTTAGCTTTAACACCAAAAGCATAATCCATGGAAGAAAAGTTCGATGTTGGGCTTTATGAAAACTAAAAATGTCCGTTCTGCAAAGGACAAGTCAAGAAATGAAAACAGGAGCCACAAGCTGGGAAAAAAAAATGTTTGCATAGTAAAAATCTGATAAAGGAGTGGTATCCAGAATATAAAAAGACTTCTTAAAAGTCAGCACTACAAAAACAAGCATCCTAATTTAAAAGTGGGCAAATGATCTGAACAGACATCTTACCCAAGAGGATATACAGATGACAAATAAGCACATGAAAATACATCTAATAATCTGTCGTTAAGGAATTGCAAATTTAAAACAACTAGATATGCACTTATTAGAATGGCTAATATCCAAAAAACCAAAAATATCAATAGCTGATGATATAGAACAAGAGGAAATCTCATTCATTGCTGATAGTATTATAAAATGATATAGTCACTTTGGAGGACCCACCTTGGCAGTTTCTAACAAAGGTAAACATAGTATTATCATTTGACCCAAGAGTCATGCTTCTGGGTATTTATTGAATGTTTTATAAACACATGACCACACAAAAAACTGGAGGTAAATGTTTATAGTAGCTATATCCATAATAACCAAATTTAGAATCAACCAAAATGTTCTTTATTAGGCAAATAAACACACAATTACAGTTGGATGCAATGGAATATTTTTCAACAATAAAAAGTAAGGAGTTATCAAACTACCTAAGCACATGGCTAAGTCTTAAAGTGCATACTGTTAAGTGAAATAAACCAGGCTGAAAAGGCCATGGCTTCACACTGCATTATTTAGTTTACATGACATTTTGAAAAAGGCAAAATTATAGAGATAGTTAACAGATCAGTGGTATCCAGGGTTTCAAGGTGGAAGTGAGAGTGGTAAAGCCCAGGACATTGCTTAGGGTACAGAAAATGTTCTATATGATAATGTAATTTTTGATACATAATAGTATGCATTTGTCAAAACCAATTGAACTATAAAACATAAAAAAGTGTTCCTTAGTATATGCAAATTTTAAAAAACAGTTATTTAGAAGTCAAGGGTATCCCTGGATAGAATGCAGAAAATGACAAAGGATCTAACTATATTCCAAGCTCTCTGAGGGTGGGGAGGATGGGAGTGCTGATATAAGGAAGTGCTAAAGCAAAGCAAAGCAAAACAGAATAAACAAATATACCCCAAACTGCTCAGTGACTGGGATATGTCAGACACAAAGAAACCAATTGAAAGAGCTCTCAACTAAAGCTATAGCAATTTGATCAACAGAAAAAATTACGGTAGTATCGGTTTATAACTCAAAGTATAAATACCTATGAATTCACACTAACAACAAATGATGTGTAAATAAATGGAAAAATAGATAAATATTCTAGTCAAAAAAGGTTCAAATAGCTTATGAGAATTCTCTGCCCTCAGTGAGATTGGGCATAACTCCTTGTTTTTTAAGTATGGGCTGTACATAGGGACCTCTCTATGTTAGTTAATACTGAGTTTCAACTTGATTGGATTGAAGGATGCAGGGTGTTGATCCTAGGTGTGTCTGGGTGTTACCAAAGGAGATTAGCCAGCTGCTAGAGAATATAAACCAGGCAGAGAAACAGGACAGGAGATAGGGGCCTAGTATCCCAGCCTACATCTTTCTCCCATGCTGGATGCTTCCTGGCCTCCAACATTGGACTCCAAGTTCTTCAGTTTTGCTCCTCAGCTCACAGACAGCCTATTGTGGGTCCTTGAGAGTATGAAAGTTAATGCTTAATACACACCCTGTTATGTATATATAAATATATATCTGTCTGTCCTATTAGTTCTGTCCCTCTAAGAAAATCCTGACCAGTGCAGCATATGAACATTGAAAAAAATAGTGTAACTTTGCAGCAGAGAAGTTTGACAAACACTACCACAGCCAAGTGATCCAGGTAAAAATCAACAGCAATATGCCTTGTTGAGAATGTCATTGATATGGTGTGATAGAAATGGCACTTTTCCACTGTGGTCTTCTCCCGAACACATAACCTCAGTCTAATCATGAGAGAAACATCAATCAAATCCCAATTGAGGGGCATTCTACAAAATACCTAACAAGTACTTCTCAGAACTATCATGGTTATCAATAATATGAAGATCTGCAAAACTGTGACAGCCAGGAGGAGCTGATAGTGGCACAAATACCAAATGTAAAATGTATTATTGTAGAGGTGATCCTAAAACAGAAAAAGGATACCAGAGAAAAACTAAGGACATCTGAATAAAGTCTGGGTTTTAGTTAATAATATATCAGTATTGATTCATTAATTGTAAAAGAAAAAGCACCATACTAATAAAAAACGTTAATAATAGAAATTTGATGTGGGCTGTATAGACATCTCTGTACTCTCTTAGTAATTTTTTTGGTAAATCTAAAATTATTTTAAAATTAAAAGCTTATTAAAATAAATTAAAAATGGGATTGGTAATATAATTATGCAGCTGATGCTATAATTAAACTGATAAGAATATAATTAGATTCACATGTAGTGATATGGAAGCAAGTCAAGGATAAATTATATAAAAGCAAACTGCAAAAACGTTGCATTGTTGTGACCTACTTTATGTAAAAATGTGAACACATATGCATGCATACACCCAAATATTTGAAGAGGTACACACTGAAGGGTGGTTACTTTCAAGTATCAGTAACATTTAGGGTTGTAGAAAATGGAGTGAACGTGGGCATATACTTTTTTTCTACTCATTTCTCTTATTTTAATATTTTATAATAAACATATTTGTAGATACTTATGCATTATTTATGCTTTAAAATACTTTTTCTTAGATATATTTTAACTTCTTTTTGCTACCAAGCCTTCCTTAATCCATTATTCCCTTTCATTAATGTACTATCAAGTGTTTTCTCCAATGCTTGTTTTTGCTAGGCACGTAAACAAGAATAAGTTTCTCCCAGGTTAAAGAGGAAAATACAAAAACAAAAAAACGACCTTATGCCTTTTAGTTACCCTGTCTTTCTTTTCTGCCCAATTTCCTGAAGGTGGTGTCTATCATCATCATTTCTACTTCCCTATGTAGATTTCTCTGTCAGCTCACTGCAGGCTGTCTTCCTGCCTTTACCTCTCTACTCGGTCTAGCATATGACAACCTCCCTGACAGTGCGGTGGACAGGGTATAGCTCTGGGCTGATTTCGGCTTTGTGTCTGAGAATTTGCAAGTCATTGAGCAGTTTGAAGTTGGGAAGCAGCAGGATAAAATGTATTGTTTAGAAAACATGGTGGGGCAGGGGAGAGGGTAGTTTGGGCAGATGCAAGCCTGAACTGACTGGGAAATCAGGCCATTAGAGCTGACATTCTGAGAAAAAGGTGAGGTGGTTTCATATAGACACTTAGCAATGATAACACACAGTGAAAAAATGGACAGATTAAAAGGATGTTTTAAATGGTTAATCAACAAAGCTTAGGGATTTAATTGGGGGTAGAGATAGGAAGGAAAGAAAGGGAGGAGGGAAAAGGATGTTCCAGTTAGTGGAAGTTAGTGGCGTCATAGTGCAGTTTGCTCCAGGCAGGAGGCCCAGGTTGCAGGGCAGGGTCCAGGGACACAGTGGAGAGGCAGGTACCCTGGGCTGCAGTCAAGGAAACAGATTTTCTATTACTGACATTGAAGTTATTTATATACCCACCCACTCACAAACACGCTTTTTTATTATTTCAAATGAATTAGCCTAATTCTGTAAAGTAAAATATGCAAATTCTCAGACGGAGGCTTCAGCCTGGCTCTCAGGTCTAAAGTCTCTTCGTTCTAAGTGTTTGCTCTAACTCTGGATTCCTGGGTGTTTTATTCCAGCCCAGATCCCAGGGGGCAAGGATAAGATACAAATAATACAAATACAAATAATAAAAATATACAAATACAAATACAAACTACAAATAATAAAAAGGGAAAATACCAATAACAATGACTAAATTAGGGAAACAACTGGCAGGGAGCAGTGTTAGTCAGAACTAATAGTTTTTCTAGAACTTTTTTTTTTTGATATTCAAATTTTGTAGTATGGATGGGGGCAGGGGGAGGGGATGGTCCCTGAAGCCATGGGGTAGTTTTAAAGGGCGCCCTTTCAGTAGCATCAACATTAGTAACCTCAATGTAACCACATGCTCTGCACAACAGATACTTCAAATTTTCCAAGGTAAGTTTGCAAAAAAAACAGGAAATGGATTCTTGACTCTGAAATTTTTTACTTCTAAGGTTGCATTCTTTTAACTCTTCAGACCATTACTACAGTCTATATACACATGCTGAGTATTTGCTAAAAAGCTAATGAAGTTGAGATCATCTGAATTGTTTTCCTATTTTTCTATTTTTTTTTTGCACATAGGTATGAATCACACTTCTCTAAATAAATATGCTCCTTAATGTATTACTTTTCTTACTTTCAAAACTCTACCTACTCTAATTTATAATATCACATAACTTTACTCTGTGTTTGTTACACATTTACCCCAGGTCCGTCATTTTTATTCTAAATGCATCCTTTGTTGTCACTGTCTTTCTTATCATCTGTGTGGGCATTAGTCAGTAGACTGGAAAAAAATCCCAATATTCATGATTTTATCGGCTAGATTCCAGCATCATACATGAGTTACGTATTTTATCTGTAGTTTGAAATTGACAGAGCCTCATAAAACCATATAATCACTCATTGGGTTAGCATTCTATATGGCAATATTTATCAATCATTATGAAGTGCAAGACACAATTACAAAGTGTATATTCAATCTTATACAGAGCATGTGGGGACATCTATGTTGCAAAATTTAGGTTCCATTTATTTATTTGGATTTGAGAATGGTAATGTGATGTGTATACCATTTTAAAGTCACACCTGTTCCAGTACTGGACAGCACCACGTTTTGCCTCCCTTATTTCCAGATCAGGTTTTGCCACCAAATGAGTTCAGGTTGTGTCAAGGTTCGTTGTGTAATGCAATATTTGAAAATCTTCTCATTTTAAGGGCTGATATTTTGCTTTTATTGACGTCGCTGCTGTTTCAGAATTTCAAACTGGAACACATTGTCAGACAAACAGTGATGCAAAGAAGGAAGAGACAGGCATTTCAGGAAAATGACATAAAGTCATTTTGTCTTTTTATATATAGATGATGGGGTGGGGGAAGACTTCATAAAACACATGTAGCCCAGAGAGCCAGGAGTGTAGATCTTGGGAAGGGGTCAAGTGCAGTACAGCTGGAGCAAAACATCAAGGTTGAATTGTAAGAGATGTATGTCTTGCTCCCATTTTTTCGTCTTTATTGAGATATAATTGACAAAAGTTGGGTATGTTTAGGTTGTACAATATAATGTGTTAATATGTCTATGTGTTGTGAAGTGATTACCACAATCAAGCTAATTGAAACATCCATCACTCACATAGTGTCATTCCAGTTCTTTGCCCATTTTCAGTCAGGTTTTTCCTTTGCTATTGCATTGTAGTTTCATATATAATTTGGATAGTAACCCCTTAACAGACATCTGGTTTAGAGATATTTTCTTTCACTTCCTGGGTTGCCTTTTCATTTGGTTGACTTTTTTTCCCTCTTCCAGAGCAATTAAATACACTATCAGCTATGCTAGCCCTTATTATTTATCATTACTCTGTGTGTGTGTGTGTGTGTGTGCGTGTGGTTTGAGATCTACTCTCAGCAAATTTCAACTATACAACACAGTGTCATTAACTATAGTCACCAAGCTGTACATTATATCACTGGAACCTATTAATCTTATTACTGGAATTTTATATCTTTAAGTCAATTTCTCCCCATTTCCCCAACTTCCTAGCCCCTGGCAAACACCATTCTGCTCTCTGCCTCTGTGAATTTGACTTCTTTATATTCCACATAGAAGTGAGACCATATAGTATTTGCCTTTCTGTGTCTACATTATTTCACTTAGCATAATATACTCCAGGTTCATCCATGTTGTCACAAGTGACAAGATTTCTTCTTTTTCATCCCAATATTACACTGTATATATACCACACTTTTTTCATCCATTCATCTGTTGGCAGACACTTTAGTCTATTTCCATATCTTGGCTATTATGAAGAATACTGTGGTGAAAATGGAAGTGCAGAGATCTCTTCAAGATACTAATATATTTCCTTTGGATATATGCCAAGAGGTGAGATTGCTGGATCATATGGTAGCTCACTTTTTATTTACTTATTTATTTTTATGGAGCCTCTATATGGTTTTCCATAATGATCACACCAAATTAAATTCTCATCAATAGTGTACAAAGATTCCTTTTTCTCTATGCCCTTGCCAATGCTTGTTATCTCTTATCTGTTTTTATATTATAGCCAGACTAACATGTGTGAAGTGATATCTCATTATGGTTTTGATTTGAATTTCCATGATGGTTTGTGATGTTAAGCATTTTTTCTTGTACCTGTTGCCCAGTTTTATGTTTTCTTTAGAAAAATGTCATTCCAGTCTTTTACCCATTTTTAATCAGGTTTTTGTTTTGCTATTGAGTTGTAGTTTTGTATATAATTTGGATAGTAACCCCTTATCAGACATCTAGTTTGCAAATATTTTTTTTCACTCCTTGGGTTGCCTTTTCATTTGGTTGACTTTTTAAAATTTTTTTTGCTTCTTCCAGAGCAATTAAATACACTATCAGCTCTGCTAGCCCATGTTTATTCATGACTCCCTATCTCTAGACAGAAAACTCAGAGGAAATACTGGTCCATATATCCTACTGCTTAGTAGACCTGTGTGTCCTATAGACACTTTAAATTCAATTTGTGTAACCATATTCATCCATTAATTTAACAAGCCATTACTAGCCAATGTGGAAGATGTTAGAGGTTCAATACCAATTGCATTTCTGGTGCACTTACTTCAATAATGTCAGACATTACAAAATTACAAGCTGAAGTGTACTCTAATGGAAGGAATGAATGCCCTTCTCAGAGAGTGTGTAAGAAGGAAGCTTTTCCACATCTGGTGGGGCCGATGTTCCCTGAAGAAGTGATAGCTGATCTGGGATATGAGATTGAAAAGGAAAGGAAGGAAAACTGTACGAATGGGAACCAGCATGTGCAAAACCCCTGTGGCAAGAAGAGTGGGACGTATCTGAGAAAGTTAAAGAAACCAGTGTGGAAAGAAAGTCAAGGAGCCACCACGTGTATATGAAACCATCACTGTTAGCCCTCTAGAAGCCTTCTGTAAGCTCTTCCAGTCACAGCCCCCTTTCTTCCACTGAAGGAATAGTAACTACACTGTTCAAATATTGATGGCAATAATTCCTTATTATTTTTAATTACCACTCTTAAGAATTTACTTTTAAGTTTACATAAATGGAACCATAGCACATATAGTCTTTGTGTATGATTTTACTTACCGTACATTTTGTTTTTCCAATTTGTTTATGTTCTTGAATCACATATTTCAGTCATTTTGGGTGCTCCATAGGATTCTTTGTATGAATATACAACAAATCTTGTACCTATAATTGCTTTGTGATGAACATTTTTCATGTTTCTGTGTTTAAGTGATCACAAATCATATATGAATAAACATCCAGGCACACATATGCACGTCATTTCTCTAGAATAAACAGCAAGAAGTATATATACACATATGAACATGTGCAAACAAAAGTTCATGCATAATAACATAAAATTATGTACTATTCTCTTTTCACATATTTTCTCTTTTTGTCTCTCTTTTTATCATTATTGATGGTTTCTTCTTCCCTCTCTTCCATTTAATGATCTCTCTGCATAGTATCCATTGAATTATTAATTTAGGCTATTTCACATATTGCATTGTTTTAGTTTTAGAATTTCTATTACTTTCTTTTATGAAAAAATCTTCCTGACAAATCTCTTAGTCCATGTAAACACAACCTAAAACAATTTTCTATTATGATAGAAATATTCTACAAATTAGTATTGCATAATACAGTATGAACCAGCCACATATTCAGCTCTTGAAACATGGCTAATAGAGTTGAATTTTTGTTTTTCTTTATTTATTTATAATTATTTTAAAGTTAACATTTCTAACAACTTGTATATTAGATAGAAGTTCTACCACGATTCCGTTTTCACCATCCATTTACACTTAAAAGAAAAAAAAAATCTAACTCACTCAGGCCAGGAGTGGTGGCTCATGCCCGTAATCACAACCCTTGGGGAGGCTAAGGCAGGAGGGTTGATTGAGCTTAGGAGTTTGAGACCAGTCTGAGCAACAAAGTAAAACCCCATCTGTAATAATAACAATAATTAGCTAGGTGTGGTGACGTGGGCCTGTGCTCCCAGCTACTAAGGAGGCGGAGATGGGAGGATCACTTGAGCCAGAGAGGTAAAAGCTACAGTGAGACATATCATGCCAATGTACTCTAACCTGGGCAATCTGAAAAATTTGAAAGACAATTAAAATCAGTTAAGACTCAATTGTAAATATTTACATTTACTATACAATTACATACACTAAAATATTGTATACACACCTATCCATGTCTACATCCATGCACATAATATAAACAAAACAAATTTTAGTAATGCTGAGTTATATATTTTTATAGCCTATTTTTTCAAACAATCTAAGAATTTTATGGCATTAAGTAGTGTCTAAAATTATAGACTATAATGATTATGTAAGCTTTTACCCTTTGGTTCTATAATAATTTAGATATTCTCCTACTGCTTGACATTTAGACCATGATTTTCATACTCTTGCTAACGTGATTATCTCTGGCTGATTTCTTAGGATTATTGAGATGAAAGTAGGATTGCTGGAATGAAATATCCAAATATTAAAACATTTTTGGTACTTAATGTCAAATTGCTTTTTGGAAAAGTTATACCAGCTTAAATTGCCATTAGAGGATGATAAGAATGCAGTGTGAATTTAAGTCCCATTTCTCCTCTACCTCTTCCTATCTCCTTTTTTTCTGTATCACCATATGACATTTGTCATAGTCCTGTTCTTCATCAATATATTTGTTCCATAACCTGTTTTAAAGGTTCCCTCTCCGCCATTCCTTATTCACCTCTCCTGTCTTAAATGCTAAATCTCACATCCATATTACCAATCTGTCATGTCTTCCAAGATCAAGTCCCATTTTTCCAGTATGTCTGCTATATATGTGTCTGCTTGTCCCTACTGACTCTCTTCACATCTAGAGCTGAATTTTTAACATTTCTGTCCCCAGCCCATCCTAATAACTCAACTCCCATTAGTTCTGATTTTCCTTTTCTGTAAGCAATCCCATTGTCACTTGAATACAAAACCCCCACTCTTTTTTTTCTTTATCTCACAGATGGCAACAGTCATCAAGAATGATTAAATTTTCATTTGCAATATGAATCCAAGGCATGTCTTACCTTGCATACTGCTACTTCTATGCTAGAACAGGCATTTAGCACCATGGCAATTTTCTTTTAAATACTGTTCCTGCATTTAGACTTTCCTTCCATTAATCTATTCTATGCAATGCATCTAAACTAATCTACTCAATTTATCATTTTGAGGGTACCGCTGTCTTCATCAAAAGCCTTTAATGTCCCCCTGTTGCCTTTAAGCAACCCCAAGTTCCATAATTTGTCATTTATCCATTTGTCCAGGAGTGGTGGAAAATTTTAAATAAATTTAAAATTTATTGAGTGCCTACATGATTTTTTCCTTTGGAGAACTGCCATTCAGCTACTGGAGCTACTTGGTCCTTGCTTAAAAAGGGCGTGAGGTGCCTGGGAGTTTCCATCCCATTGAGGTTTCCACTAACCAGTGACTGAAGGATACTGACAAAAGCCCCAGATCCATTGTCTGGATTTTAATCTCCAAAGTTTCCCTGGGGAACCAGGCTAAAACCTGCTCTTCTTTGGCTTTACGTGGCTATCACACTCTTGCCTGACTTCTTTCTCTTCCTTGCCTTGCTTCTCTAGTTGCCTTATCCACCTACCCTGGAACCTTTCCACATGAATTCTTCCCTTAGGTTCTGCTTCTGGGAAATCCAAAGAAAACCACTTTTGTTAAGAACCAAAGACATGTTCACTACCTTCAGTCAACTCACACTGAGTAGAAAAATAGACATGCAAGCCAGCAATTTAAATTTTAATATGCCATCTACCATAATAGTAGGATTTGCAAAGTCCTTTGAGGTAAGGAAAGAATAAATACCTACCTCAGGTGAGGGAAGTCAAACTGGAAAGTCTTCATCTGAAGTAATGTCTGATCTGAAAATCAGAGAAGAATTTTTTAAGCAGAAATAAAAGAAAAACTAGTTATAACAAATAGTGTGGGAAAAATAAATGGTATAAGTACTTGATATTTTTCAGGTACTACAAACAATTTATTATTATCAAAGACAATATTTGATACTGTGGGGAAGGAATTGGTTCTGATAGGTGAGGAAGATGGCAGAAATGTGAATTCCAAACATTTTCTGAGTGTCACAGAAAGAGCTCATCTAGTTTATCTGTCAAAGCTGGCAAACAATATGGAGAGCCCAGGAGGGTGATGCCTTCAATTATAGAGTTGTAGATGTTGCTCTGGTGGCATTGTGGAGGACTTACATGTAGGGCTAGTCTAGAGAAATAATCATCAGAAATCAAATATCATGGTGAGCACAAAGGGTTGAGAAGAGAGATACTGTGAGATATTAGAAGAAGAAATTGGCGGTAGTTGGTGATTAACCATGTCTGTCGTAAGATTCTAGACTTGGATCACTCTGCCAGTCACCAAATCCAAATGATTATTTTTAACTTAGTTAATCAATATAGCAGCAGTTTCCTTCCTTCCTTCAGCTTCCTGTTTGATTGTTTTGGTAGCTTTTGTATATTTTCCAAATTATCCATATTGGCAATACATTACTCTTTTATTTGCAAAATGGAGTAGTATGATTTCAAAAAATGAAATCATAGCATATAGACAACTTACTAAAAATTATTGAGTTAATCAGAAAAAGCATGTTGATAATATACACGTGAAAAAAATGTTCAACCTCAATCATAATTTTTTTTAAAATGTCAATTGAAGCAAGACTATCAGATTAACAAAAACTTTAGTTGTAAAACATTCAATTTTGGCAAAGATAAAGGAAAGAAACATGCTAATGCACCACCTGTGAGATTATGATAGGTCCAAATTTTTGAAGAGCCATTACAAATATCTGGCAAATTTGAACACTCTCTTTCATCCAGCAATGACACCACTAAAAATTTACACTAAGAATCAATTTACATAAATATATATGAAGATACTTACTACAGTATTATTTATAATAGCAAAAAGACCATTAATATAAACTCATTAGCTACACTATGAGTTTATATTCCATGGAATATTATGCAGATGTTATAAAGAACATGTTATATAAATGTGATCACTAAATATTGTGTTACAAAAAGAACAGTAGAGATTGAGTTTGTAGAGTATAATTTCATCACCATATAATGAGAATAGATATACACTAAAAATTTCTAAAAGTATGCATCCAAAATGGCCAACATTATTTACCACTTGGGCTTGGAAACGATGGAGATTTGCTCTTGCCATTTATTTTATTCCCCAGGAGTAACAGTAATTTGGCCATAAAATTAATTAAAAGAAAGGGGCATTAACAAGATAAAGGAGTGACAGTGTTTAATTTTTATATGTTTGTGGGAGGAGGAGATGAGAAAATAAAACTTTATATAATTCTGTTGAAATAAAATAAAAATAAAATCCTTACAGTAACAGCTCTAAAAAAGGAAAGGTACTTACAGATAGGAAAATAGAGGCTAATCCCACATCCCATAAGTGAGGACTAGAATTCAGATATCCTCACCCTTGCCCCAGTGCTCTTTCTAATATCCTAAACAATAGTATATCTGTACCTAGAAAATCAAGCCAACTCAGGTGGACAAGATCTCAGTCATTATTTATTCTTTCTCTGAATATACAGGATTTTGAGTTCATAACTAAATAAAAAATGTTGAAGAGTTGTCGGTGGGACACTAAAGTTCCACTGTGTTCTAAACCAGAACGTCTTAATTTAATACCATTCCTCTAAAAGGATGCTTTCTCAAGCACTGAAAAATATGGTTCCATGTATGTCCCTAATTTAAGGGAAGAGGCACTTTGAATTGGAGGCAAATAAACTATATTGCAACACTTCAAAGCTTGGTCAGGAAGCTTATACCAAATGCCTTAAACGGACGTATGCTTTTTGTATTCTGACCCTGAATGTATTTCACACATAAGCTGACATGTCTCCACTAATTTTCCTCCTATGTATGGTATAAATGAAATATTAGCACCTATTATCTGACACCCCACCAACTGATTAGTTTGCTGCTATAAAGTGCAAATGCCCAATTATATAAAATTCCAAGCATTACTCTATTGAAAATGAGAAGGCATCACTAGAATGTGAATGAAAAGAATATTATGTGTTTTCCTTTTCTATATGTTAGAATTGCTTTACATTGAAAAAATAAGTTAATAATATACTAACCCAAAACTTGTAAATTGCTCTATCTATCTACATCTAGGTAATTACAGAGAACAAATTTTGTTACTTTAGCATAACAGGGATGGATTTTCTTTTGTGATTTTCAATATATTAGCAATAGAGTTTTTTCCTAGTCTTGGTGAGGATACTTCCTACAGTGCTTCATTCAAATTGTCAGTGATTTTCACTGTGTATTGTGAATGATACATAGCCACTGCATATACTTACTTGCTGAATTCAAGGTTACTAAGTTAAGAAACAGGGGTAAATACAATGGAAAAGGGACATCAGTGAATATTTAAGAATATAATTTGGCAGTTGCATGTTTCGGCTGGCTTTTTGTAATATAACAAACCATGTTTATTTCTTCTAATTTAAAAAATGCTATTAATAATAAAAATGCTAATTATACTATTTTCATACATATATAAGTTCTTACAAATATTCTAATTTCTGTTTAGTAAATTGGTGTGTATATATATTTTGTAAGACAAACAATTTTATAAGAAGATTAACTTGAAGTAATAAGTAGACTAGTGAATTAAAATTTTCATTTCCTATGGTGCAGAACACTTTTAATGCAATTTGAAGGGAGGACATAAGTGCTCAGTGTTTACAATTTATCATTTGACGTTTAAACTAAAAATTCTAAGTGTATAGAGGAATTACACATATTTCTTAAATTTCCAATACTGCACATGCTACCATAATGCTGGGGTTTACAAGGAGATTCATGCAATTCAAAGGTTCATCATAAATATTCAAAAAGGAGCTATATTATGGGACTGATAATCCCCTTGTAGTTGCTTCAGGAAGGGATCTCATTTGTCACTCCGTCTTGGCATTGGGTTCTATTCAGTTGTTAACTGAAAATAGGAAAAAAATGTCACCTTATACTGAAGCATTTCAACACAGTTGGGAACATTATGCATAATTTTCAATAGATGAGGTTATATATTTACAAGGTATTTACAAAAGGATATTCTTTGCCCAAAGTTGGTTGAGATTTGTTGACAGGAAGTACATCTGTAGTCTACATTTTTAGAACTTTCTAGGTTTCAAGATCTTAAATAGAGGTAGGTGTGTCTGTGTGTGTGTGTGCGTGTGCGTGCACACAAGCGCGCGTGCATGTGTATGTGCGTATGGAAATGCACTGTGTTGATAAAAATACTACTGTTGGTGTTTCCAAAATGAAGCTACTAAAAAAGAGATAACTGGTGTCATCTAGAGAGGGAGAGGAATTCCAGGTGCTCTCTGATAATGCAGAGAGCGCCTGGAAAATAAAACAGTGGAAAAGAGGCCGTGTTTGGGACAGAAGCAATTACCTGATCACTGAAACAGAGAGAAGAGAAAGAGACAGAGGAAATCAGGGTCAGAGAGGCAGAAAGAGAAAAATTAAACAGTATATTTGGCCCTGTAGACAGTGAAAGAATGAGAGCTATTTCCCCTTTCTGTTTATGGATTATGAAATTGAGGTTTTCCATATCATTACCAAAGGATGGATTGTAGTGAAGGGTGTGTTGTCATCTATGAGAGAGCTGCCAGAAGCTTAGGGAAGATTGGAGAAGATGGCTGACTTTGCTACTTTGGGTAGTTGCTCTAAAACTTCTTCTATTCAGCCATGCAGATGAGGGGAACAGGTATTTGGAGACATGTATGACACTTGATCACATGAAATAATAAATATTACATTTAGAAAATTTTTTTAGCATAGTATATGTATGGAGAAGGATGTAGCTCAACAATGGCTATTCAGACACTTGACCTAAAAGCCAATTTATAAGTTATTGTAAAATTGTTGTTAATCTGGTGAACATATTTTCTAGGGATTTCAAGTCAGCCAAAATTGTCAAGAAATAAAATCCATCAGGAGTAATGTATGCTTTGCATATGAATCCTAGACACACTTAAGAGGTATTTAACATTTTAGTTAGAGCTATAAATGATCTTTGCTTTAAAATTTAAAAATGTGTTTTCTTTAAACGTGGTTTCATTTTCTTAGCCATTTGTTCAAATATACATATGTGTGAATGTGTGCAATTTTTAGACTATAACGTACTTTGATATTGTTAAATAAATCTTTGCTAATCATTTCATTGCAGAAAAATTTTAGGATTCATTTTGCTCTCCCTGTGACTATTGTCATTGTAGAAGTTCTGATAATATGATAATTATGTGAGGGCTCTGAGTTCAAATGCATCATCCTAAGGCAATGAAAACATACTGTCTTATTCCCATTTTATCGTATTTGTGTATAACAGAAATGGGAAGACTGAAAGATATGATCACAATTTTGGAGGGCAGAGAAAATACCAACAGTCTGCATTTCCAGGCTAAGTTTAAGCTATTTAGAAGCCAAACCTTCTCACTATTCAGATGGAATATCACATTCAGCAAGAGAATGTTTCAGTTTTTTTATAGCTATGTTTAACTTTAAATAAGAGATTACATAATTAATGCTAAAGTTGCCTTTGACTTATATTCCTTAAGGATTTCTACTGTTTCTTAGCTTAGGTCCTGATTTTCATTTTTATCTTTGTCATTGTTACTTTTCTTTTTATAGAAAAGTACTATTAGCTCTATAATTTTTTATTTGACATTAAGGGAAAAAATATTTTTGACAAAGCAAAAATATGCTTGAATAAAGTTTGTGGTTTTCAGTAAAAGTTTAACTTTATATAGTTGGAATTTAACATTTTTAATAATAATAATGATTACATAAACTTTATCCAAAAATTTTTATAATTATTGAGATTAATTTAGACCAATTAAAAAGTTTTAAAATAAATATTATTTGTAGTGATAATATCAGAAAACAAATGGAAAGATTAATGGTTATAAATCAATAATTGCTTAGAGTATAAATGAAACCATTTGTTAATTTCTACAGATATATAGCATTTTGCTTCTACTTTCCAGGCAACATGCCCATGTAATTTTGTCTTTATTTTCATAAAATTATACTCAGAAAAAATAATATAACTGTAATTTGAACATACAAAAATTCAAATAGTGACTCTATATATGCCCAGTAAGTTTAATGTCCTGAGTTTAATCACACCAAAGACTTCTTATATTAGTATAATTCTGCATATATGCAAGGGTTTCACTTCTGTATGTAATCAAGAACTCAGCTAAGCTGTTCATCCTTTCCATGTTCTTCCAGAACATTCTGCCTTAAGGATCTAATTCATGGTCACTTCCTACTCCATTTTTTAATTTCACCATGACTATGTGTCTCATTTACATATTATTTCCTGAATCTTTCCTCCTCTCTCTACTCAAAAACTACCCAGAGAGCATGATAGCAGCCTTTTCTTGAATTCCACACCTTACACACACATTTTCACAAATATGTGACAAGGGGAACAATGTTGCTACATTTATGTTGTTCTTGACAGATGCAACTGGGCACCTGTTTTCTGCCTATCGTAGACTTAGCCAACATCAGTTAGATACTGCCCAAATGCCCTTTCTTACCTGGAAACATGCAGCCATGCCGGCCACCTCACTTTCTCCACACCCTCAACCTAATAATTTATGTTGTTCTTGACAGATGCAACTGGGCACCTGTTTGCTGCCTATCGTAGACTTAGCCAACATCAGTTAGATACTGCCCAAATGCCCTTTCTTACCTGGAAACATGCAGCCATGCGGGCCACCTCACTTTCTCCACACCCTCAACCTAATTGTCCCCAGGTCCCAAACAGCAGTTGAATACATTTCCTTTCCTTCATTTTCCTTTCTGCTATCCAAGAATTTGTCCTCTTGGAGAGCAAGACAAAGCCTTCCTGTCTCATGGTTAATCTGTTCCAGTGACATTAGCCTACACTCATTCCTCAGAGAGAACAGATCCTTCCTAGCTCAGAATTACACACAAGGCACCTACCCAGCAGTCCTCGCCACCCTACTCCACCCCATGTCCCTTCATATTCAATAGCCATAGGATGTAGTCTAGAGGTGACACCTCTGGGACAATGTACCTGAAGCACTAGACAAGGAGCTTTGTTATTTGCCATCACACATTCTGTGTTTTTCTAGATGACACTTATACCAATACTTTTTGTTTAAATAATTTTTAATATTTTAGTCCTTCTCCTCTTAACATATAAACTCCAGAGAATCCGTGTTTTGCTCAGTACTGATTTCCAGCACCTAGCACCGTCCTTAGCATATGGTTGGAACTCCCTGAATTTCAGCTTTATAAAGAAATGAATTAATGGATGTTGTATGCATGTGTGAGGAGCCATGTGGAATGTAAATGGCAGCATACCAATGTGTAAAGACATCAGAATCAAGAAAATGTAGCTAAATTGGGAGCTGGAAAGCGAATCTATATGGATGTCAAGGAGATGAGGCTTGAGCCACAGAGCAGTGATCAGTGTGAGGGATCCAAAGGCTAGGGAGGTCCCACAGGAACACAGGAGATGATTCAAAGAACCCTTGGTTGTCCGGAAACATTGTTTTTATTCATGAGCTAGAGGACTTTCTTGGCAGAGGACTGAAGACAAGTGTGTGCAAAAGTGCTTTCTTTAAATGTCTCACCAGCTTGTGTTTTGAATATAAAATTCCAGAGTGATATAGCACCCATCTCTCAGTGCTGTTCAGTTCTTTTCCTCCTGTTAAATCTTTTCTGCCTCTCCATTTAGATGATTTCTCATTCTTTCCATCTGAGACTGAACTAACGGCTCAAAGATGGTGATTCCCGTGTGGAGATGTTACTAAGAAGAGTATAGAGGGGCTATTTAGCAAAAAAAAAAAAAAAAAAAAAGAATGAACATAGAATTTTTTGTTTAAGTCTGTCCAGCATTTAGGAAGATACCAGCCTGTTCTCCAAGTATCCAGTCCTGTCTCTTGTGTCTACCAGCCTTTAGCCTTTCTCTTTTTCTAAGGATAAGTTTTCACTTTTCAAATACTGTGTGACATTCTTAAGGCCACATACATGAACACATTTTCATCTATTCTGTCTTGCAGTTCTGGATGGTAACATGACTACCTGTTGTAGCAAAAAGGCGGCTCGTTGGTCTGATCTGCATCTTCCGGGGAACTGGCTTAGCAGCCTACGATCCATTGAATCTTCCTCTTAGTAAATGTCAGAAAAAAGATCACCCATAAGCATAGTACATGGGTAGTCTGAAGTTTGACTAGTACTTAGAGTGCCATAGATCCTAAGATGAAAGTACTAAGAAAGTTGAAAAATAGTATTATTTATTCAACAGATATACTAGAAATCCCAGAGCTTCCCTAGTCACTATTTTCTGTCCTCTGCATATAACATAAAACTCTCTGCAAAAACAGAACTGAGTTCTCCATAAAGAAATTCAGAAATAAACAAGACCAGCCTTGAAGGGAAGCCCTTGCAATCCATGGTTTATTCTCCTTTTCTTGTTATGGCCAATGGCAGCATCTAGATTAGAGTAGGTAAGTGCTTGGCCATGGATCCACTGAAATAATGCTTGAAATGTATTTATAAGTCACAGATATACTCCTCACTTTCTTGGAGGCACTTTCAATTTCAATGAAATCATCCAACGATTACTCTAAAATTTGTGAATATTAATAATTCTATCTTTCTAGCTTTTATTCAATATTTTTGATCCCTTTGTACAATTTTTTTTTCCTGTTAGGATACAGTCAAGAAAACTGAAACCATGGTAGTGGGTATTTTAAAGAGGGAATTGGTTACCAGATGTTAGAAGTCTCTAGAAGTCACAGGAAAGTGATTATGGACACAAGTTTACCTTAAATGGGCAGAATTCAGGTAGACAAGAACAACAACAAAAAGAAGCTGCAGAGTTATTCAGAGTGGGCTAATTTGTGGAAAAAATAAGTAGCTATAAATCAGTATATTCTATTCTCTGTGAAACAACAAATATGGGAAATTATTTTTCTAAGTTATTTGGGTAAAGTTAAAAAGGGTTGTGTTTTAACAGTCAGTTGAGAGTGGTTTCTGTATTTTAAAAGGATAAATAAACTGTTTTGTGTGCAGGACAGATTAGAAATGGAAGACACTGGAAACAGAGAGAAGTTAAAGGAGAATGTTGACATGATCTTAAAGTGTTCAGAACCTTAACAAAACTCATTGCAAAATCATTGCCAGAGACTACAGTGCAGGGTCATTGACTCTAGTAGTGAATGAAGACAAGTAGTGAATGAAGACAAGTCACAGAAATCTAGAAACCCATGTTTAGCAGAGGGAAGGAAGTCAGGAATAGTTATTAATCAGTTCAAGACTTCAGTTTTTTCCTTTACTTCCAGCAGAGCTAAGTTTAACAAAAATGTAGCTCAATTTCTCCCAACCTCATTTTGTTAATCTTTATAATCTTGCCCCAGAAAAGCCATTTGTATCCCAGCTCAGAAAATTGTATATTAATTTTTCTTCATAACAGGACAAAATTTTGAAAACTGTCTTTTCCTGATAATTAAGGAAATACCAATCAAGACGACAATGAGATACCATCTCATACCAGTCAGAATGGCTATTATTAAAAAGTCAAAAAATAGCAGATGCTGGCGAGGTTGTGAAGAAAAGGGAATGAATATACACTGTTGGTGGGAGGGTAAATTAGTTTAGCCATTGTGGAAGACAGTGCGGCAATTCCTCAGACACCTTAAGACAGAAATAGCATTTCATCCAGCAATCCCATTACTGGGTATAAACTCAAAGGAATATAAACCATTCTATTATAAAGACACATGCATGCATGTGTTCACTGCAGCACTATTCACAATAGCAAAGACATGGAACCAACCCAAATGCCAATAAATGATACAGTGGATCAAGAAAATGTGGTATATATGCACTATGGAAAACTATGCAGCCATAAAAAGAAACAAGATCTTGTCTTTTGCAGGGACATAGATGGAGCTGGAGATCAGTATCCTTAGAAAACTAACATAGGAACAGAAAACCAAACACTGTATGTTCTCACTTATAACTGGAAGCTAAATGATGAGAATGCATGGACACATAGAGGGGAAAAGCACACATTGGGGACTTTCAGAGACTGGAGGCAGGGAGAAAGGAGATCATTAGGAAAAATAAGTAATGGGTGCCAGGCTTCATGCCTGGATGATGAAATACTCTGTACCACAAACCCCCAAGACTCAAGTTTACCTAGGTAACAAACCCGCGCTTGTTCCCCGAACCTAAAATAAAAGTTTAAAAAAATGCATAGAAAACCTTAAAGTAGCTTAATATGTTTTATATTGATGTCAACTTTAAATAATATTTACACATGACATAATACATTGTTAAAATTCATTTTACCTTTTTAAAAAACATGCCAAATTTTAGCAGAGTTTTCAATGACAATGTTAAATTTCACAAGAGAAAAGCATTTCTGATGCTTTATAAACTGGTGTTTCAATGAATTACTCTTTTGTTTTTTTTTTTTTTTTGAGATGGAATCTCGCTCTCTCACCCAGGCTGGGGTGCAGTGGCATGATCTTGGCTCACTGCAACCACCTCCTGGGTTCAAGTGATTCTCCAGCCTCAGCCTTCAAGTACCTGAGACTACAGGAGCACATGGAGATACCCAGCTAAATTTTGTATTTTTAGTAGAGATGGTGTTTCACCATGTTGGCCAAGACGGTCTCTAATTACTGACCTAAGGTGATCTGCCCACCTCGGCCAGTTTGTAATCGCAAACTGCTGGGATTATAGGCATGAGCCACTGCACCAGGCCAAAATGAGTTACTCTTAATTGTGTTATATTCATTTGTTTTTCCTGCATTTTCATTTGATGACCTGTCAGAAATACCTGTGAAATAGAGTGACAGCTTGAAAAGCTTTATGTTAATGAAGTTATTCCACAGTAGATAAAATAATATGTGAAAATGATAAGAATTCAGTAATTCTTCTAAAATCAGAATTTAAAGAAATATCACTGGTCCTATGTTAAAATAGCTTACAGCACAGAAGTCTTAGAAAATGGGCATTAGAGTTTCGGAAAGCCAGTTATGTTAAACATTTCTCAAAGCAAGTCTAGCTACCTCATAAAAAACGAAGGGACTTCTTATAAAACCGGTATTCCATTTTCAATTTAAAAAATTGTTGATATTAAAACATAGTTAAATAACCATTAATTTAAACTATTTTTTGCTCACTTCAAGATGGTGGAACATAAACTACTTAGATGACCGATTTAAACCTCACTAAAGTAAATGGCAAATATTGGGATTGGATTACGAAATGTATGCCTTCCATTTGATTGGCCATATCACTTTTACTTTCATGCAAGGACGATGGCTTTTCTCCTTCTTCAGTAACCCAAAGAAAAAGCCGACATTCTAACCTGGAGCTGCACATTCAAGCTTTGACACGTTCCTCTCACTGGTTTTGTCTAATGCTTATAATAAACCTATAGAGTTAGCAACTTTGGAAAGATGGGTCGAGGAAGTGTCTTAATCATAGTTTGAATTTTTCCCTGGGGCACTTGGCAGAGTCAGCTTTGGCGTTTCAAATGTGCTTGAACTCTGAGAAGTTTGCATAAAAACTGCTTTACTTAAAAGCAGGCAAAATTAAGGTTTCTGTAGCAAAACTGTAGGCATTGCATTGAGATAGGACAAAGACTAGATATCCTGTTTCCATGTGGCTGGGAAATGAGAACTTGGTTCAAGAGCTCATGGACTGGTATAGCATCATACCACTACTGATAGAGAGCATTATTGATCTCTAAAATGGCTTCATGTCATGATTATTTTATCCTCTTCTTTTGGTTGAATTTTTTAATTGTATGTCTACTGCAAAGCACACAAAGGAAATAAATTAGCACTAAAAAATGGGCTTCTTCACAACCTCACATGATATATATATATATTTCTTTCAGAACATCACTTTTGAGAGAAAATAGCCAAAATTCAGCACCATTACTTTTGTCACACTTCACTAACTAATCAAAATATAGAAAAAAGAGCAATTAAGTACATTTGTATTCACTGTACAATTTTAGATATTTGTATAGAAGAAAAACAATTAGCTTATTTAAAAACCCTAAGGTGAGTAAGCAGTTTTTGTTGTTATCTTTGTTGTTGGGATTTATATTTTTACTTCATTTATATATAAAACCACTAAATAAACCTACGTCAAATACTTCTTTATTTTGGATGCTAGTTCAAAATACTGGTGACTTTTTTAGATATGAATATCCGATATGTATCTTTCAGAAATTATCAGAGTATAAAATAATATTTGGGACTTATGGAAGGCACTAGACATAAGAAATTTGTATAGACAAATACTTTGTCACCAAAGTTGTATATTTAAAAGATAAATCCCCATTCTTTCATTTGTCTCTTATCAATTGAAATTTAATTCATTAGAAAACAATTTTTCTCCCCACTTAATCCCTAGTTATTCATCTTTTTCACTAGTTTGTATTCCATTGCCCATTGCTTCATAGCTAAACTCTGTATAAATCTGTTAAATGAAATGATTTTAAGAAGCTTTTGTCCATTTTTTAGCTATTCCATTGGACATTGGACTTGTAAGATATCATGATACAAAGGAAAATGGTCCTGCAATGATATAATTCGTGATTCCACTATAAATTTTCTTGACGCTTTTAGAGTGTGATTAATTTATCTTGCAACCCTCATTTTTTTAACTATAAAGCAAGTATATACAACAATGCCATGTTTTTCAACCCCAAATAAATAGAAACAGCTATAGAACTGAAGTTTCTTATATGAATTTTACAGTTTACTTAGCACATTCTTTAATAAAGTTTCCTCTTCAGGAAACTAGAAAACTGTATGTGGTGTAAGGCTAGATGTTTTGTCAAAAACATACATACTATTCATAGAGCATAGCTTTGGCCTTATGCCATGCACAAGCAGGAGGTGTTTCTGGAACTGTCCTATTGATTTTCACACATTAGTTATTAGAAATGACTGCTGCCATTCCCACATAGAGCTAAGTGTGAACATTTACCATATGCATGTAGCCTCAAGATCATTTTGCTGTTCACAAAACCACCTTGGTTTTCCCATGGAAATACTGTCCTCATCTTAAAAGTAAATGGCACTATTTTATTCAATGGTTTATATTTTGGAATCCTAACCAGATATTTTTTGCCTTAAATTTCAAGCACTGCATTACTTCCAAAGACATACTAGGGGGTATAAGGAAATTATATCAAACATGAGTAAATTTTGTTGACCAACACTGTAGAATTCATAATACCATCATATAAATATATGAATACAGATGTTGATGGTGAGTGAAAATTATCCCCAAATTTCTAATGCCATGGGTATACTTTGAATAGCTTTTTAGTTTGATTTTTATTGACATTATATGAAGCTTATTTGTAAGCCTGCAGACATAATTCATAGAATATAATATTCAGCTCTTTGAGAATGTACTACTTAAATATTTGAATATATTTATTCCAAATATATTTCCACTGTGATTTTTCTAGGGAGATGCAATTGCCATCACAGTAAGATATTGCTGATTCAGGTGAAATTTTTAATTAACTAGAAAAATCAAAGAATGCAATTCTTTTTCAAGATTTCTTCAAATAAAGAAACAAGCAAAATTAGGCTGTGGTCCTGTGAAAAACACCATGAGGTACGGAGTCAGGCAGTCCTCAGGTTCAGTCACAGTTCTACTGTTAAGTAAATAATAATTCTAAGGATGTGTTTTTGTTCTCTTAGGGTTGTGGAAAATATGTAGACCAATAGCATTCCACAGACTAGCAATGAGCCTACCCCATAGCTATTCACCCTGCCCATTATTGGGTAACTTTCATATAACCATTTAGTTAGAAAGAAAACACCTATGAAAACTATTTACTAAAGAATTATATACTTTATTAAGGGTACCGAACATGGTCAAGTTAGAGTACAATAGAGTAGAAACCTTCTACTCAAATATATTGAGACCAGTTGTTTGATAGTTAGTCTAAAAAGTGAGTTAAGATAGAAGATCATAGGGTAAAAAAGAAGAAAACAAATGTAAATTGATTGGCCAATATTTTGATATAAGTTCAGGACCAGATTATCACCCTATTAAACTGGAGTTTCTATTCTTCATCTTCTTTGTGTGCATCATGATCATTATGAGTCAATTATAATTCTAAATTTTTATTTGTTTAAAGTAGAACAAAACTTAAAGTAATTGAAGTGCAAAATCCTTTTAGTTTATTAAAATTTTGTTCTGATTATCATAATTTATAATTTCTTTTTAAAATTTTTACAGTTACTTAGCCCTCATATTAACTTAGTTTTTTCTAATCTTTCAAGACCAACATATTTTTGCATAAATAACACTGTTTTCTAATCACATCACTGATTTTATTTATGTCACAAAAGATTAAATTAATTACAACCTAAATAAACTGGCTGGTGGATAAGTTAACATAAAGCCAAGTTGAGGCAGACGACTTACAAAGGCATGATAGAACATACACTGTTACTTTACAGGGAGAATGTACATTGTCAGTTCATTCAACAAGTTAGTTAAACACAACTCAGTGAAAACAATGTCAGTGAAAAGTAGCAATTTCTGTTTTTGCTCCATGGACTTACAGCCAGTGAGTCTTGAGAAAGAAGAGATAATTTAAAGAGCTTCATTGGCAGGTGAATCTGTACTTGGCCTTTTAGCTTAGAGATTCTAACTCCATATTAAAAGCAGGAGGAAAATAGTGAGGCATCCCATATAAAGAAAGAAATCAGAGTGGACATGCAGAGGCAAGAGTAGCCATGTCTTGTCCTGGCACAGGAGGACAAAGCCTGGACTCTTGCCTATAACCTGACTCCATCCCACGTGCTTTATCTACTCACACTGTTTGCCCAGGAAATCTGGCACTTCACAATGAGAACAGGAACTGATTGTCCCAGCTAATCTTCAACTGGGTGTGTCCCATAGGGTTGTCAGATTTGGAAAACCAGTAAGAATAGGCTTTGAAGAAAAAGACTTGGAGATGAAGCAGAATGCTTCTGCCAAAGCTTCCCTCAATTGACATAAGAGGAACAAGTCTATATGCCAAATTAATTATAGTATAATTTACCAGGTATCCAAATAAATTTGGATAGAGAATAAGAGTTTCCTCTCAAATAGCCTGACTGTAATTTTACATATAATTCTTTTATTCAACAAATGTTCAATGTATGTTTGTTTTATACCAAACACTTTTTTTTTTTGAGACGGAGTTTCTCTCTTGTTACCCAGGCTGGAGTGCAATGGCGCCATCTCGGCTCACTGCAACCTCCGCCTCTTGGGTTCAGGCAATTCTCCTGCCTCAGTCTCCTGAGTAGCTGAGATTACAGGTGTGCGCCACCATGCCCAGCTAATTTTTTTGTATTTTGAGTAGAGACGGGGTTTCACCATGTTGACCAGGATGGTCTCGATCTCTTGACCTTGTGATCCACCTGCCTCGGCCTTCCAAAGTGCTGGGATTACAGGCGTGAGCCACCACGCCCGGCACCAAACACTTTTTAAGGAATTAGGAATACCATTGTGAATAAAATAGACAGTTTCTACTAAATGCTTAGTTATGATGGGAGGCAAACAAATACATAAGAAATGCAATAATTAAGAAATACAGTTTTATGCCTAATTATGTCAAACAGTAATAAGTGCTGTGTCCCCAAAACACTCATTTTATCAAACTTTTATAAAACAGGGAAGGTACATAAAGAATGCTGCACATGGGACTGGAGATTCTGTTTTAAATATGGTTGCCTGGGAAGTCCGTACTGTATGAGAACATTCCATCAAGGACTTGAAGGAGATGAGGGAAGTCATCAAGTGGAGAAAAAAAGAACACTCCCAGTAATAGGTCCAGCAAATGCAAAGACCAGAGGAGAAAGACATCTGCTCTGTTTAAAGCACAGCAAATAGGTCTCCCTGCTCTACAGCACAGTGAATAAAGTGGAAATGATAGAAGAGTTTTTAGTTGTAAGGTAAGAACAGGGACCAACCATGGAGAGTCTTAGATGTCATCATGGAGATTTCTCTTTTACTGGAGGTGAAATGGAAGCCACTGAAGGCACTTGAAATAGAGGCTGATATGGTTCACAGCTTTAATAGTCTGCTGTCTGCTGAGATAAGAATTGACTATAGGACAAAGGGTAGACCTGGGTAGTGAGATGGTATTGCAATCACCTAGGGGATAGGATGATTGGAACTAGAATGGCAGTGGTGAGAGGTCATCATATTTTAGAAATATTTTTAAAGTAGAGCTGACGGGATGTGATGAATTTGATGTGCGATGTGAATCAAATTTCATAGCCTTAGCCAAATGTTCCTATTCAATTATGTTTAATATAATGGAAAAGGTAGGTGAAAATGGATTAAGAAAGAAATGAATAGAAGTTTGGTGTGGGAAACGGTAAGGTGAAGAATCCAGTAGAGATGTTAGATACCAAATCTGAATTCAGGAGTTTTCAGTGCATAGAAAATTTGATCATTAGCGTGGTGCTGGTATTTGAAGACATGAGACTGGACAAGGTCATTGTAGTTTAGTGTATTTCCACATACCGTATTTCAAGCATGCTAGATACTGTAATATTTGGCCATTTTAAAAGCAGCCCTTTGGTAAATTTCACAGGAATGAGGATTTGATTGACCTGTTGTTCTCTGATGTCTGATCTCACTAGCGTGCATTATTTTATTATATTTAATTCCCTATAAAATTCCAAATTTATTAAAGTAATACCTATATTTATTATCAGGATTTTTCAGGTACAGTATTCCTATTCAAATAGAACTATATCTCTTAATTTCAGAAATATCCTTCCCTGGCATAATGCTACTATTATATCACCAATCATGAAGTCATGCTGACTTGTAGGCAACAATGGAGCTCACATTTTGATCTAAGCTAATTTGCATGAATTACCTAAATTATGAAAATACACACTTTCAGAGATTTTTATTAATTCTGAATTGTGTCAAACTATCACTTAATAATTATCTCAACGGCCCAACTCTGGCAAAACCAGATGCTGCTGTGTATGTCTTTCCTGTTCCTTTCTAATTTTTTTCCTCATGGTTCATCAGCGAATGCTATGAAGTCTAATTAATTTAATTAATGGATCTCAGGGCCATTGGCATTTACATGAATTACTCTGTGAAGAAGGAGCACGTGCTAGCTCTATCTGTCTCTGTCTCTCTCTCTTGCTCTCTCCCTTCTTCCCTCCCTCCCTTTTTGTCTTTGTCTTTAAAGAGCAGAACATTTTAGTGACCTACAGTTAACTGGCTAAACTAAGCAGCGATCTCTTAGGTAAGAATTCACTGCAAACAAACCTTAGCATAGACTATAAGGCTACCACTAAAGCTTCTGTTCATGTTGTTCTAGGGCTAATTAAATAGAATACTGTAATCTAGCTCTGAGGAAATTTGAGATTGTCTCATATTTTCTAAGTTCAACCAGAAAATAATTAATTATAGGCAAGGTACAAGAATTGCCCTGGCAGAGCCAGCCTGAGAAATAATTTCTCTTCATTCTCCATGTATTATCTGCTTTGTTCCTAGAGGCTCCCTTTTGTTACTCTTTATCAAAATTCCTTGGCTGCTTAATTTTCCTGCCATCTCAACTCAAAAATCATACACCTATGAAAGAAAAAGTTTTCAGCCTTTTCCTTTTGCATAAACTCTGTGCCTGCTCTGAGAGTGAATGACATATAGTTATAAATAGATATTTTTATTTATAATCTTTCTCCTGCAAAACAGAATTAGAGAAAGTGAAGCAAAAAGAACATGTAATAAGATGAATAATGAATAGGAAAACAAATTGCTCTAAAGACAAAGTAAAGGAAACCATAAAAGGTAGATGACTAGAACTATTTCATAAGAAGAGACCTCAATCTTTCCATCAAATAGTATGGTGTAATTTGCACAATGTACCCAATGGTTAATGAATACACATTTGTTGAAGATATCATTAATAAATAACATGACCACTGACAAACTAGGACAAAAGATTTTTACTCTTCAGGAAGTAACTATTAGATAGGTATTATAAATTCTAACTTTAAAAGGTAGAGGAAAATCTATATTGATCTGACCCATAAATGCGACAGGAAGACTCGGAGTAACAATTACTGCAGGTGAATTTCAGCTCTTGGTCTGTCTCCCAACCAGTGTCACCAGGAACTTTCTTCAGACCCGTGTATCCAACTGCTTATCTGTCTTTTGCACCTGGATATCCCTCAGCTACCTCCATTTAATTCCTCTTCTTCCTCCAAACTAGTCAGCATCCAAGCAGATCCAGAAAACTGTGAAGAGCTATTCTAGTCTCTGCCCTCTCCCCTGTTGCTGATCTAGTTAAGAGGGCCAAACAATGTAGTTGAGAGGACACCAGCTCTGTATCTAACAGCATTTAGTTTTAACCTCATCCCTTAACTTAAAATCTGCATGGTTTTCAGTAAGCTCTTTAACTCCTCTGAATATCAGATGATAAAAGTAAGAACAAATTTCCAAAATTAATTGTAGTGAGTATTAAAATATCATGTTTGGTATATCATGAGCTCTCGATAAACAGTTGTAGTATTCTTATTCAAATTGGTACACAGGCCTATCACATCTCCTTCCTTTTAGATCTGTTTTTTATTGTTTTTTCTTTCTGTTCTTGTCTCTGAATCTCCCAACCCAGTCTGTTCTATCACCTTTTACGAAATCCACCATGACCCTACTCGCCCCACCATTCCTCACACTCCTTTCTCTCCTACCCTGGCCTCCATCCCAGCTCCTCCATCCCCACCTGTACGATCAGGGCTGTGGTTCTCAAATGCAAATCTGATCATGTTGCACCTTATAACATCTTTGAATGACACCTACTTGTCTCATGATAAGTTCTAAACTCCTTAGTTTTAGGTTGACCCTGACCATGTTTTATCTGACCCTGTCCGTGTCTCCCTCCTAATTCTCATTTCTCTCCACCAAATACTCCACCTCTTGTTTTGAACAACGTGGCTTTACTTTCATCTCGTCATACTTACATTTTTTCCTTGATCTCTCGCTTTGCTCACAGTGTTCCTGCCATCTGGAATTGCATTTTCCCTGTTGGCCTGGAAAATTTGACTCTTCCTTTGTGACGGAATTCAGTCTTCACTTCCCCATGAGTGACCTCCTCAGGACAAATTGACTGTATCTTATTTTGTAGTCTCGCAGTCCATTAGGCAGTCTTCAAATGTCCAGTATGATGGTGTTTGATATTTGTTGTTTATATGCCTATTTCCCCCACTGGCTTTCAGAAACTTGAGGGATTGTTGTATCCATTTGTATCCCCAGAGTCTAGCATACCGTGCATCTACTTGTGTTTAAATGAGTGAATGAATGAGTGAATGAATGATGAGAAAACAATAACCTATGTTTTGTCTCTACCTCTAATATGACATTATAAATAGACTGATTTAACCAGAGATTCCAGTTTCTATTCCTTTTGCTGTTGTTATTGTGTATATTAGCAAAAAGTTCCTTCCAAAAATGTATTCAGTGGGAGCAATAAATTCAGTGTCTTGTTAGAGCAAAATTGTGCTCTTCCTCCCTCTCTCCCTTTTGCCTACTGCTACTTTGAAAAGTATGTGTTTATGAGTTAATAGATTAATTTGTTGCTGTGCATTTAATAGGAGCCCTGCTATTTCTTCATAAGTGGTTATGAAAAAATATTCACATTTGATTATGTTTTGTGGACATCTATATGTGGTGGAGTACATGTTATTATAATGTTATTTTAAGCAGAAATATAAAGTATTTTCTTTTACTTTTGTTAATGTAAAGCTCTTAATTAGATATACAAAAGTAGTCATCTGCAAGATAATACAGGCATAGGCAAAACACAGAAAAAGGCTTACCAAGAACAAATTATAACTAACAAACAAATGTTAGTTTTATTGCAATAGAATTACTGAATTAGTACATGATAGAACAAAAGATCTATAACAAGTATAGACGTCAGGAATTTCTCAGACATGGATTGTGTACAGTGTACCCACAAAATTCTGTCAAATTGTTTCTATTTCAAGAAATTTTCAGTTTATTCATGTTCAACACAAAAGTTAATTACAAATGAAAGATAAACAGAGTGGAAAACAGTGGCATTGTTTTTCCTGTTTTTTGGGAAGAATGCGGGAGTGGGGTTAATACTGAAATGAAAGACAAAGCACTTCTCTCCTCATCTTGCTTCCAAGATAGGACAAAATACACATGGCCAAGAATGAGGAAAGTAGGGCAAAACCTAATGCAGTCAAGAGAGTTATGACCCTGAGGTGTGAGGTAAGATCTGGCCCTGGGAATGTTGACCAACATCGCAATAGTGTCTGGACTGGAATGATTAGATATAAAGTAGGTTAACTTGGGGTCTGTAGAGATGGTGCTATTCCCAGGAAGATAAATGAGGTCAAGTACTAGGACAAAAGGACAAGCATCATTGGTCGGAAAAAGAAAAAATGATTTAGAAAGAAAAAGAAAGAGAAAGAGAAATAAAATGTAGAGGAAAAGAAAAAATACCAAGGATGGAGAGCAAAAGGTTTTCCAGACAGTCTGTGGCTTGGGAATGTGGGTTACACTGTAGCCTGGAAGGTGATGCTACTTCTAAGCCCATGATTCTGCCTCCATGACTTAGGATACTAGTCACAAAGAAATAGAACACAACATCTTTCTCTTTCTAGATCTCATTGTCAGTTGAAGAACTGCTACTCACAGCCTGCTAGAGTGAAACTCATTGGTTCTAGAAATGAATAAAATTGGACCTGCCGGAGGCCTTTAATTATTATGTGGGCATGAGAAGTGATGATGATTGATGTGGGTGTTATTTCAATAAAGTGTTATGAATAATTCATATAGGAAAAATTTACTTTTTCTTAATTTATAGTTAAATACATGAATATTGTGTTTCAATGTTGCTATTCGAGTTAAAGACCCTGTCAATTCTTAGAAACAAACTCTCATTGTGTATTAATTTCAATAAGACATTGTAGTAATCACATATATGTATATATATGCATTTTTTTGAGTTGTTTTAGGTTTACAGGCAAAAATTAGTGAAAATTAAAGTGATGTCCATAGACTCTCTAACACCACCCCCATTTCTCCAATTTTTAACATCTTGTATTTTTAACATTAGCACTTTACATTTCTTACAAGTGATAAGCCAATGCTGATAAATTATTTTTATCTAAAGTTCATAATTATATTAGGGTTCAGTCTTTGTGGTGTCCATTTAATGGACTTTAACAGATGTATAATAAGATGTACCCACCATGACAGTGTTACACAGAATAACAGTTTCACTGTCCTAAAAATCCCCTGTGCTCTACCTAGTTATTCCTCCTTTCTTTCCTCCCCAGGAGCCCCTGAAAATGTAACTGTTCTTTGTACTGTCTCTGTAATTCTGCCTTTTTCAAAATGTCATATACTTGAAACCGCATAGGGTGTGGGCTTTCATGTTGGCTTCTTTCACTCAGTAATATGCATTTAAGCTTCTTCCGTGTATTTTTGTGGCTTGATAGCTCTTTTATTTAATGTAGCACTGAATAATATTCAATTATATGGCTGCATCCATATAATTGGCGTTTGTCCATTTGCCTATTGAAAGGTAGCTTGGGTTGTTTCTGGGTTGGTACTCAGGAATAACACTGGTATAAACATTTGTGTGTGTGTTTTGTGTAGGCATAAGTTTTCAAGTATTTTGGCAAATACCAAGGAGCACAATTATGGAATCATATGCTAAGAGTGTCCTTAGCTTCATAAGAAACTGCGTAACTGTCTCCCAAGGTGGATGTACCATTTTGCATCGCCACTAGCAATGAATGAGTTCTTTCTGCTTATTGTTCTTACCAGCACTCAGTAGTGTTGGTATTTGGATTTTGGCCGTTATAATAGGTATGTAGTAGAATCTCATTGTTTTAGTTTGCAATTTTCTAATGACAAGAGATGTTGAACATCTTTTCATGTGCTTATTTACCATTAGTAATTTGTTGTCAACGTAACTTTCCTTTCGCTTTCCATTGCCAGTGAGATCCAGTCTGTCTATTCGTCTCTCTCTCTCTCTTTCCCTCCCTCCTCTCTCTCTTTCTTTCTTTCTTTTTTTCTTTCCTTTTCTTTTCTTTCTATCTGTCTCTCTCTTTCTCTCTCTCCCTCCCTTCTTTTTTTTCCTCTCTCTCCTTTCCTTTCCTTTCTTGTTTGTTTAAGACGCAGTCTCACTCTGTCATCCATGCTGGAATGGAGTGGTGCAATCCAAGCCCACTGCAACCTCCAGCTCCCGGTTCAAGCGATTCTCCTCCCTCAGCCTCCAGAGTAGCTAGGATTACAGGCACCCACCACCACGCCTGGCTAGTTTTTGTATTTTTTAGTAGAGACATGGTTTCACCATGTTGGCCAGGCTGGTCTTGAACTCCTGACCTCAGGTGATCCACCCTCCTCAGCCTCTGAAAGGGTTGGGATTACAGGCATGAGCCACCGTACCTGGCCAGATCCAGTACTTCTTAATGGAAATGGAAACTTCACCAGTTACCACATTTTTCCCCATATATTTGTAATAAGTTCTGATGTCTGATAGGGCAGGTCTGGCCCTCTGCATTTTTAAAAGTTAACCAAATTAATTATGAAAAATTAATATTCTATCCACATTTTATAATCACATATTTTATTAAAATCAATGACCATATTAGATTTATTGGAAAAATAATGTAATTTAATATTATCACATCCATTAACATGACATAATTCTTCACTTATTTAGATTTCCTTTAAGATCAGTTCCTAAAATTTTCTATATTGATGGTTTTAGGGTTTTTTTTTTTTTCGTAGTTCAACTACAAGATACTTGGTAGTGTCTCAATTTTAGTTACAGTTTTACACCCCCAATTCAATTATTGCTGATATGAAATAACTTTTTTTTCAACATCTATTTTAGGTTTAGTGGGCACATATGCAGGTTTGTTACATGGGATACTGCTTGACGCTGAGGTTTAGAGTACAAATGTGCCCATTAATGATGGCACATGATGATGAGCAGGTATGCTATAGTCAGTTTTTCAACCCTTGTCCCTCCTTCCCTCCCCAATGTAATAGTCTTCTGTGCCTATCATTCCCATCTTTATGTCCATGTTTACTCAGTGTTTAGCTCTCACTTACAGATGAGAAACTGCAGTATTTGTCTATCTGTTTCAGTTAGTTCAGTTAGGATAATGGTCTCCAGCTGCATCCATGTTGCAACAAAGAACATGACTTCATTTTTTTATGGCTGCATAGTATTACATGGTATACATATACCGCATTTTCTTGATCCATTTCACCAATTAGGAGACCTGAGTGAATTCCCTTTCTTTGCTATTGTGGATAGTGCTGCAATGAATATACAGGTGCAAATGTCTTTTTGGTAGAATGATTTATTTTCTTTTAGATGTATACACAGTAATATGATTGCTGGGTCAAATGGTAACTCAGCTCCTAGCTCTTTGAGAAATCTCCAAACTGATATCCACAGCATCTGAACGAATTTACATTCCCATCAACAGTGTATATGTGTTCCCTTTTCTCCAGAGCCTCACCAAAATCTGTTATTATTATTATTATTATTTTACTTTTTTACCAAAAGCCATTCTGACTGGTGTAAGATATCCTACCATGTCGAGACCATCCTGGTCAACATAGTGAAACCCCGTCTCTACTAAAAATACAAAAAAAAAATTAGCTGGGTGTGGTGGCATGTGCCTGTAGTCCCAGTTACTTGGCATGCTGAGGCAGGAGAATTGCTTAAACCCGGGAGGCAGACATTGCAGTGAGCTGAGGTTGCGCCACTGCACTCCAGCCTGGCGCCTGGTGACAGAGAGATTCGGTCTCAAAAAAAAAAAAAGATATCCCACTGTGATTCAGATTTACATTTTTTTGATGATTAGTGATGATGAGCTCTGATATGGTTTGGGTCCCACCCAAATCTCATCTTGAATTTTAATTCCCAGGTATTGAGGAAGAGACCTGGTGGGAGGTGATTAGAAAATGGAGATAGTTTCCCTCATACTATTTTCATGACAGTGACTGGGTTCTAACAAGATCTGAAGGTTTCAAAATGTTTGTCAGTTCTTACCTCTCTCTCTGTCCTGCTGCCGTGTAAGACGTTGCCTTGCTTCCCCTTCACCTTCTGCCATGATTGTAAATTCCTAAGGTCTCCCAAGCCATACAGGACTGTGGAGCCAATTAAGACTTTTTTCTTTATAAATTACCCAGTCTCAGGCAGTTCTTTTTAGCAATGTAAAATGGACTAATATAGGAAATTGGTACCAGGAGTGGGGAGCTCCTATAAAGATAACCTGATAATGTGGAAGCAACATTGGAACTGGGTAATGGGCTGAGGTTAGAATAGTTTGGATATAAGAAGATAGGAGGATGTGGAAAGGTTTGGAACTTCCTAGAGACTTTAATGGTTTTGACCAACATGCTGACAGTAATATGAACAATGAAGTTCAGGGTGAGGTGGTCTCAGGTGAAGATAAGTAACTGGGAACTGGAGTAAAGGTCACTCTTGCTATGCTTTAGAAATGAGACAGGTGACATTTTCCCCTGCCCTAGAAATCTATGGAACTTAGAATTTGACAGAGATGATTTACAGTATCTGGTGAAACAAATTTTTAAGCTACAAAGCATTTGAGAAGTGACCTGGTTGATTCTGAAAGCATTTAGTCATATACGTTCACAAGGAGATTATATGAAACTGGAACTTTATTTAAAAAGGAAGGAGAGTATAAAAGTTTGGAAAATGTGCAGCCTGACCATGAGGTAGAAAATAAAAATCCATTTTGTGGGGAGAAAGTCAATCTAGCTGCAAATGTTAATAGCCAAGACAATGGAGAAAATGTCTCCAGGGCATGTCAGATATCTTCATGACAGCCCCTCCCATCTCTGGCCTAGAGGCCTAGGAGGGAATAATGATTTCATAGGTCAGGCCTAGGGCCCCACTGCTCTGTGCAGCCTCAGAACTTGGTGTCCTGCATAACAGCAACTCTAACTCCAGACACAGCTAAAAGGGGCCTAAGTGCAAGTGGGACCATTGCTTCAGAGGGTGCAAGATCCAAACCTTGGTGGCTTCTATGTGGTGTTGAGCCTGCAGGTATGCAGAAGACAAGGAAACACACCACCTAGATGTCAAAGCATGTATGGCAACACCTGGATGTCTAGGCAGAAGTCTGCTGCAGAGGTAGGGCCCTCATAGAGAACCTCCTTTACCAAGACAATGAAGAGGAGAAATGTGTGGGTTGTTTACCCCATTCAGAGTTCCCACTGGGGTACTGCCTACTGGAGCTGTGAGAAGAGGGCTGCCATTCTCCAGACCCCATCAACAGCTTGTACATGTATTTGTTAAAGCCTCAGACACTCAATGCCAGCTTGGGGAAAGTAGCAGCAGGGGTTGTAGTCTGTAGAGCCAAGGGGTGGAGTTGTCCAAGGGCTTGGGACAACCCCTTTCATTAGCATCTCTTGATGTGAGACATGGAATCAAAGGAGATTATTTCAAAGCTTTAAGATTTAATTACTGCCCCACTGTATTCTGGACTTGCATGGGGCCTGTGGCCCCTTTGTTTTGGCCAATTTCTCCTACTTGGAATGGCAACATTTACCCAAGGCCTATACCCTCACTGGATCTTAGAAGTAACTAAATCATATTTGATTTTACAAGCTCATAGATGAAGTTGACTTCTCTTGTCTCAGAGGAGACTTTGAACTTGGACTTTTAGATTAATGTTGCGATGATTTAAAACTTTGGGGGACTCTTGGGAGGACATAGTTGTGTTTTGAAAGGTGAAAATGACAGGAGATTTCAGAGGGACCATGGATAGAATGATATAGTTTGGCTCTGTGTCCCCAGTCAAATCTCATCTCCTCTTGTATTCCCCACATGTTGAGAGACTGGTGGGAGGTGATTAGATCAAGGGGGTGGTTTCCCCCATACTGTTCTTGGGATAGTGAGTTCTCATGAGATCTGATTGTTTAAAAGTGTTTAGCAGTTTCTCTCTCTCTCTCTCTCTCTCTCTCTCTCTCTCTCTCTCTCTCTCTCTCTCTCTCTCTCTCTCTCTCCTGCTTCTATGTGAGATGTGCCTTGCTTTCCCCTTGACTTCTGCTGTAATGTAAGTTTTATGAGGCCCCCACAAGCCATGCAGGACTGTGAGTCAATTAAACCTCTTTCCTTTATAAATTACCCAATCTCAGGAAGTTCTAACAGTGTGAAAATGAACTAATACCCGTGTCTTTTCATGTTGTTGGCCATTTGTATGTTATCTTTTGATAACTGTCCATATTTTTTGCTCACTTTTTAATGAGGTTATTTGGTTTTTGATTGATAACTTTAAATTCCTTATAGATTCTGGATATTAGACATTCATCAGGTGCATATTTGCAGATATGCATTTTGGATATTTGTGTGTATGGTTGTTCATCACTTATTAACAGCCTTGTTAACTTTGCCTATAAGTCCTAATGGCTTGGTGTTTATTTGATTGGGCATCTCTATGGGTGATTATGCCATTTCCCTTCCAAGTATTTATATCTTTGTTTTTTTTTTTTTCATCTTGTTATACTGGCCAAGCTCTCCAATACTATACCCAGAAGAAGTGATATTGATGGTCATTATATATTTGTCCTTAATTAAAGGGAATGTTCTAAAATTCATCTATTAGTATGTGCAATAGACTTTTGATGGGAATTATGACGTTTAAGAAGTTCCCTTGTATTAAAAATTTTATGAGTTTTAAAAAAATAAGTACTGGACTGTTTCAAATGTGATTCTGTTTCTATTGCAATGCTGCCTAAATTTTCTCTTGCAGTCTATGAATGTGTTGAATTAACTTGTTACACTTTCTAATGTTGAGCCATCCATTTAACATACATTTCCCACCAGAGCTTGTCTCCAGCTTTTCTCTGAAGTTACCCTACCACATTTGACAGATCTGTTTTCTTGCCTCATGATAGAAAATGAGGAGAAAATTAGGCACTGTTCTGCCTTGATACACACAGAAAGAGAAAACAGCTTAGATGCAAAGCTTTCCCTTCAGATCATTCTCTGTCTTTGGCATTTAGTCTACATCTTCTTCAGGTTACAGGTATCTTTCTAAGGGTTTTTTCTGGGTTTTGTGTTAGTTTCTGATTGTGGTGATAAAATTCGTTGTGATAGACTGTAATATTGTTATCAAATCTTTAATGTTTCCCTCAAAAGATTTACACTTAAGACTTTGATATCATTCTGAATAATTTGACTTATTTTGAGCAATAAAATATGACTGAATAAACCAAATTATGATGGTTAAACATGTGTCTAATGTATTTTTGTCCTTTTAGGACACATGACAGCATCTTACATATATTAATAAATGATTTTTTAAATTTGGGTTGATGGGAATAAAAGGAAATAAGACATATAAAGAAATAACCATGGATCTGAAATGCTTATTATGTTGTAGTATTATTCATGAACCATCAACTGGTTTGTCTTTTTCATCAGGTCAACCTTAAAATATGATGTTTTGGCTCTCAATGTGTGGAAATCACCTTCCCTAAATTCACCCATGTTGTAAAAGAATTTATTATTAGCAAGCATTTACAGAACGCAGATATTATGTGGAGTTGCATTATCTATTGAGAATTCAATTTTGAGAGATATTTCAGGATCTGAAATGATGCTGAATCTTGAAATATCTGCAACGAAAGGGACATACATGGTAGTGAAGGTACCCCAATCACTTGCAACAATGTATTAATACAGCTGCATATTGATATAATTAGACATTAGACATAAGAGCTATTGAATATCAGACTTCAATCAGTGGGATAACTGTAAGAAATGAAGAAGAAATTCTCTTTAGTGAAATATCTGTAGGGGTCATTTCTTATATATTTCACAAATCACAAGTTTCTTCATATTCCTTTATCTCTTAATCCACATTCGAGCAATGTATTTTAGAAATGTTGAGGAATACATGAAAAGTGATGAATGACTCGGCGTACCAGATATATCTAAAAACTGAACTCATTGTGGGAGGAAATACTAGAGAAAATAACAGCTAATTCCAAATTCTGAACTCAGAAAAGATCAGGAAATAAAAGCCTCACATGCATTTTAAATGTTAGGGGACAGGATAGGACTTAAATGATAAACCCTTCTGAAAACCCCTCTCATTTCAACGATGTAAGTAACACTTTTCTCCCCCATTGTAGGAGATGGGGTGTGCACTCTCTAGAGGAACTGAATGGAAGGGAGCGTAGCTTGCAGAATGCCAAGCACTGATCTTCCTGCTTCACAGTGGCATGGTCCTTAGTTATCTCCTTGCTGTATTCTGCCCTTTTCTTTAAACTTTTGACAATGAAAATCCACATAGTTTGGTACCCAGGTATCTTAGGTTCTCTCTACACTCACATCCTGAATGATCTTACCCAGTGTGTGGCTTTAAATCCATATACATACTGATGATATATAGCTCTATGTCTCTGAATTCTTGATTTGTCTATCCAAATCTTTATGCAAACATCTCCACCCTGCAGGTCTAGACAGCATCTTCAACTTACATTTCCAAAATGAATTCTTCTCTTCTCTTCTTGCCCCTGGAACATCTGCTTTATTTGCATTCCTTTCAAACTCAATTCATAATAATTCTATTCTTCTTTACATTCTGGCCAGAAACCTTGTATGAATCCTTGAGTTACCTCATGATCAGTCAGAAGTCAATAGGAATCCATAAGGAAATCCTCTTGATTCTATCTCAAAATGTTTCTCGTATCCAGTCACTTTTCAGCTACTTCCCGAGCCCAAGCCACCATTTTCTCTTCTGGATTGTTGCAACAGCGTCTGAACAGTTCTTACACTTTTGCCCATCACAGCCTATTTACAACAGGGCAGCCACAGTTATTTTTGTGAATGCACATCGCTCTTGTGCTCAAAACTCCAATGGCTCTCTATCTTATTCAGAGAAAAAGCTCACCAGTGTCCTGCATATATAACTCTATATGATCTCTGCTCCCTCCTCCCTCCACGACTTCCCTGTGGTTCACTTTGCTCCAGCACTGCTGGTCTCCTTGGCCACCCCAGGCATATTCCACTTAAGATATTCACACTGGCTGCTTGACCTGCCTCAGAAGCTCAAATGGGAATTGTTCACAGAGACCTACATATTTTAAAATTTAATTATTCTTCTACCATCATACCCCTTATTTCTATCCCTGGTATACTATATATATATATATGTACATATATACATATATATATATAAAACACCGGTGAGCTTTTTCTCTGAATAAGATGGAGAGCCATTGGAGTTTTGAGCACAAGAGCAACATGCATTCACAAAAATAACTGTGGCTGCCCTGTTGTAAATAGGCTGTGATGGACAAAAGTGTTTATATGTGTATATATGTATATATGTGTATATATGTATATATACTATATATATGTGTATATATATGTATATATACTATATATGTGTATATATATGTATATATACTATATATGTGTATATATATACACTATATATGTATGTATATACTATATATATACATATTTACATATATATAGTATATACATATATATACTATGTATGTATACTATATATATATAGTATGTATGTATACTATATATGTATGTATACTATGTAGGTATACTATATATACTATACATATATACATATGTATATACATATATACATATATATACATATACATATATATACATATACATATACTATACATATATACATATGTATATACATATATA
>CM052648.1:173899380-173914053 GCA_028533165.1 Leontopithecus rosalia
ATAAGCTCCATGAGCAAAGGGATCTTTATTGATTTTGTTTGTTGCTTTAACCCCAGAACTCATAATACCTGGCATGCAATAGGGACTATTTTTAAAAGAATAAATTAATTAAAATTGAGAATAGGGAAGAATATGTACAAGTGTCCTTGAGGGCTAGGCTAAGGAACAGGAGAGCTCAATCCTCATCCTTAACTGTAGGAGATATAATAGATAATATCTATTACTAGAAATTCAGAAATAATTATATAAGTACCTTATTTATAAATTGGAAGTGAAACACCTCTCCAGAAGAGCAATATTAACATCTGCCTCTTGAGAGTCTAATTTGTCTTTGTTACGTAGAACTCTTTGAATCTGTAAACCATTTCTTTTAATTACCTGATAAAATTTTTGAGTATAAAAAAGTTATAAGTTCATTATAAATAATTTAAGAATTATTAAAATTTTTGTGTATTTATTTTATATTTATGATATTATTTATTGGTTTATTTAAAAATTATTTATTTATAAAGAATATAAAAACTTTAGAAGCCAAGAAAGCAATTCTTTGCTTAAATTCGAGTCTGCAAAATTGGATATGTTTTTATTTACAACATTGAGGGGTTTGTTACTGTTAATTGGGGGAAGGGTATGCAAATCTAAAATATAGATTAATTAACTGGTATTCTATTCAGTAAGTTTAAATATAGTTCTGGGAATATTAATTTATAAATAAAGAAATAAAATAGATAATTGAGGTTAAGCAAATCACCTAAAATCATACAACGTTTTTACACACATGGGAATTTGTTTAATATTTAATAAAAACCTAATAAATATTAAATAATATTTAGAGCTTTGGGGTTCTTAGTTTATTCTTTACCCATTATTCTGTTAAATACCATTGTTCTATGAAAGAAATAAAACATATGTTTGCATCATACTTCTGGATAAAATTGTACTCTAATATTTTCCTTCATTGGAAATAATATATTTTAACTTGGACTATGCAGTTAATTCTGGCTGGATGACAGATTGAACAGTTTCACTGATTGGCATTGGAAATTTACATTTCTAATCACACTTAAATTGTTGGAGTAAACCAAGAAAACAATGCTTTGCTTAAATTCAGATTTGCAAAATATTTTCTAAGCTTTTATGTTTCAAAAATAACTATCTGCAATGCAACAAACAAAAATTAATAAAAATTTGCTGTCACAGTAAATTTTGGTATTATGAAGACTTGCTGCTTAGACCACTGTAAATGCTTAAGTTGCATGACAATATGAGAGAATTTCCATGAATATATATTGACTGCTAATGCAGAATGGTGTTTTCTCATTCTCCAACCAGAACAATTAAAAAGGAAAATTATGTTTATTAAAAGCCTATTTATCTCTAGGCTTTTAGCTAAACCCTATTGAAGATTATTTTCCCAATCGGAAAATTATCAGAAACAAAATCCTTTCAAGAATACAGGATGTTAAATTCATCGAGTTTAATTGTTCTTTATGTATGATTTCTTTCTTAAACTCACAAACCCACTAATATGTGAAATATTACAAATGATGACCTTTTTGTTATTTTGCTTTGGTTTAAGAAACAAAGAGAAGGAAATCCACTTATGAAAGAACTTTACCTATGCTTTCCTTTAATATTAAGAAGTCAGTTTTGCATTATGGGCATATCAGATATTAAGAGTTCTGTATATTCAAATATTTTGCTTAAGAGTGTGTGTATACATACATATGCACACTGAATATATGTATATAAACACTCTTAGAGTATATGTATACTCTTAAGTAAAATATCTGAATATACTCTTAGTGTGTACATATATTTGTATATATACTTATTCAAGTATATAAATATATATACACGTATTCAAGTATATATAAATATATTCATTCAAATATATATAGGTGTGTATATATATATTTGAATACATATATGTGTATAAATACTATGTTCTAAGTAAGCCTTTAATCTTGATATGTAGGATCTTTATTAAGAACAGTGCTCATCGGTCTGCAAATATAAATGAACTAGAATTAATATGATGATGAAAAGTTTAGTGATTGTTTTACTCTGATTAAATTGAGAGCACGTGAAATAATGTTACATATCTCTAGTGGTCATTTTGTATCTTGCCAACAAGCTCCACCTAATATTTTAAAAGTAACTTCAAAGAATTTTTATTTGGCTATTTAGTCAGATAAGTTTTGAATTTAGTGTAGTAAGATAATTTATTATTTCTAATAAGTTTCTATATTCCAACTTTGATTTCTATTGACAATTCATTTTACATCCCTTTTTCCAAGACAGGTTATTATGCCGTTTACAAAAACAAATAAAATGTGAATTTATTTTGAGTAAGTTTTTATAGGGCAGTGTGTACTGCAGAAGCACCTAGCCATGTGTGGCTATAAAAGTAATGAGATGTAGCTACTCCGTATTGAGATATATCCTAAGTGTAGAGTAGAATTTAAATATATAGTATAAAAAATAAGACTAAAAATCTCATTAATAATTTTCTTCTATTTTGAAATAATATTTGTAAATATTGAGTGAAATAAATACATAATATTATACTTAATCTCAATTAATCTTTTCCTTTTAATGTTGTTTTTCAAAAATTAAAATATATGTGACTTGCATTCCTGACTCACAATATGTCTATATTGGAAAGCAATGTATAAAGCTATCTTTTAAACTTCTATCTTTCTCTTATTAAATAGTATCTAACAGTGAGTTCACAAGCTTTTAAAAGACAAAGGGATAGGCTCAGTGGCTCACACCTGTAGTCCCAGCACTTTGAGAGGCTGTGGCAGGAGGATTGGTTAAGCTGAGGAGCTTAAGATCCGCCTAGGCAATAGAGCAAGACCCCATCTTCATAAAAAAAAAAAAATGCTTGGTGTGGTGGCATACCCCTGTAATCCCAGCTACTTGGGATCCTTTGATCCCTGGAGGTTGAGGCTGCAGTCAACCATTCCTGTGCCGTGCACTCCAGCCTGGGTGACAGTAAGACTCTGTTGAGGTAACCAGCCTAGAAATGGTTCATCAACAAATACTAATATAATAAATAACATACAATTAAATGAATAGAGAACAGTTCCCTTCAGATCTCTTTTCCTTTATTGTACTATTGATTGATTTGCCATGTTTGTAAGGAACCAACGTTTTCAAAATGTCTTTTATATAATCAGTTACCCATAGTCTAGAAATTAAAAGTTACATTTCAAATTTTATATGAATTTAATACAAATAAGGCTTAACTTCATTTTCATTCTACCTTACGGGTGATTATATCTAGAATGCTATTAAAACATATTGGTCTGACAATCTGGCTGAAAGTATGTTGTTGACTGGCTAATATGAGAATTTTATACCAGAAAAGAAATTTCATAAGATAGCAGTAGTATTGGAAAATAAAGGTGAAATGAGGCCTTCAAAGAAGTATGGAGCCAGCTCCCACACTTAGATTCTATTTGTCCAAATATGATGTTTTTCCTCCTTACTGCCCTTAGCCATTAAATGGTCTTTTGACAGCCCTCACTCTGCCTGCTTCTGCATATTCTAGTCAAGAGAGTTGAAATGTCTTCTACCTCCACGATAATATTAGCCTCCCCTGGTAATAGAACACTCTAATGTTTTCCTCTAACTTATCAAGACAAATTGAAGCATTCACATAGCATATTGTAAATCTGTTTAATTAAACTGTACACACTTAATTCGTTTCACTGTTACATAATGAATGTGTCCCTGCAAAATTCATATGTTGCAACCTTAATTCCTAAAGTGATATTTTTCAGAAGTAAAGCTCTTCACAGGTAATTAGAATTAGAGATAATTATAAGGGTGGGGCTCCTATGATGGGGATAATGCCCTTATGAAAAGAGGAAAATATGTGAGATCTCTTTCTCTTCTTGTACATACCAAGGAAAGTCCATGAAAGGGCACAGCCAGGAAGAAGACCTTCACCAATAACCTGACCATAGCAGCACCATAATCTTGGATTTCCAACCTCCAGAACTTTGAGACATACATGATTGTTGGTCAAGCCACCCAGTCTATTTTTATTTTATTATAGCAGACTGAATTGACTAACATGTACACTCAGTCTCCTTATTCTACTACCATGCTACCTTGAAGCATTCATATTTGTACATTCTATTGACCAAGACCTTTAGAGGTGGATAATGAAAGGTGGATAATGATATTGATAACAAATAGAAGTCCTTTAGAGGTGGACAATGAAAGCTGACCCTAACAGAGAAGAAATGCACCGTGACTGTCCACCTGTGCCTCTCATACGGTACCGACTCACCTTCATGAGCCTATACCTATTAGAATCTATTTCCTTGGCTGGTTGTTTTGTTTCAAACTGCCCTTGACTAGCTTGACAGCCAACAGAAGAAATGTATCCAGAAAGGCTCAGGGAATAGCACAGATTTGCTATGTGTCATTGTAGAAACAGCATGTTACTAAGTTTATTTGAGAAACTCAGCCAATGTTCCCATGTAATCATAGTGGGACAAGCACTTTATAGTTATTTAAAATGAAAACTCTTCTTTTTTAAAATAATGAATGTATACTAAGAGCTAGACTGCCTCATCCCAGGAAAGACCAGCCAGGTGATAATGAAAACACCTTCAGTCCTTCTCAACTTGTGCTACAATCCTACAAAATACATGGTATGTCTGCTTGGAAGAAAACTAAAATCTTTATAGCCAAAGGCAAGTTCCGATATAAGTTGCAAAGTGATTGGAAACCTTTTGGCTTCGTTTGGATTTCTGGTCCTTTCCCTGAATTGTTCATTGAATTAGATTTTTGGCAGAGGGCATGAGCCAACAAATGACAATCAGAACCCAGATCTCAAAACTTCATGGGTGAAGATGTCCAAGGATTGCAAGGAGATACCAAGTGAGACAGTAATTAGTTCTGGAAGTTTGTGAGCAAGGCAGGGAATAGAGCATTTCCAGAGATGGAATGCAGATATGATCATGAACATGGTCATGTTTAGTATATATTAAGTGTTTATTTCTGTAGAATCAGCATAAGAAACATATTGGCATGGTTGTTTTATTTTTCAACTAACTCTAAATCCAAAGATAGAAAACAAATTTTGAACAACTTGACCATTAGGTGAATTAAGAGTAAACTATTTGCAATTCATAGTTTTTTTTTTCCAAATCCATGGAATATTTTCCCATGACACTTGGATTTATTGGTGCTCATCATTTTTGATACAGCAGCGTACTTTAAGTTATACATAAAAGTTCCAAAGACAATCAGAATTCTCCTTTTTATTTGCCTTTTCTCAACTACATACCCTCTACAACCTCAAATAGAGTACTAACCATACTTGGGTGTTTAAAATACAGTTTACGATAGTAATCTTTGGCAGTAGAAGTGATTTTCTATTCTACTGCAGATATAAACACCATAAGAAAAGACATACTTCAATTGGTAAGTCAAAAGTCTTTGTTTGACTTTTCCTGATAGTATTTATAAGAAAGACAGCTCTAATTTATCAGTAGTGCTAACTGTGTTACAAAGAAAGGTCAGAGAGTGAAAGTTTGATAGTAGGATTAGAAACAGTTGTGGCACAATATGTAAGGTTGGGGAGAAGAGATGTTACTAGAGAAAGTTCAGCAAGTGAGAAAGTTTTCTTAAAATACTATAAAATATGTTAAAATCATAGAAATATAAAACTGTGATTTACATGTGCCTACTAGCAGCATCTAGCCGTCTAGCTTGAAACCCCCTCTTTTTTTTTTTTTTGACAGAGTCTAGCTCTTTTGCCATGGCTGGAGTGCAGTGGCCTGATCTTGGCTGACTGCAACCTCTGCCTGCCATGTTCAAGTGATTCTCTTGCCTCAGCTTCTCAAGTAGCTGGGACTGGAGGCACCTGCCACCATCTAGCTAATATTTTTTTTTTCTTGAGACAGAGTTTCACTCTTGTTGCCCAGGCTGGACTAGAATGGTGTGGTCTTGGCTCATTGCAACCTCTGCCTCCCAGGTTCAAGTAATTCTTCTGCCTCAGCCTCCCGAGTAGCTGGTATTACGGGTGTGCACCACCATGCCTGGCTAATTTTTTCTTTTTTTAGTAGAGACAGGGTTTCATCATGTTGGCCAGGCTGGTCTCAAACTTATGGCCTCAAGTCATCTGCCAACCTTGACTTCTCAAAGTGCTAGAATTATAGGCCATCATGCATGCCCGAAACTCCATCTTAATACAATAGGTCACATTAACATACTTTTAATGTTCACACACCACTCAATATATTACCCCACTTTGCTTCAGTAGTAACCTGAAATCTCAATGATTTATAGGAAGCATATTTGTTTTACTCATGTTTTATGTCAATGCTTCTGAGTCAGCAAGTGCTGCTTTACCTCCTGTGTCTTCTCATCTGATGACCTTCAGTGGCAGTAAGAAAAGAATGACAGGAGGGGATACATGGGTGCCACTTAACACTTCTGCCCAAAATTAGTACTCTGTCACTTTTCCTCACATTCTACTGGCCCATATCAGCAACATGGCCAAGCCTGATAATGGGGGTGGAAATTGTATATTACACCTTCAAGGAGGGACTTAAATTCACATGGCTGTGGTCAGAGATGTACACTTCTCTTTAAAGGAAGTTATCCTACAATTGTAAAACGTAATGCAATTTTCCAAAGAGAGTGGTTCAAGTACATGAAGAATAAGCTCCCAACAGTTTGATCTTGGTCATAGCTCCTCTTAAGTGGATGCCATAGCTTAAGTATACTTTGTAGACAAAGATTTCTAAGAAGACTGAACTTGTTCAAAATGGATATAATCTCAGTGGCTCTCCAATAATGCTCGGTCTTTCTGGTAAATTCTCATAGCTTCTGGCAGAAATATTACTATGGAGAAAAAGACATGGGGAAAATAAGTTTCTAGCCTGTACATAAACTTACAGAATAATTCCAAACATTTTAATTGTCATAACACTCAACTCATACAGAATCCTATCATATAGGGCATAGCAGTGTCAATTTATAATAATTTTCTCTGTAAGTGATTTTAAATATCATATATATCTTAAAGGAAGTTGTGAGAGTTCAATGGATTGGTATTACTAATTCAAAGGAGGACAAAAAATAAATGTTGAACTCAGTAATGTCCTTGAAACTGCCTCCCGATAATTTGCCATTCTAATGTGACCAAGAAGAGTAATTTAGTGGAATGGAAATAGAAGAAAAATTTTTTTTAATTACTTGATATCAGAATTGCAAAACAAAAAGTTGAATAATAATTGTGTGTAATTTTAAATGTAAAACCAAGTCGAGAATAGAACAAGTTACAACAAAGAAAAAAGTCTAAATATCACTCCATTCGTTTGCATTTTAAATTACAAGTTAATGGTCTGCATTGGATTTTAAGCAATCAAGGAAGAATCTTCAAACTTTAGCATGCATGGAAGCCACTGGGGAACCTTGTTTTACACACTTATTTTCCAGAATTCCCCAAGCGCTGGCCCAGAGATGCTAATTCAGTAAACCTGTTGGCATCTAGTTATATCGGTTTTAATAAGCTCTTGGGAGACACTGGTAAAAGTGGTCAGGGGATCAAGCTTTGTGAAACAATGAACTATAAAAGCAAATCAGAGATCATTTAAATATTATTTAAATACCCAATGATATCCCAAAAAGAATTATTCTGTTGTTTTGAAATTTCTAAAATTAGTCTCCATTATAAAAGTTACTAATTATGCTGTAATTAAAAGTACATAATATACTGAAAAATATAAATTGGGTTTGGTGCACTATTTATACAGTCCAACTTCTTAACAGTAACTTTATATTTGAATGTTAAATGCATTTGAGTTATACAGATGATGTGCATTAAAAAATAACAGAATACTCTGACTTCAATAAGAAATATGTCAATAAGAAATATGTCATAAACCATAAGAGTTGCAAGTAGAAATTGCCTTTGTCAATAATGTCACCATTACATGCATAACATTTTGCCACATGATCCTACTCATTAAAAATGTAGGTTAATGTGGTTATAGCAATCCAGGATATTTTGAATGAACATGCGTGAATTTGAAATTTCATGAAAACACTTGCCTCAGCTTCTACACTGTCATGGCTGGTTGGTAAACTGAAGTCTTGTTTGTAAGACTTTTAAATATACCCATTTATCATTTAAATGTACCCACTCTAAACTTTTATTTCCTAGTTCATTGTTTAATAGACAAATCTCCAATTACAGTTGGAAATTTTAATATCTCTGCCTCACTAATCGTTAGAACAACTAGAAAGAAAATCAAAGGTATGGAGAAAATAGCACCATCAAGCAACTGTCTCTAATCTACTTAGTAGGACATTCCAAAACAATGGATCACATATTATTTTCAAGAACCCACAGAATTCTTTCAAGGAGAGTTTAAATCTTCAACCATAAAAAAAACTTAACAAACATATGATGAAAATCATATAGAATATGTCCTCAAAACACAATGGCATCAAATTAGAAATCAATAACAGAAAGAGAAAAGGAAAATCTCCAACTCAAAAACACACTTCTAATGAACCATGAGTTAAAGAGCAAGTTTCGAGAGAAAATAATATTAATTACATTGAACTCAATAAAGATAGAACATATCAAAATTGTGGTACACTGCTTTAGTTGAGAGAGAAATTTGTAATACCAAATGTTGTATTAGTTGAGAGAGAAATTTGTAATACCAAATGTTGTATTAGCAGAGAGGGAAATGCAAATCCATAATCTAAGCCCCTACCTCAACAACCTAGAAAAAGAAGAGCAGAATAAACCCATAACAAGCAGAAGAAAATAAAAAGTACAAAGCAGAAATTAATAAAAATTTCAACAAAAAATAAACTTTAGAATAGTTCTTATAAAAATGAAAAAAATGATAAACCACTAGGAAGATGGACAAAAAAGAAAAAAAGACTCAAATTATCAATATTATGAATGAAACGGGATATTGCTACAGTGATTTTATCACTGTAGTCACCACAAGGATAATAAAAGAATACTAGGAACAAGTTTACTCACAAAAATTTGACCACACAGATGAAACAGACCTATTTCTAAAAAGCACAAACCCAAAATGATAGAGAATTTTATACAAGTTAAATATCACATAAGAATCATCTCAGAATTGTGACAGACTTGAATGTGAAAGGTAAAACCATAGGACAAGAGAGTAAAAAAATGTTACACCATATAGAAAAAGCCAGTAAAGTCTTTGTCCCCTACACAACGAGTTGTTAGTCTTCATACCAAAACCATGATCCATAAAATGAAATTGATAAATTGTATTTCTTGAAAACTGAAACTGCTCCCTGAAAGACTCTGCTAATAGGATGAAAATGCAAACTGTAGACTGGAAGAAAATATTTCCAAGCCATATAATATAGACCAAATTGTTCTCCTCCAGACTGACATATTGAAGTCCTATCCCACAGTACCTCAGAGTGTGGCTGATTTTCTGAGATAGGGCCCTTAAAGAGCTAATTAAGGAAAAATTATGTCATATGAATGGACGTTAATCCAATATGACTGGTGCCTTTATCAGAAGAAATTAGTAAACATGCACTCACACACACATGGAAGACCGTGTGGAGACAAAGGGAGAAGACAGCTATCTACAAACCAAGGAGAAAGGCCCTCAGAGGAAACCAGCCCTGCCAGTGCCTTGATTTTAGATTTCTAGCCTCCAAACCTGTTGGAAAAAGTTGGTTGTTATTGACTCCCTCCAGACTATAGTTCGTTATGGCAGCCCAAGCAAATGAATATACCACATATCTAATGGACTAATAGCAAGAATATATAAAGAACATCAAACAAAAATCCAGTGAGATAATGGGCAAAAGACTGAAGGGACATTTCACTGAAGAAAATACAGATGGCAAATAAGGACACAAAAAAAGATTCAGCATATTTAGCTCTTAGGAAATCCAAGTTAAAACCATAATGAGTTACACATCAGAATGTCTAAAATAAGAAAAAGTGACAACACGATATTGACAAAGATACAGAGAAAATGAATCCCTCATATGTTGCTGTTGAGAATTATCAAATGGTGCACCCATTTTGGTAAGCAGTGTAGCAGTTTTGTACAGAAATAGCTGTAACAGCCTTTGTTCCCATAGCTCACCAGGCAATTCCAGAATTGCAATACTTGTTCTTCAAAATAGTGATCTTTAATGAATGACCTCTGTCTTCCCAGTTGTATTTTTTATCTGCACATTTCTTGTTTGTGAACTGAATTTATTCCTGTTGGTTGTCATGTAATATCTTGAAAGGTGATTTAAATACTACTTTGGCTCTAGAGGGGAAGAAAATAACTTCCCAGCTGTATTTGATAGGATTTCAGGGAAGTCAGTGAATATAGGAACTTCCTGTATTATTATGTTAAATGTGATCTTTCCCTCCTATCTGCTGCTCAAAACTTTGCTATTCAATCAATGTATATTCCTGCATTAGATATGTATACAGATTATACAGCATACATCAGAGCAATGGGAACTGTTGATAGATCATCAGAAGCTACTTCTCATCTGAATTTGGACAAAGAATTTATTCCCAGATAACTGTGGATCTTTGGCTGAGAAGCACCCACATAAGTTTGGATTGTTTACTTTTTCTTCTTCTGTCTTCTCTTTTCCTCTTCCTCTTCTTCTTCTTCTCCTTTTTTTGAGACAGAGTCTCACTTTTGCCAGGCTGAAATGCAGTGGCACAATCTTGGTTCACTGCAACCTCTGACTCCCTGGTTCAAGTGATTCTCCTGCCTCAGCCTCCCGAGTAGCTGGGATTACAGGCATGTGCCACCCACCCAGCTAATCTTTGTACTTTTTAGTAGAGAGGGGTTTTAGTAGGATGGTCTCGATCTCCTGACCTCATTATCCACAGTCCCCGGCCTCCCAATGTGCTGGGATTACAGATGTGAGCCACTGTGCCTGGTCTACTTTTTCTTCTTTTCTGTTCTCATTATTTGTATAAAGAACATTGCCACCAACAATCAGGGGAATACAACACAGAAACATAGAAAATTTCACAGTTGACAAAGATTTTCTTCTTTCATTATCCATTTAAATTTTATATCAACCTTCTTAGATATCATGATATCCTCTTTACCGATGAAGAAAAAAAAGTGAGCCTTGGGGAGATTGTGGCATATGTGAAGTTATTCCAGTTCTGCTAGTAAGAGGCAGCTTGTAAAAGTCACATTCAAATGTGAACATTTCCACATCCCATACCACAGCTGCTTTCCTAAAAAGCACTTGGTCAAACAACATAATAAAAAGACTTGGTCAAGCAACATAATAACTTCATTTCTTCCATGGTCAAATACTCAGATTTGATGTACATATATGTTACAATGAAAAATATATATAATTAAGCATTATTTTCAAAACAGTTGAATAGAGTTATCAGGGCAGGTTTCTGTTAAAGAAGACTTAACTCATCTTTTCATTTTTTTATGAGACTGAGTTTCATTCTGTTGCCCAGTTGGAGTGCAATGGTACCATCTTGGCTCACCACAAACTCTGCCTCCTGGGTCCAAGTGATTCTCCTGCCTCAGCCTCCCAAGTAGCTGGGATTACAGGTGTCCATCACCATACCCTGCTAATTTTGGTATTTTTAGTAGAGACAGGGTTTCACCATGTTGGCCAGGTTGGTCTCGAACTCTTGACCTCAGGTGATCCACCCACCTTGGCCTCCCAAAGTGCTGGGATTACAGGCATGAGCCCCATGCCTGGCCTTGACTTGTCTTTTCTATGAGAGTGTGTGCATGTTTCTTGTTCAGATGAGACCCTAGAAGACTGTAGGATTGAAAAACTCTTACATTTTGAACACTTCTTTATAACTAACTCCACAAGGCTATTTATGAATTGAAATTTCATTCTATTTTCCCTTTCATGAACTCTAAATTCAAGAAATAGTGAGCTGGAAGAAGGCTTAGGAAGGGAAATAATTCTAAATGATTAAGTAAGCAAGATAATTTGATCAGTATAACTCCAGTCTCCTGATAGCAAATAACACAGAGAATGAACAATTAACAGGAATGTATGATGACTTTATTCACTATCAGTAATAATGCTATCCGGACTACATGTGGGCCTGGACTCAGATGCTTATAGTTACTTTGAAATTTTATATCATAAATTTTCTCAACTCTGGAGAATTTATTTAACTCTCGCTGTACTATACCAAGGATTAACCACTGTATAACTGTATACAGTCGAGAAAAATATAGACATCCTGAAACAGAAGACTCTAGAGTTTACATGGAAGCAGGAAAGAAAAGACAATTATGGAAAATTTATGCCATGGTGAAGGACAAGGATTCAGACAGCAAACATATTTTCTGTCTATGTCTCAATTTCTCAGCTACATTCTAGTGTGTGTGCAGAATGCTTAGAGAATTATTCTAGTTATTGAAGATTCTGATCTAACAGACTATATGCAAAACGTGACTATTTTAACATGTAGTTTACCTGTTTCTGAAATTCAGCACACATTTTTGCCTAAGATTTTCTTTTTCCTTATTGCAAATTATGAAGAAATATCAATGATATAAGACTCAGGATTGGAGACTTTGTCTCTCACCATTGAATTCAGTGACTGTGGCAAGAGACAATCATCCCATATCTATTATAAAACCCCAAATATAAGATTTTGTTCTTCATACAATTTGTTCCTAATAATAACAGTAATGAAAATCACGAATATTCTTTCATGTTTATAAGAAGACCCCTTTATTGTCTGCTACTTCCTGCCTCTTTACGTATATGCCAGCAATGTAGAGTTACCCATATTTCTGTGGAAACCTCAGACTTACAATTGATTTCTTAGTTTTGCTCTCTGAATATTCTTCCTCTGATTGTTTGCCTTGATACCTTCCTCTCGTCTTTCAAGATTCAGCTCCAGGTTGACCACATCTGGAAAGTCCTCCCTCCGAGCTTCCTCAGATGCTGTTTTTATCCTTGCCTTCATCTCTTTTCATTCTTCATTGTAATGGCCATTTGTTTATTTACTTACTCCAGGGTGTAAGGAATTCAGGTCTCAGCATTGCTCTGTCCTGGTACTTTATAGGATCTGGCACAATGTATGTCTGCAAGACATTTTTGATAAATTAATGTATGGCTAGTATTTTTTATTTTAAAAGGGAGAGCTTTTAAAGTAGGAACATGATATTTTATTGATCTTTCAGAAAAATCTTTAGAAGTAGAAAAAGCAGCCAAAAAAACCATACTCCACGATGAACGTCTCAGACTAGTATGTGTTGGAACCTGGAATTGAAAAAAGTTCTAGCTGAAACAAACAAACAGCAACAACCAATAAGCTTTCTTAGTAGCACCTAATATATATGGACTGCAGACATGACATTTAAATATACTATTTTATTTATTCCTCATGACAGCCCTACAGAGGGCAGCATAGATAACAATATTCCTATTTTCTAAGAGAGGCTACTGAAGTTTGGAGAGTTTATGTGACTTTCCCAAAGTGGCAGACACAATAAACAGGCTGAGAGTCAAGTCCTGTTCTGATTCACTCCAAATCTGTGCTGTGAAGGGCAAGACCATAAAACTTCTCAAACTATATTCTTCTGGTATGGCTAAAGACTACTTTTCCAAAATATTAGTATATTCATTATTCCTATTGTTCAAGCTCTGCAAATACATATTTGGTAGCAGAACAATACAGATTCAAGGAGATGGTATCAATGCATTATCTACCATTGACAAGGACCCAGGCCTCCAGCAGGAGGGAAAAAGGAGGTCCTGGTTACATGAATTGCCAGCTACAGCCCTTGCCTCAGAGTTAGATTCTAGCAAGTCTATACCTCTGCTGCTGGACATAAACCATGAATATAATATTTACTTTAATTTTTTTGGGGGGGTGATATTTTTTAAACTCAATATGATATTTAATTATAGTCAGATATTTAAAGAAACAATTTTATTCTGAATTTATCAAAAATGAACTCGCAGATCGAGAATTACTCTAGGGAGTTTTCACTCTGCAGAGAAGCTGTTGTTACATCTGAATCCTCTACACTTTCTCCTCCTCCTCCTATCACACACCAAATGTTATTTTCTTCAGAAGTCATCAACTTCATTAAACATAAAGTCATTTGATTGCTATTAATTCATAATGTATGAAAAATCCAAGAGCAAAACTTTGAAAAATAACGGTGAAAATTTTCCTTTTTTCTTTCTTTTTCTTTAATTGAATTTTAGGTTGTGGGGTACATGTGCAGAACATGCAAGATAGTTGTATAGGTACACACATGGCAGTGTGTTTTGCTGCCTTCTTCCCCTTCTCCCATATTTCGCATTTCTCCCGAGGCCATCCCTCCCTCACTTCCCCCCCACTGTCCCTCCCCTATTCCCCCCAGTTGAACCCAGTGTGTAGTACTCCCTTCCCTGTGTCCATGTGTTCTCATTTTTCATCACCCACCTATGAGCGAGAATATGCGGTATTTCATTTTCTGTTCTTGTGTCAGTTTGCTGAGAATGATGTTCTCCAGATTCATCCATGTCCCTACAAAGGACATGAACTCATCGTTTTTGATTGCTGCATAATATTCCATGGTGTATATGTGCCACATTTTCCCAGTCCAGTCTATCATCGATGGGCATTTGGGTTGGTTCCAGGTCTTTGCTATTGTAAACAGT
>CM052648.1:173914553-173979797 GCA_028533165.1 Leontopithecus rosalia
GTTGGTGAGGAGTTTTGGTCTTTTGTAGGAAGCGAGGTGTTTTGGTTTTGGGTGTTTTCATCCTTTTTGCTCTGGTTTCTTCCCATCTATTTGGGTGTATCCACCTGTCATCTGAGTAGTTGCTGACTTTTCGATTGGGTCTCTGAGTGGATGCCCAGATTGTTGATGACGTATTTCTGTTGCTTAGTTTTCCTTCTAACAGTCTAGCCCCTCTGCTGTACGACTGCTGAGGTCCACTCCAGGCCCTGCTTGTCTGGAGTACACCTGTAGCAGCTGCAGAACAGTGAGGGTTGCTACCAGTTTCTTCTTCTGCTGTCTTTGTCCCAGAATGATGCCTACCAAATGTCAGTCTGATCAGTCCTTTTTGAGGTGACTCTTTGGGTATACAGGGGTCAGCGAGCTGCTTGAGGAGATGGTCCATACTTTACTGGAGCTCAAGTGCTGAGCTGTGAGTTCCTTTGTTCATTCAGGGCTGTTAGGCTGGGATGTTTAGATCAGCTACAGCAGAACTCATAAAACCCCTTTTTATCCTCAGGTGCTCTGTCTCAGGGAGTTAGGGCTTTCTTTATGAGTATCCATTGCACTGTCCTGCCCAGCTAGGAGGCAGTCTAGTCACTATTTGCCTGCTGAGGCTCCGCCCTACTGTTGTGGGCTCTGCCCTGCTGTCCTGGGCTTTGCCCTGCTGTCCTGGGCTCTGCCCTGTTGCTGTGGGCTTCGCCCTATTGCCATGAGCTCCACCCTGCTGTTGTGGGCTCTGCTCTGTTGCCTCTGTATTGGCAGAGTCTCTCTGTTATGGCAGGTTGCCTCGGCAATGGCAGACTGTGTCAGCAATGGGAGTGTAGCTCTGTAGGGCCGGAATGCTTCGGCAATGGCAGATGCCCCTCCCCCACTGAGCTGCACCATCCCGGGCTCAGCTGTGTCCGCAGTGAAACTCTCAACCCCAGGCAGGCATATCAAATCGCTGCCCTGCTTGTCCCTGTGGGGGTGGGACCCACTGAGCCTGATCACCTGGCTCACTGCCTCAGAGCCCTTTTTTTGTTTGTTTTTTTCTAATTTGATTGGTTGACTCTCTCCCAGGTATTTCAATCTCCTGCCGTTAAGGCACCGGGATCTGTGTGTTTTCCCATGCAGTGACCGACTGCACCGAATCAAATGTCGCCTCCCAGGAATCTCCTAATCTGGTTCAGTGTCCAAGTCCCATTCAATCAGATGGATAGGCTAATCTGCCCTCCTGAATCTCAGATTGCTGGTTTAACTGGGCTCCCGGGCCTGTGCGCCTTGTGCGGAGTGTCGCTTCACTGCGGCGCCTGCTGAAACGGCAGCGCCAGCCAAAACAGCTGCGCTGGCTTCTCGTGTCTCTCTTACACCTGGGAATTTCCCCGTTCTGTGGGTAATTAATATCCATCTGGAAATGCGGCCTGGACTCACCGTCTGCACCTTCACTGAGAGCTGCAATCCTGAGCTGCTCCTACCCTGCCCTCTTCCGTCATTCTCCCCTTTTTTCTTTTTTCTTCAATGTATATAAACATTAAGGGTTGGTTACAGGTAATTTGGAGACATCACAGTGAATGTGATTTCATTTATTGAAATAATGTCTCCCAACACACAGAATGGAAAAAAGTGTTTGCCAGCTATCCATCTGACAAAAGATTAATAACCAGAATGTAAAAGGAACTGAAACACTCAGTAGGAAAAAAATCTAGTAATCTGATTAAAAATAGGCAAAAGTTCTAAGAAAGAAGACATACTAATGGGAGAGAAATGGAAATTAAAACTGCAGTGAGAGACCATCTCACCCCAGTTAACGTGGCTTTTATTGAAAGGGAAAATAATAATAAATTCAGATGAGAATTTGGAGAAAAGGGAACGCTGGTAGCTTGCTAGTAGGAATGTAAATTAGTACAGCTGCTGTGGAAAAGAGTATGGAAATTTCTCAAAAAATAATAGAACTATCATATGAACCAGCAATCCCAGTGCTAGGTACATACCCAAAAGAAAGGAAATCAGTTCATCAAAGAGAGATCTGCACTGCCATGTGTATTGCAGCACTCTTCACAATAGCCAAGATTTGGAAAGTACAGACGGGTTCATCAGCAAACTAATGGATAAAGAGAATGTGGAACATATACACAATGAAGTACAATACTATTCCACCAAAAAAGAATGTGATCCTGTCCTTTGCAACAATATGGATGGAACTGAAGGATATTATGTAAAGTGAAATAGGCCCGGCATAGAAAAACAAACTTTATGTGTTTTCACCCATTAGTGAGAGCAAAAAATTAAAGTGAACTCATGGAGATAGAGAATAGAATGATGGTTACCAGTAGCTGGGAGGGGGAGTGGGGCAAAGGGCTGGAGTGGGGATAATTAATAGGTATAAAAATATAGTTAGAATGAACAAGATCTCCTATTTGCTGTCACAACAGGGTGACTACAGTGAACGGAGTTTTAGACCAGCCTGGCCAACATGGTGAAACCCCATCTCTACTGAAATACAAAAATCAGCCAACTGGGGAGGCTGAGGCAGGAGAATTGCTTAAGTCCCACAGGCAGAGGTTGTAGTGAGCCTAGATCGTGCCACTGCACTGCAACCTGGGTGACAGAGCGAGATTCCGTCCAATCAATCAATAAAGTTTATAACACAAAGATAGGAAGGACAAATGCTTGAGGTGATAGATACCCCATTTAACCTGATGTGTTTATTGCACATTATCTGACTATGAAAATATCACATGTACCCCATAAATATATGCACCTACTAGGTACTGATAAAAATTTAAAAAGATAATAAAAGACCATTAAGAAAGAATATTGTCTCCAATGGCTATAAAATGCATTTAAATTACATAGATGATACCTATAGCCCCCCTAAATAATGTTGTACCAGGAACGTAAGTATATCTGATTCCTAGGTTATTTCTCAATATCCTGTATTTAGCTTTTACAAATGATACCTAAGAAAATGAGGGGTTTGTTCCCATAGGAAAAAACAAATACTATTTAACTAAGTAATAAAACTCCTGACTTTTAAGCTAAAAAAAAAAAAGCAAACTATTTCTTTAAGGAATGTTGCCCATCACGGACATTTTATAATTTTCTCACTGTGATTTCATTACTGGGCATTGAGTAATTGCTTATAATATTCTGTTCCTTCAGCATTAGTTTCATCCTGCTACCTCATTAACAATTAAAGGATCTTAAATTGTTAGACTTCATAGTTTTCAAAACTATCAGAAACCTATGTTAAACATTTTACTGACCTAAAAATAAGATTTATTTTCCAGGGATCCTAGCAATTCTAAACAGTAAGATATTATAATCCCAAATTTGCCTAAGCCATTCATTTTTTTTATTGTTATAAAGAAGCAGTTTTGGGTAGCAATTAAAGCTCAATATGCCATAAATCAATGTCACATGTTGTCGTCAAGCTTCAGAAAAATTAAAACCTTGATAGGCTACACATCTTCTGTTTGAACATTTATAATATAGCTTTCTATAGACACGAACACAAGAACGTGGATTTATAAATAAAGCTATAGAGATTAGCAGTCAATTAATAATGGGAAAGTGAATATCTTTCCTTTCCTTCTCCTTGTTGTTAAGTTTATCTTCTTCACAAACCACAGGAAGGCACTGAAACTGCCGTTATTCATACCAAAGTGTGCTTGTTATTCTGTTCTTGAAGCTGCCCCAGCAACCAGTGACCTGTTTGAGAACCTGGGTTGACAAGCTCCACAGGTGTCCTGGCTTAATTTTGCTCTGGAGCGCTTTTAATAGATAAGCATACTCTATCTACTCTGGCAAAGAAAAATAGGGCAGGCAATCAAACAACCATTTCTCTAACCTGAGCTGAATACTTAACATAAGTCAAGGGTAAAGGAAACATTCTTCTTTTACAGTGTCCTGAGATGCCATTGAAGGGCTGCCCTTTAGTTGGTATTCAGGTATCATCCATATAGGAAGAAACCAGTTCATTCGACAAAACTAGACTGAGACAATAAAGGTTTAATGAGGTTTTGAAAACAGTATAAGCAGAGGTATTTGGAAATGTTATAAAAGTAACTCAGTAATAGATCTTACGTTAAGAGTTAAACCTTTCAAATATTTGTTTTTTCATGGGTCCATGTTTGATTAGTTATAGGTAAAATTTTTGGTTAATTTTGGTTATATTAAAATAATCCATAATTTAAAAAAATGATTTTATAATTAATCTCAGGATTTGGTTTCTGTGCAGTTGTCAAAACAGAAATTCCAGAGCACAATAAGGAAAAGATTGATGTTACATAACGTGCATAAATACAAATATATTCTGAAGTGAAATCCACTGCTACTTTTCTTCTAGAATTACTTATTTATTCTTAGTGATTACCTGACAAATGTGATCATGGTCATGGAAAACAAGATTACATAAGGAAAACCTTGAAATGTGGAAGATAAACTTAGTTATTCTACTTACAGGTGACAGCAACTTATGCAAAAGATGTATATTTTCCTTTACTAAAAGTTGTTATTGTGATACAATCAAGAATGACCTGCCCAGGGGGCCACTCAAACTTGTTAATTCAAAATGTGGGAAAAAATGTGGGCCTGGGTTTACATATCTAGCCACAGAATGGGCCTGATGGATATCACTTTCCTTTCTGGATATTTGAAGTGTTCTCTCTTTCCGTATATCTATAGCGCACTCTATCTCCAAAGAACTGTAGAGAAGGGAGGACTCTCATAAGGGTATAGTAAGAATCCAGCAAAGGTCAATGGATATGTATCAGAATCATTCCATCCATTATACAGAGAACTGGATACATAGGGAACTGAGTGAAATGTCAAAAATTCTTCCTGACGGCAGTCTAACCTTACAGTATCTATATGATGTCCAGGAAAACTGTATACCCAGCAGTCACTAGACTGCAAGATAAGGGTTCCAAATGTCACCCATAAGCATGCAGAATTTAGACTCCAGCACAATAATGTAAAACAATGAGAAAACGGTAACATCGCTATTTCTAGGATTAAGGGATGAATGTATCCTAATGAAACAAATAAAACAAGAACCCTCCAATTTCTAAAAACTGGCATCCAAAATCCATTTATAGCCTAGGAAAAGCATGACCACTATTGTAGGCTAAACAAAACAAGGAAGAGAATTGCCAGTTTCAAAACCACAATACCAATGACCTGAAAATTCACCAGGATCCCTTGTTCTCAGACAGTCACTGTTTACTGCAATCTTTGTGGAAAGGCACAAGAAAATAATTTTTTTGGCACACCACTTTGAACTGCTAGGCTTAGAAAAGAGCTAACTTTTGTGTAAGAGATAGACTAGAGTCTTTAAGAACAAAAATGGTGTGTATAATTTGAAATTAGTATCATCTAGGGAAAATACTTTCCAGTGTGATGAATTAAGCAAATGTCTTATTCACACATGCCATTAAGTCACTGTGTTATTGAAGGTAACAGAGGGGGGTTTATAAGAGTCACCTCTTCCAGGTTTAATGAGGCAAGGAAAAAACCTGTATGTCCTATGCAGGGGTCATTTCCATTATAAAACTGTCATTAAGTATCCAGTTCAAAGTTAAATTTGGGAAATGGCTATTTAGATAACACAGATGGGCACCTAGCTGAATCTTTGATTAGAAACCCATAAACAAACTGCCACCCTATTATCTTTTATTCCATTTTATCCATTCCAAGGGAACTTTTACCTGTATATCTCATTATAAAATAGACTTCATCTCAACCTTTCTTGCAGTTCAAAATAATAATGCATTGTCCCGGGAAATTTTCAAAAGTCTTCTTCCCAATAATTTGGGGTTATTTCAGGATATAAGTTAATTTCAAAAGACTTGGCCAAAAAAGAAAAAAAAAAGGTGATAAAGTGCATGTAGTTTGTGTATGGTTTAAAGGGTAAATATTTTGCCATCATCTGATAAGGTGCCTTCATAGTATTTTCTGTTCCATTTATTTTCATAGACACTATCAAGAGAAAACCAAGTCGATTTTATATTTCTTTTCAGTCACGGGCCCCTTGGTAATCCAAGAAAATATATGGAACCTATTGGCAGAAAAAGGGACTTAGCCACTTAGCCACACACAAAAAAAGCATACATTTCCAGAGAACGTTATGAAATCCTACAGCCCAGTTTAAGAGTTCTCAAACATGAGAGAAAAGCATTCCATCAGTCTTTCTTTTGCATTGGAAACCCTTAAACAGACTGCCACCTATTATCTTTTTTAAAAATTTTATTCTTTCCAAGACAAGTTTTGGATTTTGAAAGAATGGGTAAAAAGATTAACAGGGGCCGGGTGCATTAGCTCACCCCTGTAATCCCAGTACTTTGGGAGGCCGAAGCAGGCAGATCACCTGAAGTTGGGAGTTCAAGACCAGCCTGACCAACATGGAGAAACCGTGTCTCTACTAAAAATACAAAAAATTAGCAATGCGTGGTGGCGCATGCCTGTTATCCTAGCTACTCGGGAGGCTGAGGCAAGAGAATTGCTTGAACTCAGGAGGTTGCAGTGAGCAGAGATTGCACCATTGCACTCCAGCTTGGGCAACCGGAATGAAACTCTGTCTTATAAAACGATTAATAGGATATAGGCAGGTCCCAGGTTCTTACTATAACAAGATTATTGATATATTTTGATAGAAAAAAGGAATAGGAGAACTCCAGAGTATGATTGATTAATTGTGCAAAGAAAAGTAAGGTTGTTTAGGAATGTCTAAACTCAAGTATGTGTTTTTATGTTCAAAAAATAATAAAATATTAAATTATTGATTACTTACCAATTTTGAAGTTGTCCGTTAGCAAAAACTATGAAAGTTATTACTCAGTGATTCATATTTCACCGTTATGAATTTTAACTTTGAGTCTATACAAATGAACTAAGCCAAAAAATTAGGTACTTAGATGATATATGAAATACTAGAAATGGCATGAGTTTTGAAATAGACAGAACTCTGTTTAAATCCCACTCATTAACATTTATTAACAATATAACCTTGAGCATATCTGAGGCTTAATTTCCTCTTCTTTGAAATATGAGATAATATCCACATTGAGAGCTTACAGGAGAATTAGATATAGCTATATGAAACATCCAATCCTGGTACTCAGAACTAAAATTAATTTTTCATAATTCAAACAATTATGGAGAGATTTATATTAACTAGACGTTATTACTCCAAAAATGAAATACACCTACACTTATTCACTAGACTGAATAGATATTTGTTAACCCCCCAAATAACACTTTCTTATTCGTATTTGTTAAAAAAAACATGCAGTTCTTGATTTTCTTTCCCTAATAGAAAAATCAATAAGTTAATCATAGCCCAGAGTCAGAGCTGGTAAGGAATCGAATGCACTTCATTATTTTTTGCCACTGAAAATCATGATTTGTACTTGAGTTCCCCAGTATTATAGCCATATTGGCATAATGGCCATGTTTGACTTTGGTCAGGTAAAGCTTGTTTAGTTTTATAAATTCACTAAAATACCATCACACACTTTCTCATCCACCTCATTCCTCCCATTAATAAATTTGATATAGTTTTTGTAAGGAAAGGGGATTTGGAGAAAACCTGTACTTAATTTTGCAATAAATATCCTTATATGAAAAAAGTCTCCGTATTTATTTTTCCCCAGCTTCAACTAAGTCAGGATGTTGTGAACACTGAAGGTAATGGATAATGCGTCTTTACTTGCCTTGTGAAATTTCATTTTAGGTTAGTTTCTTGAGGATTTTACTGCCTGTTTATTTCTAGAACTAAAAATTATTAGGTTTTGAGGTCAGAATACTGTATATCTTCTCTGAAATAAAATTATATTATGTGCTAAGAATCTATTTTAGTATGATAGAAAAATAATAGATGACTTTAAAAAAATTTGTTCTACCCCTTTCTATTATTCTTTAACTGGTAAGACTGGCTTAATTGAGTGCTTCTTTGTGTATCAGAAATAGAGTTGGAGGCTAAGAAAATAGAAGTTAAAAAACTCCAAATAGGATCATTGTTGCTTAATGTTTTTGTTGTATAAATTTAAATTTCATCTTATGCAAAAGATAAGTTATATTATCTTTACTGCTTTCACAAAATTTCAGTTAAAATCTAAAATTATTCTACATCAAAAAATAAGATGGTTTCTTCAAAATAGATTTTTCTCAAAAATAATTTGTTTTATTTTTAAGCAGGCTATATAATTTCAGAATTCATAATTTTTAGCAAAATTAGTATAAAAACGCTTAGAAAAGAAATTGGGCACATAAGTTTGTTAATAAAAAACAAAGCATTGACCTTCTTTATCATGTTAGAACATAATACTCTCCATACATATTAGAATGCATGTTTTTAATAATTTGAGAAACCCTCACACTGTGTTCCATAGCCTATTTTACAAACCTAAATGTCCAACAACAGATAAATGAATAAAGAAAATCTGGGGCCGGGCGCGGTGGCTCACGCCTGTAATCCCAGCACTTTGGGAGGCCGAGGCGGGTGGATCACGAGGTCAAGAGATTGAGACCATCCTGGTCAACATGGTGAAACCCTGTCTCTACTAAAAATACAAAAAATTAGCTGGGCATGGTGGCACGTGCCTGTAATCCCAGCTACTCAGGAGGCTGAGGCAGGAGAATTGCCTAAACCCAGGAGGCAGAGGTTGTGGTGAGCCGAGATCGTGCCATTGTACTCCAGCCTGGGTAACAAGAGCAAAACTCCATCTCAAAAAGAAAAAAAAAATCGTATATACAGACAGTGGAATATTATTCAGCCTTAAAAAGGAAGGAAATGTTGTCATTTGCAACAGCATAGATGAACCTAAAGGACATTATGCTAAGTGAAATAAGCCAGACACAGAAGAATAAATACTGCACTATCACACTTACATGAGGTATCTACAACTGTTAAACTCAGAGAAGCCGAAAATAGAACAGTAGTTGCAGGGGCTAAGGGGACGGGAAATGGGGAATTGTTGTTCAGTATCATGTTTCAGTTGTGCCAGATTAGCAAGTTATAGAGAACTGCAGAACACAAGATAGTGTAATTAAAAATGCTGTACTGTTCATTTAAAGATTTCTTAAAAGGGTATACCTTAAGTGTTTTACACACACACACACACACACACACACACAGAGTAGAAAGAGAAAAACAGAAGAGTAGCTAAGATCTGTAAACACAGGCCTGTGTAACAAATCAGACCATTCTTCCACAAATCAAACATAAAAATGTTTCCTACGTAGGACTACGGAGTAGACTTTAAATCATACTTTGGATATTGTTTCATAAAGGTCTTTAACTTAATAAATTTAACCATGTTATCTATAGTTTTCTCATCTCCCTAAATTTGGTATTTAGATACTGAATTTTAGAAGATACATCTTCTTTGGCTCTGAGTCCGTTTTTTTTCATATCCCAAGTATTTATGGCAGCCACATTAGTGCCTATCTATTTCCTGGAATTGTAATTGCCCCATAAAGTTATTACTATGCTGTCTAATGACATAAACTGTCTAAATCTGAGTAATTGTTTAACAGTACCCTCTGTTTTATATCTATTCTCCTAATTTTTTTCTATATTTTAAATGATAGTCTGCTGGGAAACATACAATTCATGTTCAGAATTGAGCAGGCTAAACAACATTTATGACTTGAAACAAACACTTTCCTTAAAATAAAGAAGGCACATTAGTTTGGCAATTGCAAATCTAGAATCAATTTATGAGTATATAAAGAACTACTCTAAGAATTGACAAGAATATACCTAGCCAACCTTTATCTCTAGACATTATCCCTCTGTGAGATTGGATCTAACATTATTTAACTGTTAATAATCCAAAATGCAAATATGTAAACAATGAAAATACATAAAAATGAACATATCAAACATTGTTCAAATTCTCACATTAAACGTTAACAAAAAATTGGGTATTGCTTCACCCTGGTTAGAGATGATCAAAATAGAGCCCTTCACTGGAATTATGAAACAGAGAATTTTAGAAAAAAATTAAGATTCTAAATAGGATGAAATTGTTATTGACCTTTAATCACTTACTCCTAATAAAACCTGAAAGTATAACATGACTTGATACTGAATTATTTTTTTCAAATATTGATATATTATTTAATGATGCCCTTTGACTTTTAAAGTAGCACAACGCATGCTAGGTCACAAATGTTTTAGAAATAACTGAACAGTATCAGGTTTCACCTTCCAACACTGATGCACCATCCTGAATATTGCCCTAGGTAAGATCTGTTCTCTGCCAAAAGTCACATTATTTTTGACAAAAACTTCAGCTGCTTCACCAAAGAGCTAAAGAATCAAAGCTCCAGAAAAGAGATGATTTGTAAAGCACTAGAAAAGGTGATGCTTTTAATTGAATTCTCTCTCCCAGTTAAAGCTTAATATTACACACATTTAGTTTAGGAGCTCTTCCCATCGTGATCTCCTGAAACTATTAACTCAAAACACCTTTGATTTACATAATTAGATTTTGTTTATTATACCTAGGATCCACATATTGAAAACTAACATTTATTGATCTTAAATCTAGTTGTTTCTTTTAGAACCAGGAACTCTGTACTATTTTGTTTTTTGTTGTTTTTCGTTTGGTTTGGTTTGGGTTTTGTCTATTGTTTTTTTGTTTGTCTTGAGACAGAATCTAACTCTTTCACCCAGGCTAGAGTGCAATGGTGCAAACATAGTTCACTGAAACCCTGAATTCCTGAGTTAAGTGATTCTCCCATCTCAGCTTACCAAGTAGCTGAGACTACAGGCCCATGCCACCACACCTAGCCTAAACTATTTCTTAGTAAAGGAATAAAACCTTCCAATATTAAACTGTTTATTCCACTTAAATGCACTCCCTTTCTTGATAGGTGATCACATCTTGTTTATGTTACTTGCCTTTGATTCCTAGTTAAAGTCAGGTGTTTCAATGACAGGAGCAAAAGTGGGATTCTGAAACAAGGTCAAGCAATAAACTGTATATTTTATAATTGGTCCATACAATTTATAAAACCCAATCGATACGGCCAAGGAAAATTGAGATTGCTTCTGTGAAGATAATAAGTACTCTTTTCTGAATAAGTACTCTAACAAATCAAAGCTCCAAATATTTTTGTTTATGGAGAAAAAAGGGATTAAAGAAAACTTATAGTGAGAGCTATAATTCCAAAAAATAAAGATGTCACCTGAAATGCTATTGATAGTAGGAACATAAAATTAAAATATACTTCCTAATGATGTTGCCTCTTAATTTTAGCTGAAATGCATTCAGACTCTTTTTATCATAGTAATAAACAAACGACATGGGATATCTGTGTTTAAACCACCTTAGCTTAACACAATTTGTAATGGCCATCATTAGGAGTTTATGCAGAGCCCTGTTTTATGTCAACCACGCTAAGATAATGTAGCTCAGGGTGCTACGTCCATGGTCTTTGAAATGTGTGCATAAACAGACACTTTTCCGTGTATCTGTTTTGTCATTTATTTTGCTGTGTAAACACTATTATGAAATTCAGTCTAATCTTTTTGGGTTATTTTAAACATTTTCACTATGTTCCGATAAATGTAACCAAAGCCAGATGTTGGTTTCTGTACTAAGAGGGGCTCACTTAATATAAACATGATTCTACTTCCTCCATTTCCTTTTCTCAGTCCAGATGTTGAAGTTGTTCACAGTGCTTTTCCTTTGCCTCATCACAGACCTCCCAGAAATCGAGACTCCTTTCCAACTTCTGCATGCGTGTTCACCATTAAGTTTCTATCATGCCTCACAACCTCCATAATAATATTACGAGTGGCCCCATTCAGTCTTGACAGAAACACCAAGACGTTCATCTCTTTGTTATGAGCTGTCTTCTTTATGTGTTCTCAATTCAGTAGACACTTTTTCAACCTTCATTTGCTGTGCAGAGTTCTGCCACCTACCCTCTTACTTGTGAAAAGAAACATGCTCTTAATGGATTCTGCTGACTGTCCATTCATTTTCTAGACTTCATTAGAGATGGCCTTCCTTATACTACAGCTTCTTTGGGACTACCTTCACCATTCTTTATTCTGTCATTACTCCGTCATATGGGTCTTTCAATCTGCATTTCCACCTTCTCTAACAGGAACTTTACTATCTCCTACTTTTTGAATAGGTCAATATTCACACCTCACATAAAAATGTATATGCATTTTTTCATGCTTTATATTTTCACTCTCCGTGTTTTTGTTTGTTTGCCGACTCTTGATTTTTTTACTAGTGTAACTTAACCCTTTTGACTACAGTGCTTTAAGAAAGTAGAACTACAATGTTTTCGAGAAAGTAGCATAGAATGACAAAATAATTTCACCTTTAACAACTACTTGACTGATACATAGCTTGTCTCTCATCATTTCCCATAGGCATTTATAAACAAATGGATTTCTTTACCATTTTGAAGTCAAAGACAGTTTTTGTTCTCTTCTAGGTGCCTCTAGGAAAGATTGATGAGCATATCTTTTTTGAAGAAATGTTTAAGCCTTAGGATGAAATTGATGTGCTTAGATCTTGCATTCTTGCTAATTTCTTTTATATTTATATAGAGTTTTCTTGTTAAGTAGTTTTGAATGTATAGGGATAGACTAGACATTGAGTGTTAAATTTTGTGGATTTCCCATGAGTCAGCCAATACATTATTTACAAAGTTACTTCAGAAGAATAGATTTAAGCAAAATACAGAGAAATTTAGTGAATTTAAAATTTCAGAAACTGTCAGCATGAGAAAATAGAGAAAGCCTCAACATGTCCTGTATTAAAATAGTTTCCACTTCTAGGAAGAGGGGAGGTAGGATTTTAAATGTTGACACATAAAATACAGCCCTGATTGCTATTATTTTAAAATTCAATCACTATCTTAATGTTTCCCTGGAATAGACTTAAATAACCGGGTGACAGAATTGTACTGTTCTACTTTCTGAATGCCAGCTTTGTCATTGCTTTATGAATCCAAATTTTGAACCCTTTTAATTCATACATTGTAATTTATGTACATCGCATTTTTAATTGGGAAGAAAATTAGAGATTCTAGTTTAATTGCTCAATTTTAAAGTTGTAGAAACTAGGAACTGGAAATAGTACATTTAAATGACTTTATCGGGCTGTAAATTTAGTTAACAGCAGTACTAGGGCAAAGAGTCGATGTACTAATCCTCTCAGAAAAACTACTTCTGTACTGTTAACCCAGGATTCAATATGCATACTGGCTTGGTGCTTGGCTTGCTTCATCTCCCTCTGCTCATTCTGCACAATTTACCTATACAAGCACAATATTGCTTGCAGGCATCCTGTTCTCTTCACTTGGAATGACCTTCTCCCCAAAGCCTCCCCACAGGCTACTCCTTTGTGATCCACCAAGTCTCTAATCACATAGGATCTTCTAGACAAACGTTCTCTGAATTCCCTAAGATAAAGTAAGGGTATGTTTGACTATTTTGTGTTTTCATCACACAAATTATCGTATTTCCTTTCATAGCTACCTCTAGACCTGTGCTATTCAATATGGTAGCCACTAACTACACGTCTATTGAGCATTTGAAATGTAGGTAGTAGAAATTGCGATGTGCTGTGAGTATAAAACATACATTGTATTTCAAAATCTTAGAATAAAAAGTAATCAATAACATTAATGTGCAAAATGATATTTGAATATATCAAGTTAGATGAAACATCATTAAGATCAATTTTACATGTTTCTTTTTCATCTTTTAAAAATATGATTACTAGAAAATATAAAATTACCTATGTGGCTTATATTGTTTTCCTATTGGACATCATTGCTGTAGACCATAAATTTATTAATAAGCCCTAAAAGTGACCACAGTTTTAAACTTATATACTCAGCACCTAAGCTTTAGCAGTTAGCTAATGATCAGTATTTATTTACTGATGTTGATTGACATAGTTCCAGATGTTGCTTGAATTGCTTAAGTCACAAAGTAAGACATTAAAGATAGGTTTGAAACCCAGGTCTGATTTATCCTGCAACACATTTTTTTTTAACCACAAATTCAGTTTATTACAATGTATGGCACCTTGTTTTTCTAAGCTATATATGACTACAAATTGAATTATTTTTTCTGTTAAAATGGTTGGTCACCTCAAAACAAACTAGTCTTGCAACTCAAAATAATTCCCATTTTATGTACAGCTTAGCTGGGGTCAACATTGTTAAGTATGCTAGAGGGATTTGATGCTTAATGTGTCTAAGGACAAGGAAATAGAAATATAAACGAATTATAGCCACTTTAGTGTTCTTTCTGACTCATCGTATAATGAGGCTATATTATCTGGTTTCTTAGTAGTTCTGGAGTGCTACATTATATGCTGAAAGAAAGGACACATTACTTGGAATACTTTCATAACTGGACATCATAGTTATTACACTTGTAGTAGACTTTAATAGACTTCATTTTTAGCCGTTTTAAATTTAGAGAACAAATAAGTGAAAAGTACAGAATGTTTCTTTATCCAAAGTTTACCCCCATCACCATTTCCCCCATTTCCCTTACTAACATATTATAAGCCACAAGAACTGTAATAAATAAGTTTCTGCTCTGTACAAATTACTCAGTCTGAGATATTACTACGATACCACCTTATAATGTTATTTTTCACATACCATGCCTTTGGTATTGTATCTGCAATGACATCACCAAACTCAGGGTCATCGAGATTTTTTCCTGTTATCTTCCAGGAGTTTTATAATCTTGCCTTTTAAGTGTAGGTCTATGATCCACTTTGAATTAATTTTGGTGACAAATGTAAGGTCAGTGTCCAGACTCTTTTTTCTTTTTTGGCAAGTGGATGTCCAATTGTTCCAGTGTCGTTTGCTAAAATGACACAGTTTTTTTTTTTCTTTTTTTTTTTGAGACAGAGTTTCGCTCTTGTTACCCAGGCTGGAGTGCAATGGCACGATCTCGGCTCACCGCAACCTCAGCCTCCTGGGTTCAGGCAATTCTCCTGCCTCAGCCTCCTGAGTAGCTTGGGATTACAGGCACACCACCGTGCCCAGCTAATTTTTTGTATTTTTAGTAGAGACAGGGTTTCACCATGTTGACCAGGATGGTCTCCATCTGTTGACATCGTGATCCACCCGCCTTGGACTCCCAAAGTGCTGGGATTACAGGCTTGAGCCACCGCACCCGGCCAACACAGTCTTTCCTCAGTTTATTTGCCTTACTGTTTCTCTGGAGAGAAAAGCTGAAGGTCCAAGGGCCATATAGGCTATAGAAAAGATTGTAGATGTAAAGACTTCTTGAGGCTGCAAAACTGGCAAATATAAGTAGGTTATCTCAAGCTATGGAATAGAACTGAAACTTTAAACTTTCAACTTGAGGTCCTGCATTGGAACCCCAAATGGGCAGGTACCAGTAGTCTGAATGGGTCTTAGCTGGTGGTGAAAGTTATTACCAATTCATGATATTATGTAGTGATTACTTCTCTCTCATCTGTATTTGGATGGAGATGAGAACAGGGAAGACTCCTTCAGATTACTCCAGAGATGAGTCCTTCTTGATTGTATTCTACATATGCCCACTGAAACAAAGGCCAGCATATAATCTTCAGCTTTCTAGTGATAACTACAGAAACAATTTCAACAACCTGATCAATAAGGAAACTGGTAATCCATTCCCACCACTAGCCCAAGGAAAAGAGGGGGAGAAAGAGAAAATTTAATAGGTTGAGAAAAAGAAGAAAAATGAAATAATTAGAGTAGGTTTCTTATATTAAGTAGAAGTAGATGTAAGAAGAAGAAAACATCAAAAGTCACAGAAGAATACTTCAATGTGATATAATAAGAGCTCAAAATAAACTTTCTGAAGCTAAATCTCACGATTTCCAAAATAGAGTTATTTCATAAAACTGAAAAATACAATGGCCACTGTGGAAAATTATGAAACAAAAAAGTATATAAATGTGAAATGAGAGAAAAAGTGGGAGAAATACATTCATGAATTTATAAGTAATAAGTAAATACTTTCCAAAGTATAGTTAGTTTAAGAAAAAAGGAAATAAACAGATGGAGGAGAATTAAGAATCAGTGAAGTAAGACAAGTAAGTATCCCTTAAAGGCTTGAGTGTTCAAATTCAAGATATCATGGAGCTTCTAGACAGATTGATGGAAAAAGAAAATCACTTTGATACAGCATAGGAAAATTACTTAAATTAAGAGTAAATCTTTCAAGGTTTCAGACAAACAAACTTCTAAAGGAAAGAGAATAAGACTCCATCTAAGGAAAATCCCAAGAGGTATATTTTAACCTCACGGAAATTAGAAATAATAGATCTCATCTCAGGTAAAGGAAAGGAGTTGTAAAATAACATTAGATAACACATTATTAATATAAATTGTTGTTGACTGAGAGTTGGAATCATAGCATTCATATCAAGCAAGTTTCTTTGAATTTGGAGAGCTATACTGTAATGGACAACCTGGCAACTGTCAGATGAAAGAGGCGTGGGATGATTCCATAGGATTGAGTGTTGGGAGGTAGAGATGGCGTAAAAGCACCAAAAGAATCTGTTCTTTATGTCTCTGCAGGGAGAAACCTATGAACTCTTGGTGAGAGTGCTTTGCTTTTTTTTTTTAATAAAAGCATATACGACTGGCTTTGACAACTACAGATTAGAAGAAAAATACTAGTGATTGGCATACTTAGAAAAAGAACAGGCATTCCTAACTTACCACTTTCAAAACAATATATTCGCTTTGGTTACAATTAAAGTTGTAAATTAACAGTTTTCACAAATTCAAAACTTTACCACCTAGATTCATATGTCATAACACAGTGAATACAAAAAGTTACAAATGTGTTCATTATAAAATTCTTCACAAGCTCAAACTTGTTTGGAGCCTCTCACTTATATTTTTCTTCCTTTGAATACCAAATTTTTTAATGTTATTTACAATATGTGGCTACTTTTTATTACTACTCTGCTTCGTTTTTTAAAATGAGGGTTCGCCACTAAATTGTATCCAGTATGTTTAATTGTATTCATTGATTTGATTTGGTTATTTTTTCTTTGATTTAGCGATTTTCTTCATAGTTCTGTTTATCTTTTTGTAAATTTGGAAGTTCTCTTTTACATGTCCATTTATAATTCAAAGTGAGCAAATAAAACAGACGAGAAGAAGGAGAAATGTTGAGGTATAAAGTAATGTCAAATCTAGACAATTCCTTGAAGATAATTTGCATCTTAAAGAATGGAGGAAGTTACTCAGTTCGTAACATCTTCTATTTTTTTTTTGAGACGGAGTTTCACTCTTGTTGCCCAGGCTGGAGTGCAATGGCTCGATCTCAGCTCACCGCAACCTCCGCCTCCTGGGTTCAGGCAATTCTCCTGCCTCAGCCTCCTGAGTAGCTAGGATTACAGGCACACGCCACCATGCCCAGCTAATTTTTTGTATTTTTAGTAGAGATGGGGTTTCATCATGTTGACCAGGATGGTCTCGATCTCTTGACCTCGTGATCCACCGCCTCGGCCTCCCAAAGTGCTGGGATTACAGGCTTGAGCCACCATGCCCGGCCTTGTAACATCTTCTTACCAAACCTGAGGAACAGTCTACTAAAGAATGACTTGATTATTCTACCTGAACCACTGGGATGTCTCTACTGTTTTAGTCTTTTCACAACTCACGGGCTTGCTCCTCTCAAGCTGTCTGCCTCACTTAAATATTTCCTTATGTGATCATTTGATTCCTGGTTCTCTTTCATCCTGAGATTTTATTCTTCCCACTCCAGTTTTGTTCCCAGAATTTTGTCACTTGCCCCAAGGTGAGGGAACTGATTTTACTTGACCTTCCGGTGGTTCTCTGGCACTCATTTTCTTCCTGCTGTTTCTTGATCAAATTATTCTTATCAATACAGGAGGACAATTGAAGGATTCTTTATTTGACAATCTTGCTTTCACTAATAGGTTTTCACTAATAATGGCAGATATCATCATGTAATTTATAATTTGCATAAAAATAGTTTGCATAGAAATAGTTGAAAAACTACAGATGTTATTTATAACATCATGAATACATTACAATAAAATTACTTTTGAGCTGATAAATCTCACAGTGAAGATGTAGAGTAAAACTCAATATCATGTTTGTCTTTAGAAACTGAATATGCAAACCAAATTCCTTATTAGATTAGACTTTGATCTTTTTATTTCCTACTTGTATTTAAGGAGATTGAGCTTTTGTGTGTTAAGTGCATCAGCTTTGTTTTCAAATATTTTATCTTTAATTCATTGGTACCAATAGGCAGGAAGTTGAAGCTACTATGATTACTCAAATTCATTCATCCATGACTTGGTGAATGCTGTCCTTGTTAAATTGCATGGGTTAGACGTTTTCTGAGCTTTAACCTTCATCATGTTCAATTGAGTTCATTAAAACAAGTTGTATGAAAATTAAATGCAAGAAATATTTACATAATAAAAAGACTGACAGAAAATGGACAACTTTTGGAATTTTTAATGTAAGGATTATTTCCCTAGTACAAAGTTCATATTTCTCTGAGGGTTTAATTTTTTTCAGCACAATAGGTACATGTTTCCAAAGAAGATGATTGTGTCTCATTTTATCTTTAAACAGAAAAACATGTCTCTTTTCCTTATCTCTTTTTATGTCATTATGGATAACATTTGTATCAGTAATAAAATGAATAAAATCACATGACATTCAGTTAAGCTACGATGGTAGGCCATCAGTTCTATTTAAAATATGTCTCTATGCATTTGTTTTTTTTTTAACTTTGGCATGAGAATTTAAAAAATCATTTAATATGTTGGAAAATTGCTTCACTAAATGTTAGTTACTAAAATCTAGAAGTGTTAAATGTCTAAGATGCTCTTTAACTTTTAGAGAGTGGGTGAGCCAACAGGGGAAATCTGCTGAAGTAATTGCTTTTCTCTCTTCATATCTCTAACTGAATCTCTACTCAGATTTTTCTTTGTGATATTGGCCTGTGGTCAGCACATACCACTCGGCCAAAAACAAATTGTGGTTTAGGCAATTGCTTATCTTCTCTGATTCTCAGTTTCTTCTTATGGAAAGGATGGATTTGGGCACGATCTCCAGGGTACCTTCTGACTCTAACATTTTCAGACTCTAAAACACATTGACTCTCATCTCATTCCCACATAAGCCCTGGGGATATCCTCTGGTGCATGTTTGCACTTCCTCTTCCTGTCATCTCTTGGTGAGTTCTCAGATAATACAGATATTATTAATGTCAGCCTGGATATGAAACGAAAAGTATAAGTACATAATCACTAGGAGTAATTTTGTTTAATAGCACTAAGTTTGTATAGTTCACACACTGCATACTCAGTTTAAAATGTTAATTTGAGAGAAAATGAAGATGTGTGTAATTAAAAATAACAATTATGAATTAAGATAAAGAAGCATTCTTATTTTATTTTCAGAATTACATTTCAAAGAAATCTGTATCACTTCGGTTATAGCAATAAAGTTATTCCCTAGTCTACATAAACACCACTGTGATGTTTATTAAATATGGCATTATTTTCAAATTAGAAAATGTACTCTACCTAATGTTTTCTTTGTTGTTTTTCAGTAGAAAGCAAATTGCTGAAGCAGCAGATTTAGTGTAGGTGTCTTTCTTCTTAAACTCTTCCACAGAAAAAGATCCACAACACTTCCATTCAAACACAAGTACTTTGCAGTCTTCCTAAAAGCATTCAATTTGTTACTCTTCTCTGTTTCATAAAATTATACAGCCATTCAAACATTCACACAATCCAATGACAATGGCAATATTTAAAAAGATAGGTTATTTTATTATCAATAACATAACTTATATTTGAATATACAAAGGGCAAAAACATGACAGTATTTTATCTTTCTAAGTTTCTGTCATTTGGGATAAAAAGTCAGCTTTTTAGTTAAATTCTCTGTTAACTACATATTGTTGACAAATAGAAAAATATTTGCTTAAAAGGAGACTAAATACAAATATAATATATAGCGTTTGCAATTTGTAATCTTTAAAAGTCTCAAGGAGCTTTGATTTTTCTCATTGATTAAATAGTACAAAAACATTTTAAAATATAGTCAGTTTTCTAAAATAAAATTATGTTATTTAATAGGTTCTGTTGCTTTCATCACAACGTCATCTCCAAGGAGATAATGCATGATTGACTATATTTTCTTCTGGGATGGCACTTTTTTATGGAAGTCATGCATTGGCCAGCATTTTAACCTAATAACCTAAGCTGAGAACCGAGCATGGCTTATAGCATTAAGTGAAGTTTATTTAAATATTGATTCTTCTTATTGATAGTGTGCCTTTGGTAAATGACATTAAATTCTATGGATTCCATTTCCTCTTCCTTTAAATTGAAGAGCTTGAGACAATTCATGAGAGAACTGCATTGAGTGAGAAAATATTCCAAAATGGTTTTAAACTACAAAGAGCTCTGCAAAGAGTAGGATTCCTCAGTGAGCAAATAGAAAGAGAAATGTTAACCACATTGTAGTTTCCTAAATAAGCCCAAATCTATGTCTGGAACTAGATCCAAGTCTGGGTTAAAATCCTATTTCTGATACCCATTCTTTAAATCAACAGGAGCAAATTACAAAATCAGCTTTCTCAGCTATCTAATGGGGATTAAAACCATGCCATCATCATGGGTTTATTATAAAAATTAAATAAGTCGAGACCATCCTGGTCAAAATGGTGAAACCCCGTCTCTACTAAAGATACAAAAAAATTAGCTGGGCATGGTGGCGCGTGCCTGTAATCCCAGCTACTCGGGAGGCTGAGGCAGGAGAATTGCCTGAACCCAGGAGGTGGAGGTTGCAGTGAGCTGAGATCGCGCCATTGCACTCCAGCCTGGTTAACAAGAGCGAAACTCCGTCTCAAAAAAAAAAAAAAAAACAATTAAATAAGAAAGTATAAGTTACACACCTATCTTAGTGCGTGGTGTTTCTATGTGTCCCAGCAGGAGGAATTTTGTATGTATAAGGCCTCCTCTGTATATGGCCTTGTGGTAAATTGATAATAGCTATCTATGCTGAAACCCTGGAGAGTGCAAAATTTAATCTTCCCCACCACAAGGAATGACATAACCTTTTCCCAGTTGTTCAGACAAACTAACAAGCAAAAATCTTAGAATATTATTTGATTATTCTCTTACTCTTCACCCTCATCCCCCATCTCATCTATCCAGTCTTTCTGATTTATCAACGAATTTTATTTTCAGTTGTTATGTTGTTGTTTACTTCTATGCTACCACTCTAAAGGAAGTCACCATCAGTGTTTTTTAATAAGCTAATGATCTCCAAAGTAAATGGTTAATCATCTTTGTTTCCCGCCCAAATGCATTCTCTTTTGAGCAGCCTACCACTGTCAGGAAGTTATTGTCTAAATGTAGAATGAAATGAAAACTCTTCGGTGTCTTCTAGAGTTCTGTCTTATTCCAGCTCCTGTCTATATCTCTAAGGTCAATTTAGACCACCACCCATCTCTTCTTCATTAAGTCCTTGCCATAATAGTGCACTTGAGGGCTGTTGCACTTGATAGCCTCCTTGTTTGTATCATTTTCCCATAATCTCCTCATACCTCCTTCTGCCTACCTGGCTCTTTCTCATATTTTGTGTGTCCACACCAGTGCCACTTTCTCAAACAAGCTGTCCTTGATCACTCCCATAAAAGCAGCTTTTGATGTGCTACATTTATAGGAGAGCTCCTTCATGTTATCCTACTTGAATCCTTCACTGAATTTATCATCTGTTTACCATAATCTTTTTTTATTTATCTCTATACATGTTTCTGATCTGTTTCTGCTTGTCTCCCTAACTCCCAGAATATCATTTACATGAGAACAGGGTGTTTACTCCTTGTTCTGATCTATAGCTGTAGCCTGTAAAAAAAATAAAAGGAGCTTTATTATTAATATACGCTTATTAAATATATAGTTAACGATTAATGAACTGAACTAATGGATTAAGTAATGAAATTCACAAATATGCAGTTTGTGTTGCTCTTTAAATAGTCTATTGTGCTACTGGATTTGAGCTGGGCTTAAAATTTTAAATACCTCATTCAAATGCCACTTATGTAAGGCTCTAATTGATTGGAGATTAAAGCAGTCACTTTCTCCTCTACTTCTGAAGCAATAGTATGGCATTCCTTATGTTATATAACAGTTCCTCATTGCATATCTACTTTGCAGAGTGTCTCTTTCTCCAACTAGACTATTGACAATGTACAGACAGCGAGTATATATTTTCATCTCTTTATGTCTATCACCAGGGCCTAGTGAATGCTTAACAAATTCATGCTGAATTAAATTATTTAGCATGATTTCCATGATTCGTATGAACTGCAGTCAAAATAGTTTAGGAAAAAACTGCAGAGGGAATCCTGGCCACTTAGTAGCTCATGTCTCCATGGAGTTTGCCATTCAGTTCTAGCCTCAGGCCCTTTAGGAACTGCACACTAATTCTGACCAAGGGAAAAAATCTGGACCAGAAGATGTCTGGAAATTCACTTGATTCCATCATGTAAATTGTGCCTTAAATAGAATATCAGATTCACTATGAAATCAAGAAAACTGGCAGTTTAGCAAAGTTGAATGAAAGTTTAGGTTTTATTCAGAAGTGTGATTTCCTTCATGTTTTTTCCCCTTTGTAAGTGGTACAGAAAATGTGTTTTTACTTAGGGTTTTACGTCCAGAGAATCAGTAATACCCAAGAATAAATACAGTCTTTTGAAATGTATGGCAAATGTAAGTCTAGAATTAGATTTGAAATGGAAAATGACATATTTTCTTAAAAGTTGTCTCTTCCATTATTTTGGAAATCTGTCACCTCTAAAATGTGTTAGTTCATGGAATAAGATTCACTACAAACACACTGAAGTATGTTTTTACCATATATATCTATGTCATCTCTTTGACATAAGTTTTTACCATTTCCAAAGAGATAAAACTCCTACACATAAATTATTAGAAATTATAAAAGTAATTGTAGCATCATTAATAACTGCAATTATAATTATTAACTTTCTCTTAGCTACTCCTTAATTGTGAAATAGAACCTCCCATGCAGCAGGAACTTATTGCATGATTGCTGATGAGATGAATTGAGCAGATATCAAGTGTTTGGTATGCATAAAACATGCCGAACACTAAATAACTAAAAGATTAGTAACATCTTAGTTATTAAGGTAGACCTTAATGCAGGTCTACTGATCTTTGTAATAGTGCTAAAATGGCTAAGGGCACCAGGAAGACTTCACGGATGGCTTTGAACTACTCCTAAAAGCTTGGTAGGATATCTACACATGGAGATTTTGGGGAATTTCAAGCACGCAATAAACAAAGAACCAACATAGGAAAGTATTGAGGAAATAATGGCTAATGCAATGGTGCACAATGCTATGAAATTGTAAAGACTACTTCTTAAAATACATTTTTTAAATGACATATTTTTGTCACTTCCTGTAGCTATTCTAGATAATGAGATTATTAAGTATTTTCTTTGCATGTTTTTAAAATGTCATATTTTCCTTGATTTCAGACACACTATTTCAAAAATAAAAAAATTGAGAAAATACACACACATATGTTGGGATAGTTCCGTTAGGCAATGATTATGTTATAGTTAATGTTGAAAAATATGCTGTCTGAGTGTGAAGGAATAATAATGTTTAATGTAAAGCCAACTATTCAAAATCACAACTTAAAGATGAAAGCTTTGTGTTGAAAAATGAACGCTTGCTATAGCAGTAACTTAAGCCAGTTCTTTCTTTAATTTTCCTCAGGTTATTCTGTCTCTCAGATCAAGTATCACTTTATTCAACATTTGCAAGTATGTTTTGTGGACCAGAAATCCTACAGGATTTTCCATGGAAAAAGGTTTACATGGTTCAATAGATTTGGGAAGCCATATATAGCATATCCCCACCTTGAGAATTTATATGCACAAGGCAATCTAAGGCTTTCCAATGTCCACAAGTAAATGTTTAGCCTAGAATTTTTAGAACTCATTTGATCACAGCACTGTCTTACTTATGATGTCTGTTAAAAGTCACAGAAACAGTTTTCTTCAGTCCTTGCCTTGTTATAAGAGCTATGAATATTATATTACATGAATTAAGAGTTCGCTGGCTATAATCAGTTTTCATGTCACTTATTTTTAATAAATCGATTCTCTGCTCCCTCAAAAAATGGGAATTGGCAATTATTATAGACTTCTAGGTCCACATAAAATGTCCTTCTTATAGCTATGTAAACATATGTCTCTGTATGTTTTCAGCAAGGTCATACATATAAAATAATTTCAAGATATTACAGAGTATTTATTCTCCATTTTAAATTTGAATCTGACAAATTAGTTTGCCTTAACAGAGCTAGAAATTTAAAGTGAAAATTAAAAAAAATCAATAAGATCAGGATAAACAAACATTGATCTAAGGCCATGAAGAGCATGAGAAAAAATGTACAAGTGGAGCCTGCCCATGAGAGTTGCAGGTAAATTTTTCTTTTTTATTAATTTAAAAAAAGGAACAGAATTGTAAACCTGCTTTCAGATCATTCAGTGAAGATGAGCAATCGAGCAAGCCTTTCTGCAAGCTTGCATCACATCTATGCATCTGTGCCTCTGGACCCACGTGCTCTGGCTTCTGTATAATTTCTTTGAATAAACTGAACACGATCATATCAAAATTGTGATCTAAATCCCATTTTCTCTCAACTTTTCAGACTATCATTACATCATCTCTCTTCAGCACCATCAACTTTTCTCTCTCTTCTGGAACATCCCTAGGATTGCTGTTATTACTCCCATCTCAAAAAAAAAAAAAAAAAAAGAAACAATGAGAGAAAAACAACCAAATTTTAAAAAGAATAGTCCCTCGAACCAATATTCTTTAGTTTCTGGCCTACTTTTCTGCTTCCCTCAGTCAAAGAACAAAAACTAACTCAAAAACACTAGAAAGAGCTATTTGGAGTAGTTGTTTTCATTTCTCCTTCCCTAATTCATTCTCAGAACCCACAAAATTCAAGCTTCCTCCTCACTGTAGTGAAAGTCACCAGTGAATTCCATATTCTTTACCTCGGTATGGCCCCTTGGCCCCTCTGGAAGTCCTCAGAGCTTGTTTCGTATAATTTTCTTCCCTGTCCTCCCCTTTTCCAGTCATATTGGCCTTTTGGCTATTCCTCAAACATGCCAAGCCTCCTCCATTCTTAGGGCATTTGCAATGGGTGTACTTCTGCCTCACGTTCTCTTCTTCAGATATTCTGAGCCCATTCTTCCCCTGTCTTTAGGTTTCTGGATCAAACGTCACCTTATTAGTGAGACGATCCTTTACCACTTAAATAAATTAAGCACCATGCACTTTGGCTTTCCTATTATTCTGTACTCTGATTTTTCTCAGCGACACTTATCAATTGAATAAATAAACATTAAATAGCTGTTCATTTGCTTTTGTCTCTCATGCACTTTATACCTATAATGTGAGTTACACTTGGCAGATATTTTGTTACTGTGTTCTTAGCTACTCTTCAATTGTAAAATAGGGCCTGGCATACAGGAGGAAATTATTGCATGTTTGCTGATTGGATGAATGTGAGCGCATGTCAAGTGTCTGGTATACATAAAACATGTTGAGCATTAAATAACTAATTATTAGTAAGATGCAGGCCTACTGATCTTTGTAATAGTGCCAAAATGGCTAAGAGTACTAGGAAGACTTCATGGATGGCTTTGAACTACTCCTAAACATCTGATAGGATATCTACACCTGGAGATTTTGAGGATTTCAAGCACATAATAAACAAGAAATGAAGGTAGGAAAGTATTGAGGAAATAATGGCTAATGTATTCTGTCTAAAGCAAGGGGTAGTACGATTAGTGATGAAAAGAAGCAAGTAGAATATATTGGGGGAAAAGGAGCCCAGATATAAATTATATGCATATATGTTTATATATATATGTATATAATATGTACATACATATGTATGTGTGTGTATGTGTACATATCCTATTGTAGCATAAGGTCGTCAAAGATAAAGGCCTCTACTTATTACTTAGGTAAATTAAGTCGATACTTAAGATTATTCCTTTTACCTGGTAGGCATTTAGTAAAAAGTTGGTGCATGCTACAGTTTGAATGTGTCCCCTAAATTTCCTGTGTTAGAAATATAATCCCCAGTGTGACAGTATTGAAAGGCCTTTAAGTGGTGATTGTATGATGAAGATTTTGCCAAGGGTGTAGAATAGCAAGCAGAACAGGGATTCATGAGGTGATGTTTAGAAAATCAAAATGTAATTGATGAATGGATTAATGGATTATTATGGGAGTGGAACTGGTTACTTTATAAGACAAGGAAGAGAGAATTGAGCGATCACATTAATGCACTCAGGCAGACCCTTTGCCACGGGATGCTCTGAACCTTCTTGGGACTTTGCAGAAAGTCCCCCTGAACAAGGAGGCTTTCACTAGATGTTCCTCCTCAACCTTGGCCTGCTCAGCCTTCATAATTGTAAGAAATAAATTTCTTTATAAATTACCCAGTTTCGGGCATTCTGTTAAAATAAACAGAAAACAGATTAAAATGGTGCATTCATAAAGAAAGGCAACTTTGGGAGTAAAAATACTAAGCTAACATCTTAAAAATGTACATTGGGGAGATATTATGATGGTTCTTTAATACTGATTGGCTTGAGTTTATAGATAGGAAGGAAAACTTAAACAAAATTTTTGAACTCAGTGGTTACAATTCAGCTTGAACTTTAGAGAGCTGAATCTAGCATCATAGATTTTATTACAGCAGGGAGATTTCGGGATAGGGAGGCAATGCAGGAGATAAATCCAACAGGTATTTCTGACTAGTTAAGAGGTGATGAGTACGTGAAGTGGAGTGGAATAAATGAAGACAGAAAAGGGGGACACAAATGAAGGCTACTGTTTAGGTCTCAGCGATTAGACAGCAGTTTATATGTTGAAGGAACATCCCTATAGAGTGTTTAGTCATGACACAGGATTTTAGACTGAGAGATTTAAAGAATGGTGGAGCCATTGCTAGAAAAGGGTAATTTGAACTTTTTTTTTTTTTTGGTAAAAAAGGTGTTTGGAGGTTTAGACACTTGAGCTGAGGGTGCTTTTGCTGTCTAGGTAGAGCTGTTTAGGAAACCGCTGTTAAAATATGTTTGGATTTAAGGGAAAAGGTCAATACTAAAGACTTAGATGTTGGATTCACCTGCAAATAATAAATTATTATTCAAATGGTTCTTTTTGAGCTACAGTAGAGTGGAGGGAGGAAGGAAGAAAAATTTCCAACAACAAACTAGCTTTTGAATTCATGCAGATGTGATCTGTAAGTGAAACTCTGTAATAGGAATATCAGTAGAAGCATAAAGAAAGTGAGTCAAGAGAACCTGTGAATGAAGAATTAGCAAAATTTGAGCTGACGTGTAAGTGGCAAATACATTCAAATAACAGTTAAAATTAAACCAACTCCACATAGGGAAAGAGCTTAATAATATCATGTTAGTGGTCTTTCTGGGATTACTACAGGGTGAACCTCTACTTCTTATTTGTTATACAAGATGATCCACTAAGTATGAATTCATGTTAGCCAATATTCACTGGGTATTGTTTTGTGCCAAGTACTTAAAATTTTCTAAACTGATTTCTGTATCTTAAGATGCCTTCTGCCTACTTATCAGTCATGTTAGCAAGAAAAGAATAAAGACATGCATTGCTTGTGATGCCAGAAATATCTGTACATTCTATTACATACAACATTGTGCCAGTGGTTTGTTTGGCTCCTGAAGGTAAATGTAACAAATCAGAATGGAGTTGTTAAATGAGTTTTCTTAATCAAATAACACGTGCCCTCTCCTTTGAACCCTCCATGGACGGGAGAGGACGTGAATAGGAAAGTATGAGAAGGGCTTTTCTGGAAGTTATAGCTAACTGTAAACAAAAACTCAGAAACAAACTTTGTACAAACACAGCATAAATTACATTAGCACAAGATGAAGCTGAATCAGAGACCAGGATTTTCATCATCAGTCTTTTTCTACCCTCATGATGAAGAGTTAGAACATGATCCTTTAAGGAGAGGGCTTTAAGCAGAGGAGAAAGATAATTTACTTTGCACTTTATAAATATCCCTGGCCTCAGTGCATTGAGTAAAATGGTGGCAGTTGTAGAGGGGCAGGGAGGATCTGAAGAATTGGGAAGGGAACTACAATCATCCAAAAATCCTGGAAAGAGATTAGGGTCATCTCCTTTAGATTACTAGCAGTGACATAGAAAGTAGACAAAGAGATTTCAAAAGTAAGTTCACAGGATTGGTAATTGTTTAGATGTGAGATTGGGTCAAATGATGCATGAAAAAAATATGTACATAGAACTGAAATCTACAAGATAGGAAAAGTGAGAGCAGGAGTATATCTGAGAGAAAAAGTAATGAGGTTCCTTTTGGATATGTGGAGTCAAGCATGTTTATAACCATTCAAGAGAAGGTGCTTACTGGAGCGGTATGGAGGGGATTTGGAACTCAGGAAAGAGATCAAGGCTGAAGATTATGGAAATGATATAACTTAAATAGATATGGAGGTTTTAGCAGGAGATGAGACTGACTTTAGGAAAAGTAAAGAGGGCAAACAAACAGAAGATGGAATAGAACCCTAGGAATACAAAGGCTTCAGGAGAACACAGAGGTATCTAAAAAGAAACTGCCAAGGACATGGGCTAACAAACAAACCTGAGATTCAGAAGGTAATGTTTAGAAACTCAAAGGCATAAAGATATTGAAGGAATCAAAGTGATGGAATAAAACTAATTGAAAATTATGGCTGTATAATGATAGCAGTGGGTGACGGGAGTGAGATATTATCTAGGAAAGCGAATAAACCTAATTCTGACAATAGGAAATCTTTGAGTTAGACGAAAGCATAGTGTAAGTTTATATACATATAGCCATGCATAAATGATGGCCAGGTGGGTAGGTAGTCAGACAGAGGTATCCATTCCACTGTATGTCCTCATACCTGTTCGTGACTTCATAACTGTGTTTTCCACTTCCTCATTTTGTACTGTGAGTTACGTGAGGAGGCTTGCCTTGTCTATTCCTTAGTGTATCCTATAATAAAATAATTAATATCATAACTGTAAAATTATAAATAATATTCAGTGATGATATATTGAAATATTCAGAATACTTTATTAAAAATTAAATTTACTTTTTCTGGTCATTTAGGATTCATTTAGAAATTTTAGTCCAAAATTGCATATTTTGATTATATGGGAAAAGTTGTACAAAGCAATTCAGAACTTTGTTAGTTCAACATAAACACAATTTGGGGCGTTTTAACTTTTTGGAAATTTTCTAAATGATGATTCATGCTTTGAGGTGCTCATAGCAAAAATCACAAATTCTTTGTATTTAGCATCACTGATACCTCCAGCACACTGGGTACATTTCTACAGCACACCTGGCACTTTTGAAAATGTTATGTCACATCTAAATAATTTTTTTGAATTCCAGTCTTATGGAATCACTGGCACAGAAGGTCCCTTGGTAAAGCTTAGGTCTGAAATAATTGCATGCTTCTTTTCCTCATAATTTGGACTCCCATGGTTTATAGCTACTTGGCATAGTCCCGAAAGCTTCCATCCAGCCAGCTTGCTACTCCAGATGGCATTGTGTTTCTGAAAAAGCTGAGTCCTCTGGTCATTAGAGTAAAATAGCATTTACTTATAAGTCCTTGTCTAGTCTGCCTTACCACTATTATTCACTTCATTGATCCTGAATATAAGGTTCGTAGCTCTTGATATTCCAGAACAGTAGTAGGAAATTCTAAAATTCTCTAGACTAATTATTTTAACAAGTAAAATGCTAATCATTTTTTTCAAAATTTTGAAATGAATAAATTTTCAAAATCATGTTAGTTGTATATCTACATGGATTCTGTAAATGTCATGTTTATCATAAAATTCACTTTTTATGTAGCTTGCACTGTAAGTCATTTCTTATTGGAGAACACGATTTATTCTTTTTCCTTTTTTGGAATTGTATTCTTGATGAATTTGAGCTCATGTATTAAAGGTTTCTAAAGAAAAATTTACTCATGAACACAAGCCTTCAGGAAACACATTTAACAATTAGATATATTTAGTCAGTTGTTTCTGCGAATCTCACGTTCTTGATTATTCATTTTAGCCAGTCCACCAAAACCCAGAAGATTGGTCCCCATCCTGGCATCAAGTCATTCCCTCCAAATGGAGTATTCAGCTGTACATCTAACTTTGTAAGACTGAAAGATGAACCCAAGCCAGAGTACCTTTATAAAAGGTACTTCATAGAGATACCTCAATTTTCCTTAAAAATTTTAATTATTTAATCATTTCTGGCTTCAGTCTTTCTGCAAAGCCAACCAGCTTCAAAATATATCTTGCTCTCTACAATTTCAAGTGATACTTTTCAAGTAATAAGAGCAAAAGTAAAGATTTTTGGAAATTTAGAGAACTAACAATATTTTCTTTAGAACCACCCACATTTATTTCATTTTTAGTTGCATTTTATTCTGTGATTCTTGCAGTAAATAATCATGAGCATGGTGCCTCTTCTCACTAGTCCTTCTGTAGGTACCTCCAAAGGCAAAGGAATTCATGCAGGTTTCTCTGTCTGCCTTCTGATTGCATGAGATAACATTAATACCTAATGTGTCTATCAAAAACTGCAAGATACACATTGAAGCTCATCAAAGGTTACCACAATATTGTTTAATGACACATTATGAAGTGGCCTTACGGTAGATTTTTAAGAACAATATGATATCCTGATGAACATAACATTCCTGTTAACAAAGGTATTTATCTCTTAACTTTATTGATATGATATCTCAAACTCTTACAGAGAGAAGGATTTGGCTTCCTGAGTCATTAACATATACAGTCATGCTTTGCTAGATAACAGGGATACTTTCTGAGAAATGCATCATTTGGCAATTTTGTCATGTTGTGAGCATTACAGAGTGTACTTACACAAACCTAAGTGATGTAACCTACTATACACTTAAGTATATGGTATAGCTTATTCCTCCTATGATACATACCTATGCAGTTAGTTATTGTACTACATAGTATAGGCAATTGCAACACAATGGTATTTGTGATCTAAACATGGAAAAGGTACAGTAAAACTACAGTAATACAATCTTATGGGACCACTATCATATGTATGGCCCTCTTTTGGTCAAAGCATCATTATGTGGTACATGATCATACGTGAGTATTTCCCACTGACATACCCATTTTTAGTATTTTGGTAAACTGGCCTAACAGTTATTTGTGCTCTATGTGTACAAGATAAATTATATTATCCTATTTTTATAGATGAGGAAATAGTTTTAAAGAACTTAAAGCATTGACTTTGCTTAAGACCAGTGGTACTCTCTTGCATTAATCCTTTAAGCCAGGGATAAAAGAAATTAATAAGAAAAAAATCAAAGGACAAATCCGTAACAGTTTACTTTAGCCAATGAGTGGTTATACCTAGTTTTCTGTTGTAGAAAGAGAAGTCATTTTACGTTTTAAGGAGAGAGCTTGAGTGAAAACTGTGGAAAATAATCAGCACGTCACGGGGGTATGCATTCACCTCCTCCCTTCTCCTTAGTAAATGAGTCTGAACACTGGTTATAGATTGTATTGATCATATATTAAAATGACAAATTGCCACCACATTACCTTGCACACAAGTCTCTTAATGAAACCTATTGTAACTTGTCAGATGCAACCTAAGAATTAAACTAGACATTGATGGACAAGACCTTCCACTGACCATTGAAAACATGTGGATTCTCCCTGATTAAATTGATGCCTCTGACTTTAATGAGCTGCTATTGATTGGGCGTGTACTGCTACAATATATTATTATATTGCTGTTCACAGTGCCATAGTTAAGAGGTTATAAGCACTTCTGCTATAAATCATTTTTAGAAGCTTGTAGCTCAACCAAAAATATGCCAGTGATATGATACATAAGATGTAAAGCCACTTTGACTGCAAATTATTTTCCTCAATTAAAAATTATATGTATATATGTACATTTAGTAACCTCAATTTTCAGTGAATAACCCAGACAATGATCACCTGAGGTAGTCTGTGAATTGTATGAATATGCAATAAAAAGTTCTTGTTAAAAATAAATTTTAATATGATATGCTTTACTGATCTAACTTATACGACCATGAGAAACAGGCCTAAAATATGGTGAATGAAAAATTGTAGGTTCCCAGTTTCTCCCTGAGTTTAAATCATGGACTAGAAACTCAGTACTTACGCTAGTTTGATGTACACCATAGTAATTAAAGTAGTAACAATGTAAGATAAAGATAATTTTGAACTAAAAACCTGGAGAAACTGACATCTGTCAATTTATTCTAAATAATTTTTTCTGAGAACATTTAAACAAAGACAAATAGTTGTTTCAGTTTAAAATGTAAAGAGCTTACTTTGAAGTACATTTTTATTTAAAAGGAATATTCCTGTCTTTAATTGTTGATAGAAATACCCTTTTCTGCATTTCACTTATGAATATGATACAGTTTTAAGCACCTTGTATATTATTTCTCTGGAGTAGACATTTAAATATTTGCCGAATGCTTTAGTGTATGGATGAAAGAAAGGGATGAATAAAAATTATGAGAATCTTGATTTTATCTTTTCATTTCTAATGACATTGTGAATATCACTTCAATCAGAATATCAGTTTCTGCATTGAACACTTCAGTTCTGTATCTACCTTTCAGAAATAGTTTTAGAACACTTGAACCATTTTTTGTGGGTACCATTCAAGATATGTTTTGGAGTTCTTGGCCAGACCAGAATACAGTGGTCTACTCTGGGACTTCTCTTATATTCGCAGAGATTTTAGTGTGTTTAGTGGATTTTTAAGTGTCTCCAGGAAATCGAAATCAATAACATAGCTTCTTTAGATCAAATAAGTAAAATCAAAACAAAGTTTGCTTATTGCTTAAAAAGCATATTTTAGCAATTAATTAAGCCATTTTTTCAGTATATCATGTATAATATAATGGTTTACATCTTTTCTAGGTATTTTTAATATAGATGGAAGTTTGGTAAATCATGTTGCATTAATGACTACATAAATGTCACTGTATACAATACATTTTCATTGTTTGTGATTATGAGACAATATTTCATCCATAAAAACTATGATATTTTATATTTCATAATTGTAAAATAGCTAATTATATTGATTGTATTCTGTTTGATTTTTTTGATGGAAATAAATGAAGATATCATTTAAATGGGATTATTAAGCACAGCACTACAGAGACAATGGAGGTGATTGATTCTGACAAACCTTTTTAATGTTTTTAAAGTATATATGGGTACACATCAAGAATACTATGCTTCTGTTGCCTGACACATGGTTTTCAATAACATCTTTCAATTGCATATATACTATAGTTTTAATTCAATAAAATGCAGGAAGTGCATAAGTGGAGAGTAAAACAATTTGGTAATTCTCCTGAATGATATCTACAGTTCATAGACCAACTAATTTGTACCATTCCAAAAAAAAAAAAAGGAAAAGACTTATTCAGAGAATGTAGCTTATCTTTGTCATGGTCATGAAAGGAACAAAATAGGGAGTTGCAAAAAATTAGAGGGTCAGGTTCTCTACACACTAAAATCAATGGAAATTTTGCAGAAGTAGTATCTGAGCCAGTTGTTTCTTTCTCAGCCAATCTGGTTCAGAGTTATGCAGCTTGCCAGCAGTTTTGAAGTGGGGCTGAATATTTTTCCAGTCCTACCCACAGACGGAAAAGGTAGGCTGAGCAAGAAGAATCCTAATGGAGCATTTAAATAAGTGTCTCCATAATGATCTCCTCAATTTTTGAATAATATTTAATATGTTAAGGGTATTTTTCTCACACTGAGAAGTCATAAAAGGTAGTGTCCTATTAATGCTAATTCCTAAGACTTTAGAAAAAAATGTTTTCTTGCAATCATTTTGTAGATCATAAGAAAATGATTAGGTCTTCAATCTGTGATGATAGTCTACAGAAATACGCAAATTTTTTTGTCTTGTCTCTCGAGAGTTTCTGTAAAGTTTGAAATGTATCAGTAAACACTATCATTCTCTGTTTTCCTTTTTGAGGTCAAATCTTCTTAAAATACTATTATTTAAGAGAAAAGACAATGCTGGAAAAGGAAAATTTAAAAAAATGCAAAGCAGGGCACAGAAAGGAGACAATTAGAGGAAAATAAGCTTGAAGAAGAATTTAAAAAATGGATTATGTGCATCTATCAATTTCTAGTGTGCAGAAAAGGAAATTGTCCTTGTGAATTATCTCCTGTCTATACTTCCTTAGAGCTCTCAACTACTGATTGAATGCTCTAATCCTAGTATTTACATTATTTTCTTCACTTATGTTAATAATTCAGGCTCAGAATTTGACCTGTCATCCAAAAGAGGATCAATTCTTAACTTCAATTCCTTCTGTGTGAGTTAAGCAAATTTCAAAACAATGTAAAGGCATGTAAAGGTCTGCATGTAAAGGTCTGCATGGAGTGTCATGTAATTGTATCTTCCCTCTCAGAGACCTGAGCTATATTAGCTAACCCATCATCATTTTTGTTTATAGTCAAGTATGATAGGTATGTTTTCTGGCCTTCAACAATGCTGTATCCATAACACTCCCACACTAAAAGCATTTCTATAGAAAGAAAAAAAGGATGCAGAAAATAGTTACCACTTATATTGTTCTAGGATTTTTATTTTCATCCTTTGCTTAAAATAGGCATGCTTATAGTATAAAACAACTCCTCTAATGTATAATGAGGTACAAAATGTACTGTTCATGAAAAATTGATACATACAAACCCTTTCACTAAACCATAAAACAATTCACAATTCATCCTTTTTTTTTTTTTTGAGACAGAGTTTCGCTCTTGTTACCCAGGCTGGAGTGCAATGGCGCGATCCCGGCTCACCGCAACCTCTGCCTCCTGAGTTCAGGCAATTCTCCTGCCTCAGCCCCCCGAATAGCTGGGATTACAGGCACGCACCACCACACCCAGCTAATTTTTTTAATTGTATTTTTAGTAGAGACGGGGTTTCACCATGTTGACCAGGATGGTCTCTATCTCTTGACCTCGTGATCCACCCGCCGCGGCCTCCCAAAGTGCAATTCATCCTTTATTAGAAATCCAACTTAAGATGTACACATTTTCCTCCAGCTGTGAGCCAAGGCTTTCAAAGATTGAACTAGAGAGAGAAAATTGTTTTTTTTTTGCCTGTGACAATGTGTGGAACATTTGAAAAGGGACCTACGTAAGAACATTTTTGGAGAAAACCTTTGGTCATCCAAAACCTCTTTTTTTTTTTTTTTTTTCAATCTTTCAATCTCATAAAATCTTACTTTGTCCTAAGTTTCTCCAGTTCTGGAATCTAGCATGAAGATGCACATTAACTTAAAGAGAATAAGCGAGACCTGGAATATGCTGGTCTAACAAATACAGGAAGAATTCTCTAGCTTAAAGCAAAGACCAATGAGTTCATTAGCAGCAGCTGCATTTATACATCCGGTACCTTTGGGTAACGGATGACTCTTGGTCCTTCCACACTGTGCAATGCAGAAGTTAAAAGCAAGAACTCTAGAGCAGAGTTTCTCGACCTTGACACTACCTACGGTACTGACATTTTGAAACAAATATGTGGAGTATGGGCATGCGTGTGTGTTTGCGTTTGTGTCACAGTGTCCTGTGCAGGGAGTTCAGCCATATCCCTGACTTCTACCAACTAGATGCCAGCCACACTGCTTCTCCCACAGTTGACAACCTTAAGTATCTCTAGACATTGACAGATGCCCCTTGGAGGACGAAATGATCGTGTTACAGAACCAATGCTTTAGAGTAAAATTAGCCTAATTTCGGATTTTTCTGTTTGCTTGTAGAGTAATTGAAAAGCGTAATTGCACTAACTTGATGAAGTTGTTGCAAAGGTGAAAAAGATTACTAAGAACATTTTCTGGTATAAAGTGTGTGGGAAAAAATGTGTGGTTATTATTATCATGGGCGGAAAATTATGAATGACAATTTCTCTGAACATAGAGTGGCCATTCGTAGGCTGTTACAGCCATTCAGCCACAAGGTGAGCTGATGTCACTTGTGTTTATATTTATTTTCCAGGATTATTACACTCATTAATATAATCCCATTTCTCTTCCCAGTTTATTAAGTTATGATTTTCTCCTTTACCTGTAAAAGATAATAAGCCAGAAATTACAATGAGAATGTGTTTTCTGAACTTTTTGTGTGATATCCAAGAAATCATTGCCAAGACCAATGTCAAGGGGATTTTCACCTATATTTTCATCTAGGACTTTTGTGATTTCCGGACTTATATTTAGGTCTTTTATCCATTTGAGTTTATTTTTGTGTACGGTGTAAAATAGGGGTCTAATTTCATTTGTTTATTTTTGGATGAGGAAATGCAGTTTCTTTGGAGACTATCTTTTCCCATCATGTTTTCTTGGTGCTCTCGTGAAATATTAGTTGACCATATAGGTTTGGACTATTTCTGGACTCTCTACGCTATCCCACTGGTCTATTTGCCATTTTTATGCCAGTACCATACTTCTTGCTTTCTATAGATCGCTCTGTAATATAATTTTAAGTCAAGAGGTCTAATACCTTCATTTTTTTTTTTTTAGAATTGCTTGACTATTCAGGGACTTTATGGTTTCATAAAATGTTTTGGATTGTTTTCTCCATTTCTGTGAAGATTCCACTGGGATTTTGGAAAGCACAACATTGCATCTATATATTATTTTATATATTATATACATTTAAAATATTAATATTTTTATTCATGAGTCTGGGATATCTTTCCATTAATTTGTATTCTCTTTGCTCTTTATTTCATTAATGTTTTATAATTTTCAGGTTTCAGCATATCAATTTGGTTACATTTGTTCCTGAATATTTTTGATACTATGGTAAATGAGATTATTTTCTTGATTTCTTTTTTGGCTAGGACTGTTTGTGTATAGAAATGCCATACATTTTTATATGTTGATTTTATGTCCTGAAACTTAATTGAATTTTAATTGAATTCATTTATTGGGTCTAACAGTTTTTTGGTAAAGTCTTTAGGGCTCCCTAGACACAGGATCATATCATCTATAAATAGAGATCATTTTATTTTTTCCTTTCTGATTTAAATACTTTTATTTCTTTTTCTCATCTAATTACTCTTGATAGTATTTCCAGTACTATGGTGAATAGAAGTGGTGAGAATGAGTATCCATGCATTGTATTATCTCTTAGAAGAAAAGCTTTCAATTTCTACTTATTATGATGTTATATGTGGATTTTTCATAAATGGTCTTTATTATATTGAGAAACTTTCCTTTTACATCTAAACAGTTAAGAGTTTTCATCAAGAAAAGATGTCAAACCTTGGTAAATGCTTTTTCTGCATCAATTGATATGATTGTGTGGTTTTGCTTCTCAGTATATTAGTGTGATGTATAATATTGATTGATTTGCACATGTTAAATCTGTCTTGCATGCCAGGATTAAATAACACTTGTTTGTGATGGACAATCTTTTTGATGTGTTGCCAAATTCAATTTGCTAATATTTTTATTGAGAATTTTTGTAGCAATCTTCATCAGCAATATTTGGCCCATAGTTTCTTTTCTTATGGTGTCTTGTCTGGTTTAACAAAGAAGGTAACACTGGTCTTGTAAAGTGTGTTAGAAACTATTCCCTTCAACTGTATTTCTTTAAAAGAATTAAAGAAGTATTGGTATTACTTTTCCTTTGAAACGTTGGCAGAATTAGGCCCTAGTGCCATTTGATTTTGTGCTTTTCTTTATCAAGAGGTTTTTAGTTATTACTTTATTGTCTTTGTTTGTTTTTAGACAGTTCAGACTTTATATGTCTTCCTTATTTAACCTTGTTAGATTGTATTTTTCTAGGAATTTGTTCATTTCATCTAGATTATCAAATACCTTCACATACAATTGTTCATAATAGTCCCTTATGATCCTTTTTTTTTCTTCCTGTAGTGTCTGTTGTAATGTTTCCACCTTCATTTCTGATTTTATATAGTTGAGACATGTGTTTTTTAGTCTGGCAAATTGGTTTTCAATTTTTTCTTTTTCAGAGAGCATCTGTTAGTTTTATTGATTGTTTTTCTGTGATTTTTCTTTCATCTGTTTCATTAATTTTTGTTTTGATTTTTGTTATTTTCTTCCATCTGCTGACTTTTGGTTTCGTTTAATCTTTACTTTTTGGTTTCTTGAGGTGTAATGTTAAACTGTTTATTTGAGATCTCTCTTCTCTTTTAATATATTCGTTGCTTTCAGCTTCCCTCTCAGAACTGCTTTTGCTTTATCCCATGGGTTTTGATTTGTTGCATTTCTATTGTTGTTTGTTTCAATATATATTTAAAATTTTTCCTTTTAATTCTTCTTTGACTCATTCATTGTTCAGAAGCATGTTATTTAATTTCCACATATTTGTGAATTTTCCAAAATTCTTCCTGTTATTGATTTCTAGTTTCATACCATTGTGGTCAGAAATAATACTTGATATGAGTTAGATCTTCTTGAATTATTTAAGAGTCATTTTGTGGCCTACCAGGTTGTCTATCCTGTTTTTTGTGCACCAGAGAAGAATGTGTAACTTGCTGGAAAGTTCTGTACATATGTGATAAATCCCTCTACTTCTTTTTTCATATTCATTTTTATAGAAACAGATTCTCACTATGTTGCCCAGGCTAATGTGCAGTGGCTATTTACAGACATAATTATAGCCTCAAACTTCTGGGCTCAAGCAGTTTTCTGCCTTAGCCTCACAAGTAGCTGGGCCTACAGGCATGCCCCACTGTGCCTGGTTCCATTAATGTTTGCTTTATTTAGGTGTATCAGTGTTGCTTGTATATATATTTATAATGATTATGCCCTCCTGGGGAATAGAGCCCTCTATCATTATATAATGACATTTTTTTCTTGTGACTTTAAGACAAAGAAGATCATTATTTAATTATCTTCTCCTGTCTTTAACTTAAAGTCTATTTTATCTTATATAAGTATAATCATACCTATTCTCTTTTGGCTAGGATTTGCATGGAGTATCTTCCATCCCTTCACTCTCAGCCCATGTGTGCCCTTAATGGTAAAGTGGGTCACTTGTACCAGCATATAGACAGATCTTATTTTAGTATTCATTCAACCACTCTGTATTTTGATTATAGAATGTAATTCACTTTCATTAAAGTAATTATTAATAGATAAAGACTTACTAAGGGCATTTTGTTAATTGTTTCCTGGCTGTTTCATAGATCTTTTGTTACCTGCATCTTTTATTGTTGTTTATCTTTGAGATTTGGTTATTTTCTGTAGTGCTATATTTCTATTCCTTTTTCTTTATCATTCATGGATGTCATAGTTTTCTACTTTGTGTTACCATGAGGCTTACATAAAACTTCTTACAGTTATGATAGGCTATTTTACACTGATAACATAACTTCCATCACATAAAAAAACTCTTGGCCCTCCCCTCACACAATTTATACTTTTGGTCTTACAGTTTACATACTTTATGTTATGTATTTCTTAGACACTTATTGTCACTATCATTATTTTGAGTGATTGTTTTGATTTTTAGCCTTTATACTAGAGATATATATAATGGATAGAGCATCATAACAGTATTAGAGTCTTCTGAATTTGCCTATATAACTACCTTTACTAGTAACTTTTATACTTTCATGTGTTTCCATGTTATTAATTTGTGTTCTTTCTTTTTCTACATAAAGGATTTCCTTAAGCATTTCTTGTAAGGAAGTCTAGGGATGATGATTTCCATCAATTTTACATGTCAGAGGCTTTATTTCACTTTCATTTCTGAAGGACAGTTTTGTTGGGTATAATAATGTCCTTGGCTGCCAGGTTTTATTTTTCTCTTTTAACACACTAAATATAGCACCTCATTGTCTCCTAGCTTGCAAGATTTCTGCTGAGAAACCTGCTGTTTGTCTAACAAAGATTTTCTTATGTGTGACTTGTTGCTTTTCTATTGCTGCTTTTAAAATTGACGATTTAATTATAATGTATGTTAGAGAGAACCTTTTTAAGTTGAACATGTCTGCATGTTTGAGCCTTCATGTATCTGGATGTCCATATCTTTTCTAAGACTTTGGAAGATTTCAGCATTTTCATTATTAAATAAGCATTCTCTTTCTATCTTTGTCTCTTCTCATTAAATGCCTACAATGTAAGTATTTATTCACTTACTAGTATTTCCTAAGTTTCATAGGTTGTCTTCACTTTTTTTGATTTTTCTCTGACTGGGTAATTTCAAAAGACCTTTTTCAAGTTCAGAGATTCTTTGTTCTGTATGCTTAATCTAGTCTGCTATTAAAGCTCTGTGTTATATTTTTATTTCAGTCAATGAATACTTCATCCCCAAGCTTTCTGTTTGCTTTTTTTAAATGATATCCACCTCTTTATTTTCATTTTGATCCTGAATTGTTTTCCTGATTGTACTGAATTGCTATCTGTATTCTCTTGTATGTCACTGAGTTTCTTTAAAATTACTTTTTAATTTTTTTTCAAGCAATTCATAAAGTTATTTTTCTTTGGGGTCAATTACTGGAGAATTACTGTATTCTTTTGATACTATCATGTTCCCTTGCTTTTTCATATTTCTTTTGTTCCTACATTGACATCTGTGCATTGATGGAAGAATCATCTCTTCCAAACTTTATATATAGAGTGGTCTTCAGATGAAAGAAAGTAATCTAGAGATGGAGCTTAATGTACCAGTTGGGAAGGCTGTGGTGGCTCTGATTCTGAGTAGATAAAGTGGTACAGCTTCCATGCAGCTTCTTCAGCTTTGGCCAATGTTAGCATGACTATGGGTGGCCTAGGCTGCAGAAGTCTGTGGCAGTGGCAGCATAGGTTGTTGGGGTCCTTAGTGACAAGGACTTTGGTAGTTCTTTTCTCATTTTTTCCACAGTGTGGAGTTTTAGCTGAGAATGATCTTCTTAGTGTCAGGTCTGACACAGCCCACAAGCTGCTCCAGGAGCTCTGGGCTCCAGAGCTCAGGTACTCAGAGCTGCTATAGGGCCAATATCCTGGGGCCAAGTTCTCATAAAACACTTGAGTCTTGTGGTGCAACTTCACTCTCCAAGGCAGGAATGGATGTAAAATGTTCAAAAAGCCAAGGAGAGTGATTCTGAGGCACCCTCCACCAGTATGGGCCCAAAAGGCTGGGTGGTAGCTATGAAGGACACAGCACTGGCTCGAGTTTAAGAAAGAAGTGGAGTTCTGGAGGTTATGTCCTGGTGAGCAGTGTACAACTGCAATAGAACCAACAGAACACAGTCCAACTCAGCCCGCACAGCATAGGGCACTCCGCAGTGGTGACTCTGGCCCCTGAGATGGTAGAACATCGTAGTATCCCAGACTCTCCATGGATTAGCCCCCTAGAGTCTGTTGTTTTGCCTGTAGGCCTGGGTGTCCCGTTCAGCCTCTGCCCTGTTTTTCTGGGCCTCAGGGTACCATGTTACCTCAGCCATGAATGCACAACTACTCAGCTCAGCCAAGGCACCAGTTTTCTAAAAGGCAATGTGCTGTTTCAGTTCAGGCCCTGATGGGCAAGATGCAATAGTGACTGGAAGGGTAGATGGACCAGCTCTGTGATAGCCTGGCCTCATGGGGTAGGATATAGCAGCAAATTGGCTCAGCGATGGCTGGCTACCAGGCAGGGGTAGTGCAGTGGTGACAAAGCCTCAGGGATTAACAGATGCCATGACTACTTGCTTTCAGAGCAGAATGCACTCCAGCAATGGTTCCATGTTTATAGTGGTGCAGCTCAGTAGCTGTGTGGCTCATGGAGGATAGGACACAGCATCAGTTCCCTCTTGGGAGGAACACAACCATGTGGACTTGGTGCAGCTGCCTGAACTAAGATCAGTGTCTATGAAGACTGCATGAGTCCCCAGCGGTGAGGACTGCAGTTGTCCAAGGTGGTCGAGGAGGCTGTTGGCTTCTTGCTTACCTTTTCCCTGCAAGGAGAAGTTGCTCCTAGTTCTGAGTTGATCCCAACTGGGAGATAGAGTGGTAGAGTTAGGGTGTTTCCTTCTGCTCTCTAGGTGGCCTTCCTGGGTTTCAGCGCAATATAAAAACTATTACTACTACTTTTACATGCTCCAGTGATCTCTTTTAGGTATTTTCATTGAAATGTAATTATTTATTCATGGTTTTGGCTGTCTTTGGGGAGGGGGCAAGTGCTAGGGGCTTCTCATTGGCCATTTTGTTGATGTCATTCTTCCCAAATTGTTTAATTTTATGTGGAAAGGGTGGAGATCTTCAACTGATATAATTACAATGGATGAGCTAATTTCACTTTTTTATTTCCAAGCAATAAAAAAAAAAATAGGGCCAGGGACTGTGACTCACACCTGTAATCTCTGTACTTTGGGAGGATGAGGTGGGCAATCACAAGGTCAGCAGTTCAAGACCAACCTGGTCAACATGGTGAAACCCTATCTCCACTACAAATACAAACGTTAGCTGGGCATGGTGGTGCAAGCCTATAATCGCAGCTACTCAGGAGGCTGAGGCAGAAAAATTGCTTAAACAGGGACCCAGGAGGTAGAGGCTGCAATGAGCCGAGATGGTGCCACTGCACTCTAGCCTGGACTACAGAGCAAGATTCTGTCTCAAAAAAAAAAAAAAGAATTTGAATTTAACATGTCAAGACTGAGACCATACACTTTGTGGAATTTAATTGCAAAGATAGCTTTTAATCCTGGTAAAATTACCAAGTTAGATTTTCAAAGGCCTCTTTTCTATCAATCTCAGATTTCCTCAGAAGGTTTATTTCATGGATAAGAAGTGACTTTATGAAAATGAGACATGATGAACAAGTTGATGACTTTGTTGACATCAGTGTAGAATAGCCTCATTCAATTAATAACCTGCCATGTAGAACTCACTGCATAGGTATTTTCCCAATGGTCTTCTTATTGATTTGGGGCCAGATGCATGTTGCATACAGCCTAATGAATTTAAGGACAGATCCATGGCTGCTCAATGTGTCCTTGAAAACAGCTTTCAGAAGTCATTAGACCTACAAAATGATGGGGCTTGTACCCTTGAGATGTTATTCTACAGACAAAGATATTTCAGTTTGAATTTTCTTTCTTAATTCATTGAAGGTTTGTATGGAATTCATTAGCCCAATAAAAGTTTTGTTCTACTAAAAAGAACTCTAAATAGGAAGCCAAAAACTCTATCTGAAATGGAATTCTGTTACCTTATAGGTGGGATGTTGAGTGAGTGACATAACTTATTGGCCTCAGTTTCCTCCAATGCAGAGATTGATGTAGCTCAGGAGTTCTCAGTGTGTGCTGCCAGGAGAAGCAACATCACCATCACCTGCGACCTTGTTAGAAATGCACATTCTCAGGACCCATACCAGGCATTCTGAATTTGAAATTGCATATGTGACCAAGATATCTGTGATTTAACAAGCCTTCCATGTGTTTTTTACCCTGGATAAAATTTGAAAAGTACTGTACTAGGTTAGGGATCAGAAAACATTTCCTTTAAGGGGCCAGATAGTAATATTTTAGGCTCTATGTGCCAGAAAGCAAAATCAACGCTATTATGTAGGTATTTATATATAAAGAGAGAAAATAAATTTTAATATCATTTAAATATAAAGAATTGGTTTTGCAATATAGGTCTATTAATGTGAAGAATGAAAACCTTTTTAAGGGGGATACACCTTGCTTTGTTGGGACACAAAGCTAATGTTTCCTATCATCAAACTTACGGCATATGTTCATCATCTGCAAAAATTATTCTTGGCTCCTGGGTCATATAATTTTACTGACAGGAGGGATTTGGCCTGTTGGTCATAGTTTGCCACCTACTCTATAGACAATCTCTAAAGCCCTTTCTATTTCTACCCTTTTATGAGTCTACCTGCTCCAATTAAAGTTCCTGGATTACCTCTGTTTTTTTCTCCTCTTTCTGCAATATGAAGAACTCAAATTGCAAATCCTGACACGACGTCCTTAACCTAAAGCCATCCACCCAGCCACCCACACCACCACTGCATGTAGATCTTTCATAAAAAAATGAACAAAAAGTAACTGACAAGATAAAGTGGAAAATGAGTTTTTGTATCTTGGGACTGATTGTTTTCAAACTACAGCCACATACTAATAATGGTTTTATGAATAGAATTTAATTATGATGTAGTGTCTATCAGCAATATCCTTCATAAGTTCTTTATTTTCTGTTGTGGGAAAGGACTTAAAAAGCAAACAATATTTCAGAGGTTAGCTGAAATAAAACATATCAAAGTCATAAGTTATTTTAAGAAAGACATAAGCAGGAACTTTGTATCGCAAGCAATTAGCTGTTATCACACGCTGAATAAGACATATTAGGCAAACTTTCTTTTATCCATCCAAGTGGGAATACTAGAAACAGATATCTTTTCTAATCACTTTCTATCTTAAGTAAAAACAGAGAGAGCACAAATTAGTTTAATAAATTCATTTGCTTTTGAGCAAAGCTTGCCTCCTGCCATTAATTATATTGACTAGTTTAATTTCTTCACACATTTATTAGGGCATCGGTGAGAATATGATAATTCAATTTTAGATATTGCTTGGGTTCCATTTTCTCTGATCCTCTTGATTCAGGACTATTACAGTGCCCCTGGTTGCTATGTTCCATATTATGTGGAAGAAGAGTCCAGTGTTTTCTCAAAAGTGTGCAAATAATATAATTAATCCACCCCACTCTGGTCTGGATCATATCTATTGTGGGTCTTACGTGCTTGTGCATCTGGTCAAGAATTGAATCAAGGTCCTTGGAATGAAACAGGAAATTGGTTCTGTGGGAGAAAGAAGGAGTGTGGCACCATGTTTTTTTTCTGTTCACAGTGTAAATTCAGAAAAATCTTCCTGGCTGGGCACGGTGGCCCACGCCTATAATCCCAACACTTTGGGAGGCCAAGCGGGTAGATCACTTGAGGTCAAGAGTTCAAGCCTGTCCAACATGGCAAAACCCCATCTCTGCTAAAAGTAGAAAAACTAATTTTGAATGGTGGCATGCACTTATTATCCAGCTACTTTGGAGGCTGAGGCAGGAGAATCACTTGAACCTGAGAAGTGGGGTTGCAGTGAGCCAGGTTCATGCCACTGTACTCCAGCCTGGGCAGCAGAGTGAGAGTCTGTTCAAAAAAAGAAAAAAGAAAATCTTTTTTCTTGGATTGGGGTAAAATTAGGTTCTTTCCCTTTCTTCTGGTATTTGCATTTAGACATTGCAGCAAACTCTTCAAGGCATGATAACTTCACATCTCAATTCCTGCATTTCTTTTCACAGAAGGTGAAACTTCATCTCCTACAGTATCTTTTAGTAACACTGACGTACAGACAGGTTTACTTTTTATTCTTTCTCTTTCATTTATTAATGATGTAAATATATATACAGCAGAATACATAAAGCATATTTAGCTGTACCTCATAATGAATTTTTGTATCTCTACCTGAGTGGAACCAGCCATCTATGTCACAAGAAAGAACATTTCCCACATCCCACTCAGTTAATATCCACCCCAGATATGAACACTATTTTGACTTCCATCACTACAAGTTAGATTTGCCTATTTTAAAATATTTATAGAATCTTTTATATATGCCTTTTTGCCAAAATTGTGCCTGTGACTAGATTTGTTCTTATGTAATACATGTGGAAACACTTTTGGGTCCACAGTGTATAAACCTAAGTTATGTGTTTCCCTAGAAAATATGTGAAAAGTCTCAATCTGGATGAACAAATGTTAATAAAATACATTAGCCAAATATTAATCATGAAATGTTACTGTATTTCTTTTGTTTTTTAATATAATTGCAGTATTTTCATATGTAGAATTTGAAGAACAGATATAATTTTTCATCTAAAATACCAATTTACAAAATGAATTGTAAGTTTCGTACTTTTTGGTGATAATTGATATCTTGTAGATTTTAAAATCTAGGAGTCCACAATGATAAATTACTTTAAGCAAATTTATAATTTTCATCTACATTACTTCACATCCTATGAGCCTAATTTTTCAGGGTTCATTAATTCCCTTTCCTCTGGTGGCTGTTATATATTATTTGGATTTCTGTGCATGTCATTTTTGCCTTCTATACTGTGCTCCTTTGAAATTCTTCATTTTTATTTAACTCATTTCTCTCATTTTTAAGCAAATATTTATACACAATACCAATTTAATTTTCCTGCCCTGGTTTCAAGCAAGATATTTTATTGTTCCTTTTACCTGATTTCTCTAATTTTCTTTAAAACAAAATAGAATGAAAAATCTTTCCCCCATAGTCTATTTCCCCTATCCACTCCTTCCTTTCCATTATTTGCACCATAATTCTGCCAATTCCCGAAGCTGGCTGGGGGAGTTCTTTAACTCTCTTTCCCCTGTCTTCCCACTGTTGCTCATAATTCATATTCTCATCACCACAACCCTGATTGCACTTATGATCTAATACGCCTGCCTGGTCCACCTTCTCCCAGCTGCAATTTATCTACTCTCTTCTCCCTAAACTTCTGATGGCATTAGGCAAGTCATCTGCTGAACAACTTAAATCAGTATTTCTCCAACATCAAGGATGTGTGAATCCATTTTAAAGGGAAAAACATACCATAGATCACCCGTGCTGACTTAAATTAGTTTCATTGTAGTATCATATAAATAAGTACTAACATAAGCCTATTTATAACATCTTACTTCCTACAGATTGTGTATAACTATAAAATCAAATGGATTATAATTAATACTAACAATGTAATGAAGTTAATATCACTCAAGTGAATAAGATGAATGAAAATAAATCCCCACCCACTATGTGAATATTGTATTAATTGCTACTTTTTGTACATTGGCAAGCTTAAGAAAAGTGCTTGGAGGATTGCATCATCACATGGACTATAAAATTATGGCAGGCCTATAAATTGTGCCATGTTCTGTAAGATGATGCAATCCCCCATAACTTTTCTTTATTCACAATATTCCAAAACACTCATGTTTTCTATATACTACAATGTCATTTACCGTCCCTGGTTTCAAATGCATCATTTATCTCTTAAGTCTACCTGCATTTTTTTTCCTTTTTCTCATTAGTTCATTAAAATTAAAGTATTGTTGGCTGGGCATGGTAGATCACATCTATAATCCCAGCACTTTGGGAGACTAAGGAAGGGAAGGAAGGAGGATTGCCTGAGCCCAGGAGTTCAAGACCAGCCTGGGCAACATGGCGAAAACTGCCCTGCCTCCAACTCTGTTTTAAAAAAAGAAAGAAAATTAAAGCAATGTTACCTGATTACCATGTAATGAATGATAAACACAAGTGAAATAATCCCATTATTTGCAGGTAGGAGCCTGGCATCCAGATGCCAGAGAATGTATTTACATGTAGATTATTATTTAAATGAAAACCTAAAAGGTGACAGATATATCTTAAAGTTCATCACAGGACCTCAGCTTACACACCTGGGCTAAGTAATATTTAATACTTAATACTGCCCATTTATTCATACCTAGGTAATCAGGTAGACCTTGTTTTCTTTATGTATGTGTCTTGTCTCATAACTAGATTTAAATTTTCTAAAAGGCAGAAGCAGATCTTAAACTCGTTTGTGCTTTTACACCCTAGCCCAAGACCTTGTGTATATAACTTCCACTAAAATTTCCCATCAATTGATTACTGAGTTAATGAATACATTTCGGTGCATGTTTCTCTGTTTTCTAATTTCCCCAATAGTTAGCATTATTCCCTAATGGCTTATTCCTTTCCCTTTCCTTACCCAAAAACCTCTCCACCTTGAAAAATCCACAGCCAGGAGTGATGGCCCATGCCTGTAATTCCAGCACCTTGGGAAGCTGAGGCAGGAGGATTCCTTGGGCCCATGGGTTCAAGACCAGCCCGGCAACATAGGACAACTCTGTCTCTATAAGATATCAAAAAATTAGCTGGGATGGTGGCTTGTGCCTGTGGTCCCAGCTACGCAAGAGGCTGAGTGGGAGAATCTGCTTGAGCCTGGGAGGTGGAAGCTGCAGTGAGCTGTGACCACACCATTGCACCCCAGCATGGGTGACCTAGTGACAGCCTGTCTCAAAAAAATAAACAAATAAATAAAAGGAAAGAAAAGGCACCATAAACATGCTCACAACCACAACTTTGTTCATAATATTCTTTCCATTTAAAATAACTTATCTGCTGACTGTATCACTATGTCTTATATTTCCTAGCTGACCTTCTTTTATCTTCCGCTTCTTTGTTGAGATTTCCTGTGTTTTACATTTACCCCATGCATGTTTGCAATTGCAGTTTGAAGCATGTTTAAGGTGGTTGCTGTAAAACCATTGCTCTGAAACATCTTTGTCATCTTGTTGTTGGCATCTGTTTTTCGTCTTTTATTCATTCAGCTGGATATCTTCCTGTCCAACTTAGCTTAATGTGTGGTTTTCATTGAAACCTGGACTTTTAGGGTATTTGTGTAGCGGACTCCAGATATTCTTTCAAACTTGTTTCCGCTGGTTTCCACAGACTCCATTCCTGCGGCTATCGGAGAGCACCACCTAATGGCTGGGAGGTGTGGATAAAAGTCTGGGATTCCCCACTTGACCTCTGTTGATATTCATGGGGAAGGTGCTCCTCATTATTTACGGTAGGAATGGTAGTTCTACTTCTGTGCTACCTCTCCATTAACACCATGTTATGGGAGGTATCCTCATTCAAAGTCCTGACTCTCCACAGGACTCCTTTGTACCACCCTAGTGGGAGGAAGAGGAATGCCTCACATACTGCTGAGAGGGTGGGGGCCGTACTCTTCCCGTGATCTCCTGACACAATGGAGTGAGACCTCATTACCACCTGGCAGGGTAGAAGTCTGTACCTTTACTTCACCTTCTCTAACACCATCCTGGTGGGGGAGCTTCCTTGCACCCTGTCGGGGGTAAGTCTAGGCTCACCACTTGGCTTTGTGTCATTACTCATGCTACGCAACTCAAAAAATAGAGTAGGCCAAAAGTCTAGATCCTATTTTTCAAAAGATCTTCCTTTCTTATCTATTTTTACTAAAGAGTTAATCACAAGATACCTCTAGATGATAATTTCACAGAGCTTATTCAACCATATTTACCTCTCCGCCTAAACTTATTTCTGGGAGATCTCATCAGACCCCATACCTACAACACCTCCTGTATTTCTTACAATCCCTACATTTATAGCTCCAGCTTCAGCCTCTCTCCTGAAGTTCAATTTTATGTATATTACTGTTTACCTGACATCTTCATTTTGATATCTAATAGGCAAATCAAATTTCATTGTATCCCACCTCAACTAAGGTCTTAAATCTTTTTTTAACTTCCAATTTCCTCACTCACAAAACAATTCATTCTTTCAGAAACTCATCTCCAAAATAATGAATTACTCTTTTTCTATCACACACTGAATTAATCCAACAGAAAATCCTATAGACACCAATTTCAAGATACATTCATAACCATTTTTTAAAACATCCGCAGCTGCCATCCTAGTCTAAGTCATGGTTATTTCTTACCTGGGGCCCTGAAATAGCCTGCTGCTTCCCTGTTTCCAACCTTGTTTCCTAGGTCCAGAGTCTCTTCCCAGAAATGCTAGAGTGATTCATTTATGGTGGAAGCCAAAGCATGATAATCTCTACTCAGAAATTTCCATTGTCATCTCATTTTCCACACAGAGATATAGAGTTCTGTTTCAATTCCTACCCCTGTTCATCTTACTCAGATTGTTTCACCCCACTGGACTCCCAGCAGCTCTACAGCCAAGCTAAGCACTCTCTACCACAGGGCCTTTGCACTTGCTGCTCCGTACATGTAGCAAGCTCTTCTCCTGGATATCCTGATGTTATTTTTTGTTTAAGTTCCTCCTCAATTGTCATCTTATCAGAGAGGACTTCTCTGATTATCTGTCCTATTTTGGTATTCTTTCAATATCATTCCTTTATCATTCACCCTGTTTTATTTTTGTTCATAGCCTGTACCACTCCCTGTCATAGAGTAGTTTGCTTATAAAGTAAGCAAACTTACTTTCCGTGACGTTCTACATGGAAAGTAAGTGCTATGAGAATGTGGGCTTTTTTTTTTCTCCAATGTTAGTGACACATAGTCAGCAGTAAGTGCTTGATAAATATTTGTTGATATATTTAATTCAGAAATATTTCTTATCACAGTTAAGAATTTTTTTTCTTGGTTGACATATACCCTGACAAATAGAGTTCAAATCAAATCTAAGATATTTATTTAACATATAATGTTTTATTTCTTATTTAGTATTATTTCTTTTTTTCCCCAAGGAAGATGTGCTTAAATCAATACCACAATATAATAAGAAACTAGTAATAATAATTCTGGTTAAAAGTCAGTGCATTCACAACTTGGTATTGTCATATTCCTTTTTCTGATAAAATTTTCAACCACTATTAAATTGCTGAAAATAGAGATCCTACATGGTAATACCCTTTCTGATAGCTTTTAGAGAAAACAAATACAAAACAGTGGCATTTTTCCAGAATTTAAAATAATATATTGCTTCTGAAATAAATATCCATTCCCTTGAATACTTAATATCAGCTTACATGTTTTAATGGTAGGGCTTATTTCCTATACCCACTTCCATTTCACTGTGAACTAATGATCTCATAATGGCAGGTGGAGGAGTTAGTTACTCTAGAAGCTCCTAGAATTTGAGCAATGAGTATGTGTTACATTTTTTTCTAGATTGATTGCAATCTTTCTGCAAATTTCTGCTGCTGAACATGACTGAAATCTATTTCCTAAATTAGAGGTAATTCTCCTAAAGATGAATTCAGAAAAATAATTGGGCACCTTAATAAAGAATTTCTTCTACAGGGCTTTTTCAGACATATCCAATGATTACCTGTATCTTTGTTAGACTAAAATTTACCAGATGACTTAAATGAAATTCACAAATATTATTTTTCAAAAAAATAAAGTATCTTCCACACTTATAAATAGATTATACTGTCTTGTTAGGTCTTCTATTGCAGTGATCTACTAACTAGTTTTATTGCTACTGGATTGTCTAATCACCCACCAAACTATCTTCCATTCTCTCTGTATGAAGGTGTTCCTTGATCTCGAATGTCATCTGTTGAAAATATTCCTAAAGCTTTTGTATTAGTTGGTTCTCATGCTGCTAATAAAGACATTATGCAAGACTGGGTAATTTAGAAAGAAAAGAGGTTTAATTGATTCACAGTTCCACATGGCTGAGGAGGCCTCACAATCATGGCAGAAGGCAAAGGAGGAAAGGTAGTTCTTATATGGCAACAGGCATGAAGGTGTGTGCAGGGGAACTGCCTTTTCATAAAACCATCAAATCTCATGAGACTTATTCAGTATCACAGGAACAGCACAAGTAAAACCTTCCTCTATGATTCAGTTACCTCCCACTGAGTCCCTCTATTACATACGGGGATTATTACAATTCAAGCTGAGATTTGGGTGGGGACAAAGAGCCAAACCCTATCAGCTTTTAGATATGAAGGAAGAAAATTCCCACACGTTTCACACATAAAACAAAACCCTTCAAAGTTCTTCACATGTTAACCTTAGCCAACTTTTTCCAGCCACGTCATCTCTACTTAACCTTGCAGGTATAGCCCTGTACGTCTACAACAATAACCCACACCTGTTATAAGCATCTCATACCTTTACCTAAAGCACCTTTCCTCCTTGCCTAACTAGTAGTGGTCTGTACATTTGTCAAAACCAATTTAAATATCACTTCTGTATTGAGGGAGCATTGGAAAGTTTTTTCAGGTTCCTGACATTGCTTAGGTGTAAATGACCTATCATTGAAGAATACACAGTTCTTACTCTCATGGAGCTCCCAGACTGGGAAGACTTCCCTGCCCAGTCACCTATGAACTCCTCTCCAATCAGAATTACGTTAGTTTCCCTAGCTTTACCTTAATAAATTGGCTATATATCTAAATCCATCGCTGATCGATGCACTTTTCCGAATAGCGCCTTCTCTTAATCATCTATAGTTATTGCTGAATCTAGTCCAGTTCATCACAGGGGAAAAAATGAAAGTTCAATGTTTGTAGGTTTGGTATTAAGAAAAAGAGACACCATGGAAGTTTGAATGATTCATTTAACTATTTGAGTCTGCTTTCTTCCTAAGGTAAGAGAGTTTTAAAATTTATTAGGCATGAAGAAAATCAATTATTTACTATAGAGATGAATCCTTAGTCTTCAGGAAGAATTTTTATCAATAAGAAATTTTGTTTAACATTCTCAAAGATTAGAGTTGTCTCCTGTACAAACCTGATGAAAAGAGACAACATTAACTTTTCTTTTATGTGAAGTTGTGGTAATTTTCCCTAGGCTGAAGGGACACCAGCCACACATTCCCAGTGTCCTTCATTTCCTTATATTGACAATGAGATACCAGGCAATTTACCCATCAGGTTTTTAATGAGTCACAGTATTTGAAGGCTATGAAGTGAGAAATATCATTCATTTATGGTCTTGTCCTGCAGCTGTTGTGTTTTATATGAGACAGTGTGAAACAAACAAAGCAGAGCTCTTTAATAAGCTTTGCTATTAAGTGCGACTGAGCCATTTCAGGAAATAATGGCATGTCACAGAAAAGAATGAAAAACCTAAAGTATAATTATCCTCAAATAACAAAGAGGTAAATGGATAAATAAGCATAAATGTTAACATAGTGACCAATAAATAAATAAGTACTTTTTAGTGTCTAAAAAACTCACTGTAGCACAACTCTTTGCACCTTAAGTTTCTGCTTCAAATATGCCAGTCATGAGTTACTTATAGTGTATTTTTTCAACAAGTTCTTGTCCTTTCTCTCCTAAATTAGCTGCCAAAAATGTTCGGCCTTTTTAAGGGTCACAGTAGAGGCTGATAACCAAATTCAGGCTAGAATCGATAGTCCAAGTAATCCCTGATTATCAACTGATCATGCCTTAGTTAAGTGACTTCAATCACAGCACACCTGTGCCTGCCTCCCTCCTCTCCTTGCCTTCATCGCTGTCTCAGTGAAAACTTTATGACTCCATCGCTACACATTTTAATACCTCTTAGTTGTTTTTTCTTTCTGTTACCCCTGTCTGTTTAGCTCACATCCATGAGTTCAGTTCTAAAGTTCAAATCCAATCGTATTATGGTCCTGCTTTGAAAACTTGCATTGACAACAGTCTTAAATCGACTTCCAATAAATCATACAGCCTGTTGTTTGCAATCTGTCATTTTCCATGTTTGTGATGAAATCATCATTCATCACAAAATGACTTTCAAGCATCTATTCTGTGGCAAGAATACGATGGATTTATGACTCTCTTAGGAAAATACAAGCCTTGCCCTCTTGAAGTTTACGTGTTACATTAGTTTCCTACAGGCACTATAAGAATTCACCACAGACTTAATGGCTTAAAAGAAACAGATGTATTATCGGACAAGTGTGGAGAACAGAAGTCCTAAAATGGAGGTATTAGTAGGACTGCTCTCCTTCTGAAGGTTTTAGGGGAGAATCTACTTCCTTGACTTTTCCAGTTTCTAGAGGTCACCTGCATTTCTTGGCTCACGGTTCCCTCCTCTGTCTTCAAGGCTGGTAGTGTGGCACTTTTAAATCTCAGAGTCTTTCTCTCTCTCTCTTTTTCCCCGGCTAGCGCTCTCTCTCTCTCTCTCTGTCTCTCTCTCTTACACACACACACACACACACACACACACACACACACACACACACACACTCGCTCTCGCTCTTTCTAATTCACCTTCCTTTACCTCCTCCTCTGCCTCTGATTCATTTGCTACCCCCCTTTCCAGTATAAAAACCCCTGTGATCCCACTGGTCCAACCTGAATAATTCAGGATAAACCTCACATCTTAAATTCCTTCACTTAGTCACACCTGCAAAGTCCTTTAGTTAATACACTCAGAGATTCTGGGGACACAGATGTAAATCTCTTTGGCAGGGGTATGGGAAGAGGAGGTCTTTGTTCTGTCTACTCAGTGTCTGATGGAATGGGCAGATACTTGTGACATTTTTACTGTTTTATGTTTTCCAAATTTTATTATTCTTATTGTGGGAGAATCTCTTAAATTTTAATAAAACCCGATCACCCTATCAGATATAATCCAAAATGTATGTTATGCTAGAAACAGACTCAGCCAGACCTGATCATACCCTTTCTTTCTGACTTAACTCCAGGCAGTCTCCTCCATATACACACACTGTGCTTCAATTATAGTAGCATACTCACTACCCTTTAATAGATTTTCCTTTTCAATAATGTTCTGTGTCCTGCACAAAGACTGGGAAAGCCTGTAGTCTTAGCTACTTGGGAGACCGAGTGGGAGGATAGCATGAGCCCAGGAGGCAGAGGTTGCAGTGAGCCAAGATTGCACCACTGAACTCCAGCCTGGGTGACATAGCGAGGTCTTGTCTCAAAAAAAAAAAAAAAAAAGAAAAAAAAAAGGCTTGGTGTGGTGGCTCAGGCCTGTAATCCCAACACTTTGGGAGGCCAAGGCAGGCAAATCACAAGGTCAGGAGTTAGAGACCAGCCTGGGCAATAGTGTGAAACCCATCTCTACTAAAAATACAATAATTTGCGGGACATGGTGGTGGGCACCTGTAATCCCAGCTACTTGGGAGGCTGAGACAAGAGAATTGTTTGAATTTTGCAGGCGGAGGTTGCAGTGAGCCAAGATCATGCCACTGCACTCCAGCCTGGCAACAGAGTGAGACTTCATCTCAAAAACAAAACAAAAGACAGGGAAAGTTTTACCTCAACATGTCAATTTGATAAATGCCTTTAAATGTCTTCAAATGTCTCATCCCTTTTCTTTTTGTTCCATGCCACTCTGGGCATAGTAACTTTCTGCTTCCTTTGTCTCTCTAGAGCACAGTTGAGACACTGTTTCTTGTAATTTTACAGAATTATTTATGGCCTGCCTCTGACTTACTCCACATGCCTCCAGGACAGGGATCACACTCTGATGTTCTGTATACCTAGCAATTATCACAGTGCTTAGTAGTGCCACCAAATAAATTCTTAAAGTTTGCTTGACTAAGTTAATTGATGTTTCTTTGGAAATGGTACACTCAGAAATATTTCTGACAATGTGTCCTTGGGGCTCCAAGATGTGGCAAAGTTGGGATAAAATATTAGGATGCTTAAATTATTTTCATGGGAATAAAGCAATGCCTGAAATTCTAACATAACACTGCAAGGTCATACTTTGCTGTCATGTTTTAAGATGAATGTGTATACACACAATTTTTCACAAATGTTCGGTTCAAATTCAAATAACCTGCCTAATAACATGGTAAGCTGAATGATAATTTTTATGATATTATGTATAATATATGTTTTATAAAGAATCCTTCAAGTTGTTGACTATTTTAGGCTGTACCTCATAATGTGCTTTACAATGTATGGATTTCTAGACAGGAATCAGTCTTATAAATGTGCCATTATTCTAAGGAGAGCTGTTGACTTGGCCTTTTCACAATTTACTTCTGTTGATGGTCATCAGATTCAGAGTCACAGTTCTTAAAAATGTATTTCAATTCTTGTCCTTATTAAGTATAAAACATTGGCTGGTCTGATTTGTGGACTGAACCATATATTACTTATGAAACAGATAACATATACTTAATGCATGTATCATTAACAACAAAAATATATTGTCTTGATACTAATTCCAACGCCACCTTACTAAGGAATTGGTGAAACGGAGATCTTGAACGGAATCATGTCTATTCTATTCTCATATACATCTTCAAACATTATTTTATTATTTTAGTTATGTGACTGACCTTCCTCTGCATCTTACATAAGTCAGCTTCAATGTGGTAACATCATTAGACTTAGGTATTCACATAAAATGTAGATAGTTCTTCTATCTGTCTGCATTCATGCAGAATGACACTGGGTATAAAACGTGATCAATAATTTTTAAAGGACTTCAATCCTTGTCACTCATTTGTTTCTGTATGTACCTGTGAAATATTAGAACATAAAAGCACAATTCTCCACTAATTATTCCTCATAATGCTTGTTGCCCGTGTATGTATATGTGCAAGATACACACACACATACACATACACATATATATACTATGACTCTGTATTATTCTGTTTTCATGCTGCTGATAAAAACATACCCAAGACTGCACAATTTACAAAAGAAAGAGGCTTATGGGACTTACAGTTCCACGTGGCTGGAGAGGCCTCACAATCACTGCAGGGTGAAAGGCACATCTCATATGGTGGCAGACAAGAGAAGAGAGCTTGTGAAGGGCAACTCTTCTTTTTAAAATCATCAGGTCTCATGAGACTTATTCACTATCACAAGAATGGTACAGGAAAGACCCACCCCCATGATTCAGTTACCTTCCACAGGGTTCCTGCCACAATATGTGGGGATTGTGGGAGTTGCAATTCAAGGATTTGAGTCGGGGCATAGCCAAACCATATCAGCCTCAAAGCTGTGAGTTTGGACTATCCTGATATTTTGGTTGGTTGGAATAAAGCAACTTCAAATTTCAGTACCATCTGGGAAAAAATAAGGTGACTCTACATGTTTTCCCAGGTTGCATGGAGTAGCAACAACTATGCATTTTAGTATTCTATCTATTTTTTTTAAATATGAATGAGGTCTTTCTATGTTGCCCAGATTGGTCTTGAACTCCTAGGCTCAAAGTCATCCTCCTGCCTCGTAGCATCCCAAAGTGCTAGGATTACAGACATCAGTCACCATGCCTGGCCTCAACCTATTTTTTTGACTCACCAAGTATATGGATGACAGCTACTTGTATGGAATAACTGTATGTCTAAGACCTTATACAAAGTATACAAGTTCAAAGGTTAATATATTAGTTTACTCAGAGGTAACTGATTTCCAACATATGATACAGACTAATTAAAGTTGTAAGGACAAATTCATAAACCAGAAACCTAAATTCCTAATGATATTTAGAAATATCAATGCCAAGAGTTTCAGAGTGCTTGCAAATGTTAAGCTTAATTTCTTTACAGAGGATAATCTATTTTGTAACAAATTTTAAAATCAGGACATTTTGAGTTGAAAGTTAAGACTGTGAATAGATTTAAACAGTCTTTTATATCCCCAGGTTATGAAATTTTCATTTTGACCACAGGTAGATTACTTAACATAGTGGTATGTCTACTAAGTGGACCATAATATTCCAGTCTGTTTGCAATACCATTTCCCTTGAATTTTACATTTTGTAAACACTGTTACAAAATATTATAATTTAACTTGACTCTGCAGAATTTTTATCCTTCAAAACTCTTATCAGTAAAATACTTAATAATTTGCTACAATGTCTTTGATTATACTTCCTTGTAATTTTATTTTACTTAATATAATTATATACTGTTACCTAAATCTCATTGCAGTGCTCTCCCCCAGTGATAATTTCTAGTTTACTTTCTGAGACTTTGCTTACAGAGAATTAATAAAACATAATATCAATGATAATGCCATTAGCTTCAAAGTCAGAGGGGACATTTTCTGACAATAATATGAGTCCAGATTCCAGTATATAATCCAGATCGCAGATTATACCCACTTAGAAGATTGGTGCCCTCTGTTTAGAAAACATTTTTTTAGAATATTGATTACGATTATCTTTAAATAACAGCAACAGAACACCATCAATACGATAGTACACATAAAATGCTATGAAAATATATTCAATATTAGAATATCAGATATTTAGTCAAGGTAAAAATGAATTTTATACATGATTATTGCTGCTTTTAAAGGAATTTTTTTAATTGAATGTATAACTTTAAAAAAAACCCTAAATTATTTTATCTTGATGTTCACATTTTATAAATCAGTATCTTCATTCTTTTGGTAAAATTACATAAATAAAGGAAATTGACAGTGGACATTACAAAATCTCTGGCTATTTAAAACAAGTATGTCCTCATATATGTATGTGCACACACATACATATACACACATCTTCAGATCAGAAAGGTTATGAAGATAGAGGTTTCATTAAATGAAGAAAGCTATTACTTAACTAAATAGCTATAATGGACAAAGTTAAACATTCCTTCGAGTACAGTTGTTGAATAAATACAATAAAATAATAATTTAGAAAAAGACCTACCCATTTCCAGTTTCCTCAGCTAGTCAGAATTCTGGAAACCAATAAAGGAATTATGTAAACATAATGAACACTGGGAAATTTGTTATTACCTGCTTTGGTAACAAATATTGCCTTTTATAACCAAATGTAGTATCCAGAAAATATATAAATATTCATTTCACTTGTAAAATTTACACTTATTTCTGAAATGTTTACTCTGTGTGCTAGTTCCTATTTTTTCATTTAGAATTAAATAACATAAATGATAGTATGGTGACTTAATGATTAATGGTTTTCTGCATATCTGATACCTTTCTTTAAGCACTTTAAAATTCACTTATCCAGAAATTTGAATGTTATATGCACAAATATAATGGGCACTTAGAAAATAGTATAATTTTAAATTATTTTCATGTACAGGTTTGTTTAGTATATCTCTAGATAATATAGACGAGCTACTGTCAACTGTCTCTAGTTCATATATAAAAAGAGGAAAGATACCATCAGAGTAGCTGACTGAACCATTTTTAAGATTAACATCCAGAAATGCATTTCTCTTCCTATTCCTATTTCTCAGTCTCCATGTTAAATATGAGCATGAATTCTCAGTATTTACTACTTTTTCAGTAATAGTCTCACATATTGCTATTTTAAATATTAGCTCTCATTTCTATTGCTTAATTAATACAATCTCCAAGAGCTCAGGCTGTTTTATATCACCCTCATCTTCCTTCTGCACTAATTATCTTTTCTCTGATTTTCCAGCTGGTAGGCCAACACATGACTCAGGTATCTTCTGATCCAGAAAGATTTCCATTTACTCTCTCTCCTCTTTCACCTTTCCAGATTGAGCTAGAAGAGACTGTTATAAATCAATCATAGCATATTGTTCATCACCAATACTAGACTGCTGCATGCAATGAGAGTCTACTGGGGTTTACTTTCATTGACTGATTGGATTAATGTTTGATGGTATTTTGAAGAAATGTCATGGGGTGACTCTCCCTTCAGTGCGCAGGGATGGTCGCAGTAATATGACACTTCAACATGATGGTTTAGCTCTTGAAGCTTGAAAAATCAAATATAGATCATTCAGATGTCTCTTCACTTAAAAGAGTTTCCAAAATAGGGGATTTCCAGACTAGTGAATTACTAGTAAATGGGGATTTCCAGACTAGTAATTCACCAGTAATATTTGATTTTTCAACCTGCAGGAGCTAAACCATCATGTTGGAGGGGTACAAATAAATGAGGGTCCAGTTAGCTTGAAGGATCTTACCTTCAAAATCAAAGGGCTACAATCCATCAGTTTTCCAGGTATAATTTCACAAAGGAACTCTAGCCAAAAACAAGAGAATGTGATAACATTTACTTTAAAGTTTGTACTGCCTTGTCTGTTTTCCTACTGTAACTAAAGGCCATCCCATATCACATCTTAACAGAAAACAAAGAGCATCAGGCTGCAACCTTGTGCTCTTTAGAGAAGGAAAACAATGTACTCAGAAACCGTTTTAAGAAGAACATGTCACATAGTGAAAATTTTAGTTTTTCGAAAGAAAATGCACTAAGAACCCATTTTACTTGTTTCAATCCAGTAACTGAAAATGATCACCTTTCATGCCTAAAGCGAGATCTTTAAACCATGCTTGGTATCAGATCCCTAGTAGTAGAGGAGTTAAAGAGTTTGAGACAACGGCCAGGCGCGGTAGCTCACGCCTGTAATCCCAGCACTTTGGGAGGCCAAGGCGGGTGGATCACGAGGTCAAGAGTTCGAGACCATCCTGGTCAACATGGTGAAACCCCGTCTCTACTAAAAATACAAAAAATTATCTGGGCATGGTGGTGCATGCCTGTAATCCAAGCTACTCAGGAGGCTGAGGCAGGAGAATTGCCTGAACCCAGGAGGCGGAGGTTGCGGTGAGCCGAGATCGCGCCATTGCACTCCAGCCTGGGTAACAAGAGCGAATCTCCATCTCAAAAAAAAAAAAAAAAGAGTTTGAGACAAAATGTTAATTAAACTACTTTACTTAAAAACAAATAGACAAGAGAGTGTTTCATGAAAAATTTCGGCTATTTAACAAAGAATTATTGACAGTCTATTTTCAAATATTTGGTAAACTCAGTGAGTGTCCTTCAGTTAAAGGAAAATCAGTCCAAAAAGTAGGTTGGTTTATATTTAGATACACTATTAATTTTACTATAATTTTAGTGAATGAATCAACTCTGCAATAATTATAATTAGTGGGTAAGTTCTGCTTTCAGATTATTAATGATTCTCTATTTTGTAGTAATTTGAATAAAGTTTATAAAAAAACTTTTTCCACCACTAATCAATTTAGTTATGATGAAAATTGCCAGAGGGAGTGTGACTAATTATTAAACTTCCAGATATTGCAAAAAGATGCACGTTACTCACAGTCTCCCTTTTTTTTTAACAATATTAATGTATGGGTTGATAATACCAGTCTATCTAAAAGGTCACTTCATCTGTGACATTCCATTGATAATCTTTCCATCAATATTAAAGATGAGAATAAATGTCATACTCTTTTATGGTCTACTTTTGAAAATATTTAGCAAATGTCAGGTCATTATAATTGTCTAGCCACTCAATATGGAAGAAAGTTGGAGATTGTGTTTATCCTGTTTCAGTTAGTGGATTAACAAATGATGATGCTTTCCACAAATCAAACTAAAAAATAAAAACATTACCCAGGGATCCCTGGATGTATGAGATTAGCTTTGGATTTGAGACTCGATCAGTTACTAGGAACCAATATTCTTGTAAAGAACAAGAATATGTTGTGTAAAACCATTATTATCTAAACATTACATGTATAACAGAAATTATTTTAGACTGTATGAAATCATTTATATATTTGATATCTTACTCTCTTCCCTCCCCCAAGCCAAAAATATGTGTAGTGAACTTCCATCAGTCAAAAAGCTTGGGGCCAGGCTCAGTGGCTCACGCCTGTAATCCCAACACTTTGGGAGGCTGAGGCAGGTGGATCACTTGAGGTCAGGAGTTCAAGACCAGCCTGGCCAACATGGTGAAACTCCGTCTCTACTTAAAATACAAAAATTAGTAGGGCATGGTGGCACATGCCTATAGTCCCAGCTACTGGGGAGGCTGAGGCACGAGACTTGCTTGAACTCCAGAGGTGGAGGGTGCAGTGAGCTGAGATCAGGCCACGTTACTCCAGCCTGAGCAACAGAGCAAGACTTGTCTAAAAAAAAAAATCCTTTCTCATCATCTGATTTGCACATAATCATGGAATGAAGTTTGGAAGGGAACTATTAACTCGTTTTTCACATTTCTCTTTTTAAGCTCTTAAGGCATGTCTTGTGTTGTTGGCATTAGATGTCCACAGCAGAAGGTAGCTAAGAAAACTCATTTCCCTAATTTATATGTGCAACCACAAATATTTCTAAGAGAAAGAAAAGAGGTCATGATACACAAATGTGACTGAGACCAGTACCGTAGAATGGAAACCTTTACTCCAATTCTCTGTGGAATATAGAATCAATCTAGGAATCCATCATATAGTGGTTTGGTTTATTTGCTGAAAGTCACATGAAGTGATTTTTGCACCATTTATTTGCTTAGTCTATTAAAAAGTGCTGTGTATCCTAGACAGCATGTAGGATATGGTGACTAAGAGACAAGACTCAAGATACAGACTGCCTCTGTGTAAGTTCAGGTATGCAGTTTACTGTGTAAATTTGGACTGTTCTTCTGTGTGCAGTACAATATTCTGTGCCTCCATTTTTTCTTCTATAAGATGAGGGTGATCACAGTACCTACCTTACGAGATTGTTGTGTGGATTAAATGAGTTCTCGTATGTTAAGTGTTTATATCAATACTGGTACATACATATAAATATTAGCTTTGTTATTATGGCTTGTATTTCCTCAATTACTCAAAAACCCACCTTTGTCAAAATATGGATAGTAGATGTTTTCCACTTAGGGATGTTGTAATTCTGAGTTGGGTATGAATTAGAAATTGTAGAGCTCGTCTCAAATGTCAGCTAATGTGGCCGGTTTACCTATAATGATTATGCAAATGTTTATACTGCTAAGCCGTGGCTCTTTACTTGAAAGAAATTGTAATCCAGTGATAGAAATACAGTCAATTTTAACAAAATGTGGGATGTAGAAATTGCTGAACAAAGGCATGTGCATGGCTGAATTGCAGTGGTCTTGCAAAGTTCTTAGTCAGAGGAGATTTTTGGACTAAAAGTTGAATGATGTGTGAGATTCTGATGAGTGGACTTGGTTGAATAGTTTGTTGTGGCTAAGTTGTTAGGGAAGTATAATAGGAGATAATTGGATAAGTAGAATAGGACTAGATAAAGGATGGTGGGGGGTCTTAAATGCCACAGAGAGACTGGCATCTCTGAAGAAGAGAGCCAGAAGGAGTAAACAAAGCAGAAGTGAAATGGGGTTTACTTGTTAAACGTGTAACACTGGTGATAGTAGAAAGAATGTACTATAAACTTTGGTTAAATATTCTGGTAAAATGATACATTGAGTTCATGCTTTGAACTTCCCCCTCAACCCTAAACACAGCACAGTAATGGCTGGGTGTGGTGGCTCACACCTGTAATCCCAGAACTTTGGGAGGCCCAGGCGGGTGGATCACAAGGTCAAGAGATCGAGACCATCCTGGCCAACATGATGAAACCCCATCTTTACTAAAAAAAAAAAAAACCCAAAAATTAGCTGGGTATGGTGGCACGTGTCTGTAGTCCCAGCTATTCCAGAGGCTGAGGCAGAAGAATTGCTTGAACCCAGGAGGCAGAGGGTGCAGTGAGCCAAGATCGCGCCACTGCACTCCAGCCTGGCTCCTGGCAACAGAAAGAGAGAGAGAGAGAGAGACTCTGTCTCAAAAAAAAAAAACCCATTAATTATGAAATAAATAAATAATAAATATCAAATGTGGCCACGTTCAAGGACGAAGTAATATTCTGTAGATCAGAAATGAAACAAAATCCCAGTCATGAGTGCTATGGCATTAAGCCCCAGACTAGACTCACTGGCATCCAGAAGCAGGAAGTTACCTGTGGGGTAATGATGAAGAAAGGACTGTGGGCATGGAGGATGGGGGCAGCCAGATATACCACATTTAAGCAACAGCTAAAGGGCCCAGGCTCCCTGGAAGGAGCCTGAAAACAGCTGTGCTGCTAACTGAAACGTCACTTCATCCACTCCGAAATACATGTGAAGAAAGGATAAAAACCACTTGGACAGAACTTGGTTCATGTTAGTCTTCCTTTTAACATCTTTATGCAAGCAGAGGGGCCTTCAGTGAGCCATATAAAATTTATTATTGGATTTGAAGCAGGGAAATATTGAACTTAGGATAGGTGCACAGAAAGAATATACCCAATAGCACAAGGAAAACTAAAACTAAGAAAAACAACCTCAAAAACTGTAGGGTTGGACAGATAAATAATGAATTTACTGCCAAAATTGAAGATGATAGAGTAATTGGAGACTATCTTTAAAATCAGAAAATTATGATTCCGAAAGTACTAAATTAATAAGACCTATTATAAAAAGAACATTATAAAAAGAACAAAATCAGACAGTTATGAGTCCAGGGAAGATAAACCCCTCAGAAAACCCGGGCATTTTGAAAAATGTAGTTATTGAAGTAAAAACGAAATTAAATGTTTATGATTAAACTTCATTTCAGCCAAAGGGAAAACAGTAATTAAACAGTAATTTAGAAAGTAATAAACATGTAATTCAAGTAGAATATAGCTAACGTGGGCTAAGCATAGTGACTCATGCCTGTAATGCCAATACTTTGGGAGAACAAGGCAGGAGAATCTCTTTGAGCCCAGGAGTTTGAGACCAGCCTGGGCAACATAGAGAGACCCATATCTACCAAAAAAGAAAAAGAAAAAAGGCCAAGAAATGGCTGGTCATGGGCATGGTGGCACATGCTTATAGTCCCAGCTACTTTGGAGACTGGGAGGGAGGATTGCTTGAACCTGGGAGTTTGAGGCTGCAAGAGAGAGGACAGCTCTGATTGATTGTACCACTGTACTCTATCCTGGGTGACACAGTAGGACCCTGTCTCAAGAAAAAAAAATGCCAAACTGTCAAACACCATTTTATGCACTTTACAAATATTAAATATATTTTTTACAGATGAGAAAGCTAGAACAGAGAGATTAGGTAATTTGCTCAAGCTCACACAGCTAGTGGAAGAAATAACAAAATCTCATAAAATTGTTATATTTAAAAGTCAAAGAAGAAAAGCCAGAAAACAAAAACTGACAGGGTATTAGTCAGGGTTCCCTAGAGGGACAGAACAAATAGGATAGATGTATATATGAAGGAGAGTTTATTAAGGAATATTGACACATGATCACAAGGTGAAATCCCACAATAGGGTTTCTGCAAGCCAAGGAACAGGGAAGCCAGTTCCAGTCCCAAAACCTCAAAAGTAGGAAAGCCAGCAATGCAGCCTTCCGTCTGTGGCCAAGAGCCTGAATGCCCTGACAAACCACTGGTGTAAGTCCAAAAGTACAAAAGGTGAGGAACTTGGAATCTGATATTTGAGGGCCACAAGCATCCAGCACGGGAGAAAAATGAAGGCTGGAAGATTCAGCAAGTCAAGTTCTTCCAAGTTCTTCTGCCTGCTTTATTCTAGCATTACTGGCCACTGATTAGATGGTGCTCACCCAGATTGGCAGTGTGTCTGCCTCTTCCAGTCCACTGACTCAAATGTTAACTTCCTTTGGCAGCACCCTCACAGACACTCCCAGAAACAATACTTTGCATCCCTCAATCCAATCAAGTTGACACTCAGTATGAACCATCACAGAAGCATAGTTAGAAAATTCAAAAAGAATGAAGAGATACAGGTTTAGAAGCACCAAAAACAGAATTTTGAAGTAAAATGCACAATCAAGTGCATTCA
>CM052648.1:173980297-174069650 GCA_028533165.1 Leontopithecus rosalia
GGGTCAAATGGTATTTCTAGTTCTAGATTCTTAAAGAATCACCAGTCTTCCACAACGGTTGAAGTAGTTTACACTCCCACCAATAGTGTAAAAACATTCAATTTCTCCACATCCTTTCCAGCATCTCTTACCTCCTGATTTTTTGATGATCACCATTTTAACTGGCGTGAAATGGTATCTCAATATGGTTTTGATTTGCATTTCTCTAATGACCAATGATGATGAGCTTTTTTTCCATATATTTGTTGGCTGCATAAATTTCTTTTGAGAAGTGTCTGTTCATATTCTTTGCCCACTTTTTGATAGGGTTGTTTTTTCTTGTAAATTTATTTATGTTCTTTGTAGATTCTAGATATTAGCCCTTTGTCAGATGGGTAGATTGCAAAAAGTTTTTCCCATTCTGTTGCTTGCCAGTTCATGCTAATGATAGTTTCTTTTGCTGTGCAGAAGCTCTTAAGTTTAATTACATCCCATTTTCCTATTTTGGCTTTTGTTGCCATTGCTTTTTGTGTTTACTCATGAAGTCTTTGCCTATGCCTATGTCCTGAATAGTATTGTGTAGGTTTTCTTCTAGGGTTTTTTATGATGTTAGGTCTTATGTTTAAATCTTTAATCCAGCTTGAGTTAATTTCTGTATAAGGTGTAAGGAAGGGATCCAGTTTTATCTTTCTGCATATGGCTAGCCAGTTTTCCCAACACATTTATTAAATAGGAAATCCTTTCCCTATTGTTTTTGTCAGGTACATCAAAGATCAGATGGTTGTAGATGTGTGGCATTGCTTTGGAAGCCTCTGTTCTGTTCCATTGGTTTCTATCTCTGTTTTGGTACCAGTACCATGCTTTTTTAATTACTGTAGCTTTGTAGTATAGTTTGAAGTCAGGTAGTGTGATGCCTCCGCTTTTTTTTTCTTTCTTTTTTTTTTTTTTTTTTTTACTTAGGATTGTCTTGGCTATGCAGGCTCTTCTTTGGAATACTTTTCCATCTGTTTGTGTCCTCTCTTATTTCCTTAAACAGTGGTTTGTAGTTCTTCTTGAAGAGGCCCTTCACATTCCTTGTTAGTTGTATTCCTAGGTATTTTATTCTCTTTGTAGCAATTGTGAATGGGAGTTCACTCCTGATTTGGCAGTTTGTCTGTTATTCTGATTTGATTCTCCCTACATGGTAAGGCACTATTTAAAAATTTGTTCAAACAACTCCAATAAACATGGATTTGTTAAAAAATAAAAATCAATTAAAAAAAGACAGAAATGTTAAGATGCAAACTTACCTATGTTCGATGGAATGTTTTCAAAAATTTTAATAAGGTAGGAAGTAAAAATTCTTATAATTTAAGGTACAAAGAATGGCTTGGAAACTAAAAATATTGAAAATATTTGAAATATTTATTCTGTGAAATTCAGTACTCAATTAGAATAAAGGCCTAATCTTCTCTGTATTCAAAGTGAAACACTGGATACTTTTTTTTGTCTCCAAAGTGAAATTGGGTATTTATAATTTCACTTTCCTTGGTAAGTTTCCAAGTCACAGATTTCTGCTGATGTTTTTACTGTATTGTTACACAATTTTAAGATAAGTTTTTTCACTAACTAAAAAGTCAACTTTTTTCACTAACTAAAAATTAAGCTGGGTCAAGGATAAAAGAATGACCTAAAGAGGGGCAAAGTCGTATTGAGGACACACTGACATGCATTCATGTATGTAAATGTCCACATTCATTACACGTGTGTGTAAATTTGTGAGTCTATGTATGTGAGAGTGTGTGTGTGTATGTATTCCCACAAAGGTTGAGACAATAGTAGTCACCCAGCCTAGTTGAGAATTTTCAAACAACAATAAAACCAAATAAAAGTAGTTCTGCTTTTTGTTATCACCAAGTGGTAGCTATTCTACACAGAACAGTGATAAGATATTCCTCCTAGAGAAAAAATTCAGTTAGTCTCATTTTCAAACATGATATGTGGTTACAGTTACATTTTAGGGTGTACATATTTATGTATATAAGCACCTTTTGTTTATTTTATTCTAATAACCTTATTGAGATATAATTAATATACCATACATCCATTTAAAGTGTATAATTCAATGATTTTTGGTATACCACATTATTTTTTTAAAACTTTGTAGTAGAAACATATGTAACATAAAATTTGTCATTTAACCATTTTAAATGTACTATGTAGTGGCATTAATGAGATAACTATTACTTCATCTCATTATTTCATTTACTATTGATAATGCTGCAAATCAATAGCTTCAGATATAGTTTGTGCAAGTGTTTGCATAGAACAGAAAGCTCTTATCTGGGAGGGCTAATGATAAGGATCAAGAATGCTAAAGAGAAGAATGGGCTGGTCTTTTCCTAAGATTACAACATTACATTTTTTAAATTGACACATAATAATTTCACATATTTGTGGAATAGTGACATTGTGATATATATAATGAACAGTGAACAGATCAGGGTAATTAGCATGTCTATTGTTTCAAGCATTTGTCATGGTTAGATCATGCAATATCCACTCTTCAGATTATATAAGCATTCAATATTCAATGATCTTACTGGGATCATTCAATATCCCATTTTAAAATCATCTCCTTCAGTTCATATCAATATTTTCTCATTTAAATTTTACTTTTAAAGTTACTTTTTGTTTAATAAACATCATATGCTATGCGGGAAGTTTGGAGAATTCCCAGTTATAGAGTCAAGCCCCTCACTCAAGCTGACATATGTCATTTTAAGTTCAGAGTAGGTTACTTAGATCTCATTTTATATCTGTGTTTCCTGTGGTACTCTATAGCCTTGCATTTAAAAGGTAAATTCATAGTAAAACTGAAGAACCAGAATTTGAATTACTACATTTCTGTCATTCTATATGACCACGTGGGATTTGTGTTTGTATTTAAACTTCAAAACAGTGAAACAGAGTGAATACTATGAGGCATGATATTTTTGTTTTGTTGAGTTGTAATTCAGTTAATCCATCAACTCTTTTATAGAATTTGCAAAATCTTTTCAAAATTGAAATTTATTATTAGCTTTAATTATACATTTTTAAACTAAAATGTAAATCAAGAAAATAAAAATTATCACTGATATTTACCCAATTCTTACTAAAAATCATTCTGTCTTCTAGAAGAAGAGAGTTTCAGAAAGTCATCTGTTCTATGAATCAAATATGCTGCATATTTCACTACACTGGAGAAAAAGGCATCTGGGTCATTTACCACCGATTTCACTCAGTTATAAAATCATATAAATATATATATATATATATATATATATACATATGATGCTTGGTGAAGAGAGAATAAATGTATTGAGACAGAATACCATTTTAATCTTTAAGTTTTTTCTTAGGAGGACACATACTCTCTTGCTCTGAGTTTATGACCCACCATATCAGCAAAGGGATCCAGTTTTACTAGATATTTTTTGCATTGAGGTCCCTTCAATATCTACACTACATGTAGCATACATATCAACTGCAGTGGCAGCGGATTGCCATGACGGATCATGCCAACTCAAGGTGATTATGCCCATCTCTTCTCAATGATGTCAAATTAGTAGCTTGAAATTAGCCATGAGGTGTATTTATACCACAGATAGTGGCAAGTGCAAAATCCAGGGCGTTGTTTGCCTGCAGAAAACTAGTTGTTAAACATTTAGTAGCACACTACCAAGTACAGAGAAAGATGAAAAACATTTTTAATGCAATATGAATAGAAGTTAACACTGGGCAGTGCTTCGTTATATTAAAAAAAGGCAGGAAGGGGGAGACTGAAAAATCATTGGCATTTCTTAATGAGGAATTCCAGAAAGATAAAAACGTTACCAATCTTAGGGTATGAAGATTCTCTAGTGCTAGAATAGAAGGCTCAAATACCCTTACCATCCACCTTGGATTCCTTGTTTTGAATAACTTACACTGTTTTGTGTTTATTTAAATTTTCTATTCTTACCTTTTTTTATGATTGCCCTAACAATAGCTATCCAATGCTAGAGCAGTCAACCAATTATTTGTATTTTTTTTCTTTTTAAACCCCATCTCTACTACAATGTATTTTAAATATATTGGTTTTCTTTAACATTTCACAATAAATTAATATCCCTCACATTTCTAACTTCTATTGGAAATATCAAGGATATGTAAAAACTGTTGTATTTACTTGTAAAGACATTTCTATTTTTGAATCTGTTGCTTCACATAATTTTGTTTAATTAATCAGATAGTTTCTTAAAGAAGCACATGAACCCTAAGAAATAAAATGTGAATAGATTCTGAGATCACAAAGATTCACAAGTGTTTTGTAATATCACAGTAGAGATATCCCGTAGAGTGCAACAACTCTCACTGAAGCACTTTGAGGTAGAAAGACCTTCATTCACTATCTTTTAAAATGAGAATGCTGCTACAGTGAAATTTTATAAAGCTTTTCTATCTTGGTTTCTAATTAAAGGATCAAAAAGTCAAAGCTAATAATAATGATGAATGTTAATTACCCATTAAATGCAAAACCTGTTTTTTTAAAAAAATCATATGACACAACAAAAATTACCACTTTCCATAGAATTTGATGATCACTTAAAATATGAATTTACTCTCTGTTACTCTACCTTTGACTCAATCCCTATTAACCTGTTTCTTGATTTATTTCCTCATCCTTAAAATAAGAAGATTCAGTTACATAATCATTAGGATCCCTTCCATTTCAATAATGCTATGACAATGTTTCTTTTAACCTGTATTTTCTCTGTATTTCTTACACAAAGAGTTTACCCTCCTTTGAAGTTACAAAAAGAAAATAGGTTTGGGGATCAGACAACCCTCACCTTAAATTATGTTCTGCCACACACTAAATACAAACCTTTAAAATGCTAGTTATACTTTCTGAGATCAGCCCTTTCATTCCTGAAAGGAAGATGAAAATAAAATTTACCTCAATTTTCAATGCCATGAGAATGCTTTGAAGGTTCGTTCAATATTTCAAATATATAGAGAGGGCACTTACTAAATGCCAAGCATTGAAGTAATAGATGATAGGTATAGATAGATAGACAATAGATAAGTGATGGATGATAGAGACAGGTAATAGATACATGATAGATGATAGATAGTAGAAAACACAAAGACAAACCTAACATAGAGAAACCCTTTTCTATGTTATGTTTTTCTTTATCCCCCAACATTCCCTCTTAGGTCTTTGAGCCCTTGTGCAGCGCGAGACGCTGCAGGCGTCAGACGTGACACCCGAACAGGGACCTGAGCACGGAAACAAGAAACAGAAAAGAGTAAAGTGAGGGACTCTCGAAACCCTAGAGATAATAGATATTTGATAGCTAATAGACAGAGTTCGTAATAGGTGATAGAGCAGAGACTAGAATATGGAATGCATAGTAAGCATGAAATTCTTCCCTTTCCACTCTTCACCTTTTCCCCCATCATTCTTAAAATTTTCATTACTAAGTTCCCATCCCCAAGCAGTTTCATATTATTCAGTACCAGCAAGCCATACTGCTATATGGATATTAGACTGAGCAAGCTACAAAGGACAAGGCACAGCAATGCTAAGGAGGAAGTGTCTACCTCTTGGGAAATTGGACATCATGAGGCCGAAGCATACTGGTTTTTTGTTGGTTTCTTTTTTGCCTTTTTTTTTTTTTTTTTTTTTTGAGACGGAATCTTGCTGTCAACAGGCTGGAGTGCAGTGGCGCAATCTGGCTCACTGCAACCTCCGCCTCCTGGGTTCAAGCGATTCCTCCGCCTCAGCCTCCCGAGTAGCTGGGGCCACAGGCACGTGCCACCACGCCCAGCTAATTTTTTTATATTTTTAGAAGAGACGGGGTTTCACCCTGTTGGCCAGGATGGTCTCGATCTCTTGACCTCGTGATCCGCCCGCCTCGGCCTCCCAAAGTGCTGGGATTACAGGCTTGAGCCACCGCGCCCGGCCTTTTTGGGTATTTTTTAATAGCTCAATCAAATTTCGATAAGACACGTAGTTTACAAATGCTTGTTTATGGCTATTATACGGCACAAGATGAAATATACTCAGCAATTCGCACAATGGTGTAGAAGGCAGTTACTCATACTGCTCTGTTCATAATCGGTAGTAAATTGATGCAGACAAATAGGGTATAATGCTTTCTTCTGTTTCCAAGTTTGAAACAGCTATTGAATCATTTATATTTTTCCCTGCTAGAAAATTAGATAGTCAACATATTAGGGATTTTTAGAATATTTGAGAAAGGAAATTTATTCAGTTTGCCATGTGTGATGATAACCTACACTGTAATTCAAGCAAATTTTCTTCTCAGGATATAAAATTTCAAGGCATTCAGATAGGAATATTATCTCAGCTGTTTTTGGGATTTTCATATCTGCTTCTTATTTAATGTGTGTTTCATACTAGAGGTGAAGTATGATTCTCTTGCTGTTATTTTTAACCTTAACAAACTAAAGCCTCCCTTTCAAATCAGGCTGTTGCAAGTTTTCCTTTTATAGCATTAAAAAGTTCCTAACCTATGGTCAGAGAGTATATTAAGCAAACAAAAATACCAAACACTCAAAATTTAAAGTAACATGAATTTAATTATGAATGCATAAAATGTAGTTTTATGATTTGTAACAATTACCTGCTCTAAGTAAACGCCAGTATTACAACATGTAATAGCCTAGATTCCTCATCTTTTTTATTTTTTCTCCAAGAAAATGTGCATGAAATTCTTCAGAATTTGGTAAACTAGAAAAATCTTCACAAAATATTTCCACTTTTCTTAGCAGTCTATTTGAATAATGAGCAAGTCTTATGATCAGACTGATTTTTTTTTCATTCAGTGAAAGAAAAGTCACCTTTACAGATTACTATCCCTCTCTTGTGGTAAATGAGGCTATTTAGATGTTTTTGACAAATATGTAAGTGGGAAGGAGGACGGTCTTATGGTTAATTTCACATACTCCGAAATGCCCGTCGTTATCCAGAAGACATTCCTTTCATTCACTTAAATAAGTCAGATTAAGCTACTTTGTAACTTCAAACACATATTAATATAAAATGTTTATATGTTAAATTAGCAGACTTCTTTATGTATTTATTCATTTTAAAGTATTTAATATCTGCATAATTTAGATACTGTTCTTTACTTATTACAATAACACATAATCACTGATTAAATAGGTGTCAATTTTTATTAAAAAGATAGCTAACGATCCTAAAAAGAGCTAACGATCCTAACACCAAGATACATAAGACCCATAAAGAGATTTAGACTCAATGAGACAGAAAATTAATAAGGATATCCAGGACTTGAATTCAGATCCAGAACAAGTAAACTTAATAAATATGTATAGCGCTCTCAACTTTAAATACATAAAATATACATTCTCCACTTTCAATACACAAAATATTGATCAGCCATTATTAATAACCATTCTTATAATTAAGCAATATTCCTGTTCTCTCTCCCTCTTTTTCTTCCTCTTTCTTCCTCTCCTTCTCTTTTTTTTTTAAAAAAAATATATATATACATTCTTGTCAATATCACATCACACCTACTCATAGGTTTAAATGAAACATTGATTGGTCATTATTAATACCCATTTTTTTCAGAATAAAGCAATATTTTCATTCACCCTCCCTCTTTCTCTTCCTCTTTCTTCCTCTCCTTTACTCATTTTTTTTCTTTCTTTCCCTCTCTCAAAAAAAAAATAAAAAATAAAAAGATAGCAAGAAATGGTGCATGTGGCACCTGAAAATTTACATGGGAACAAGAGGAGGAAAGCAGACATGTCTGAAAAATGAAATTAAAAGGACAAGACATTGAAAAGAAAATGTAAGCAAAATCAGATGAAAAATGAGTAGTGATGGGTATAAATGGGTAAGAAGTTCCAGAGGAGTCTTTTCTGTGGGTTTACATCTTATAACTGTGATTGTTTAGTCCTTAATGCCTGGGTTTCATTGTTTATGTTAATACTACCACATAGTCATCCCCATAAGGAAAACCACCTCATTCTCTCCCTTCGAACACACACTGCTTTTTTCACGTCTTTAAGTTGCTTTCTCCTTTCTCTTTGCCATTTCACTATAGATAAATGTGCAGTCGATAATTTGTGCTGTCAAGGAACGGAGAGAAAATGAATAAAAATACAGATGACGGCCGGGCGTGGTGGCTCACGCCTGTAATCCCAGCCCTTTGGGGGGCCGAGGCGGGTGGATCACTAGGTCAAGAGATCGACCATTCTGGTCAACATGGTGAAACCCTGTCTCTACTGAAAATACAAAAACTTAGCTGGGCATGGTGGCGTGTGCCTGTAATCCCAGCTACTCAGGAGGCTGAGGCAGGAGAATTGCCTGAACCCAGGAGGCGGAGGTTGTGGTGAGCCGAGATCGTGCCATTGCACTCCAGCCTGGGTAACGAGCAAAACTGCGTCTCAAAAAAAAAAAAAAAAAACACCAGATGACAGAGTATCAGCTCTGATTCAAATTTTCCATATCATTATATCATGTTGCTAGAATTTAAGAATATTCCTGTGAAGATATGTTAGTTCAGTTTCAGAGAGATAATGATCACCCTAGATATTCATCTCATGACTACTCAAAATTAGATAACCACTCCCTTTTTTTTCCCTTCCACATAAGGTAAAAATCTCAAAACAATTTACTTTGATCCAAATATTCTGTTTACATGTTCAAAGCTCCCAAACTTTGGACGCAGACAGTCTTCTTGCAGAAGCAGTGGCCGTGTCAAATAACTGCACATGACAGTAAAATAATAGTTTTTAGTCACTGGTATTCATTAAAGAATTTACATTAATAAATTTCCTTCTGAGAGTCCAAGGTAGGCATAACATTATGGCACACACTACATGGCCTCTCCCCTTCTTGAGGATATGAAGGCCATTTTACAAGAACCAAACACAAACCCCTCCTTCGGTCATTTGTGCTCAAGCCGAAACCTAACTATGCAGCATTCAATCAAGATGTTTAGATGTGAGATAAAGGATGTCCCAGAAATTCATAAAATGTGAAAGCTCTGCCCAAATAGGAAGTGTTGCATAGTGTGGTAAAAACATTCTTAAATCATTTCGAGCAATAGTTTCCACTAAGGAACCCTGTGCTATTGGAATTACCAGTATTCCAGGATCTTGCTCCTCTTATGAATAAAGATAACAGGTGATTCAGAAAAGAAATAGATACAGCAAAGAATGATAATACAAAGCTAAGTTGGGAAGGCCCTTATGATTATCTAGAAGGGTCATTTCAATTTATGATAAAAGGATGAGTCTAAGCCATGAATGGTTTCTTCAGTGATTCAGAACTCCTCATTGAAAGCAGAATAAGGGCTTAAATTTGATATTCTCAATGCCTTAGTGTTTGTTGTTTTCTGGATGGAAAGTCAAATTCTCCAACCCTAAAATAATATCATTAGTATTCTTTAACCATTTTAAATTCCTTTAAATAATGACCTTCTCGCCTCTATATTGTTGTGTCTACAGTTATTATGGAAAAGAATGTAAGACCATTTCAAAATTAACAAATTTCTCCCTAATTATTCTTGGTTTCTAGATATTACTAAAAGAAGAAAAGAACTAGCTTTTGGGGGGTAAAAACTTAGGTATAAAATATATTTTACATACATCTTTTATAATGAAATATGTGTGTGCATGTGTGCTTAGTGTGTGTTTAACATTATGTAACCCATATGCATGTATACACATATGTATGCATGTATGTACTTATACAGTCTATATAGATATACCAATAGATTTATATACATATCTATATTTATACAGGCATTTTGGTCGACCACAGATTGCATAGACAACTGTTTCCATAAGATTTTTATGGAGCTGAAAAATTATTTTACCTGGTGGCATCTTAGCTGTTGTAACATATTAGCACAGCATATTACCCATGTGTTTGTGGTGATGCTGGAATAAACAAGCCTACCCTAGTGCCAGTAATATAAGAGTATAGCACATAAAATTATGTACAGCATATATTTGATAATGATAACAAATGACTATACTACTGGTTTGAGTATTCAACACACTATACTTTCGTTAATTTAGATTGTACTCCTTTTTATTAAAAACAAGTTAATCCTTCAGGAGTTATTCCAGAAGAGGGCATTGTTATAATAAAAGGTGACAGCTTCCTGCATGTTCGTGCCCCTGGAGAACTCCCAGTGGGACAGGATGTAGAGATGGTAGGCAGTGATACTTATGATCCTGATTCTGTGTGGGTCTAGGTTAATGTGCATGTTTTGCCTTTTATAAAATGTTACTTATAAAAAATTATAAGTTTTACGTTTTAGAAATGTAAAACTAAAAAAAATGAAGACTAGAAAAAATTTTACTAAGTATATTAAAAATATTTTGTATGACTGTACAATGTGTGTTTCAAGCTTAGCATTGTTACAAAAAAGTCAAAAAGTTTAAAAACTTTAAAAATGTATAAAGTTAAAAAGTTAGACTAAACTATGGTAATATTATTGAAGACAAATTTTTTTTCTTTTCTTTTTTCTTCTTTTTGGAGATGGAGTCTCACTCTGTTTCCCAGGCTGGAGTGCAATGGCACCATCTCGGCTCACTGCAATCTCCACCCCCCAGGTTCAAGGGATTCTCCTGCCTCAGCCTCCCAAGTAGCTTGGATTACAGGTGCTTGCCACCACACCCAGCTAACTAACTTTTGTATTTTTAGTAGAGACGAGATTTCACCATGTTGGCCTTGGTCTCCTGACCTCGTGATCCACCCACCTCAGCCTCCCTAAGTGCTGGGATTACAGGCATGAGAAAAATATTTTCATACATTTAACCTAAGCATGTAGTGTTTATGAAGTCTACAGTAGTGTACAGTAATGTTCTAGGGTTTCATATTCATTTATTACTCATTCACTGGCTCACGCAGTGCAATTTCCAGTCCTGCAAACTCCATTAAGTGCCCAATACAAGTGTACCACTTTTTTAAATTGTACCTTTACTAGGTTGAGACATGTTTAGATGCACAAATACATACCATTGTGTTACAGTTGCCTGCAGTATTCAGTATAGTCACATGCCATACAGTTTTGCATCCTAGGAGCAATAGCCAAGGTGTGTAGTAGGCTATAGTTTTCTGTGAGTATACTCATGATAGTCACACGATGATGAAATTGCCTAATGACATATTTCTCAGAACCTATTCCCATCATGAAGCAATGCAGGGCTATGGATATTGAAAATATCTAGAAACCACTTTCAAAATTAATACCTTTTAACACATGCCTTTTTAAAAATATTACTATGAGCATTGCAAAGTTTAGGGGAACTGACAAAATAAATACAGTTCAAAAGCTTTCATGTCCATGTGACAAGTGGTATGCAGCATTTTTACTGAGGTATTTGGAAACTGAAGCTAATGATTAATGCTGCAAAGAGTTTCCTGGAAGGTAGGCTGGAATAGTCTAAATTTTGGACACAGTCCCTCAAATTTTAAGTCCTTTAGGAAAATGGAAAAGGAAATGCTGTCAGTTGTTTGTTTAACTTGGCTAGAATATTTTGTAATCACTTTCCTAAGTTAGTTAATATTTTTTAAGCAAATAAAAATGGTAAAATTTTAGAGCCAACCCAAAAGTAGCACTCAATAGAGGAATGTACTTTTGAATTCATTTTAATCAGTAGTTAAATGTTTTATAAAAGTCATGCTGATTTGAACTCTGTATCAATAGCATACCACTGACAATTACACCCTTTCTGCAGATCTCAAAATGTAAATCAATCTCAAAAGATAGGACCTACTTTCTTGCCTCAAGAAATCAGGCTAGCACAGATTATTCTGTAAAATTTTCATTTTGTAAATTCTCCATATTGGAAATATGGAGAAAATCTTTATCTTTCCAATAAACTCCCTTGGAGGTTAATTCCCTTTGCAACTCAGTTCTGTCTTTTGGATGATATCTACTTCTCTTATTGTAGAATTGCTATAGAAATCTCTTGCTCTAGTCTCCTTGAAGTAATTATTTATCAGCTAGTCTTGTATTAACAGCTTCATCTTCACTAATGTTATGTATCCCTAGACTTTTAACTTTTCCTCAGAGGTTTTATGTTCTATTCTTTTGATCATGTTCACTTACTTTCATCTGAAAAGAGTGCCAGTTCTCTAATTTGTATTTTAAAAGGCTAATATCAACATGTCTTAAACTAGTAAGTAGATGATGGGTATTATATGGCACATGCTAAATCATTTATTGTTTCTCTTTACAATGATTTTCTTAGAATCAAGGAGATATTACACTTCACTTCTTCCCCCCAAAAGTAACCTAAGAACTTTATGTAACCTAAATCAGTACGAGGAAACTCAAAGACTCTTCTGAATGAGAATGCCAGAGTTGGATTTTTTTTTTATTATTGAATTTTAGGTTTTGGGGTACATGTGCAGAACATGCAAGATAGTTGCATAGGTACACACGTGGCAGTGTGTTTTGCTGCCTTCTGCCCCTTCTCCCATATTTGGCAGAGTTGGGTTTTAAAGAGAAAATATGTTATGATGTAGATGACTGATATAAAACTCAGATTCTCCAAACTGAGAAGTCAACTATCAGTAGGCACAAAGATTTTCTCTAAACCATATGGATTCTTTGCAGCAATCAGCTAGTAGTATATACATTACTTACATGAAGCATCCTATAGAATATTTAAGGTAAATCAAAATACTCTTGTGCTCTAATATTTAGTGCTAAGGTAGACCTCTTCTAGAGCCCTTGGATGACAAAATTGCCGTTTATTAAAAGGCAGCAAGCATCGTGGTGATAAACAGCCTTCAGCATCAATATGTCTGAGTTTTAGGAAGAACTCTTTGATTTATTGGTTGTGAGCGAAAAGGTGTCCTACAGGCAGACCTGAGAGATAGATGTAGCATGTTTGATTCTAGAACACAACAATCAAGCAAATATCACAATAAAGTAAGTCATAAGAACTTTCGAGTTTCCTCATGCATATATAAATTATATTTACACTGTACTGTAGTCTATTAAACATGAAAGAGCATGATGTCTAATAACAATGTATACACTTTAATTGGAAATATTTTTTGTTGCTAAAAAATGCTAACGATCATCTGAGCCCTCAGGGAGTCAGCAGCTTTTTCCTGGTGGAGGTTCTTGCCTCCATTTGATGGCAGCTAACTGACAATAGTGGAAGTTGCTGAGGGTTGGAGTGACTGTGGCAGTTTCTTAAAATGAGACAACAATGAAGTTTGCCACACCAGTTGATTCTTCCTTTCATGAAATATTTCTCAACAGCATGTGATACTGTTTCACAGCACCTTACCCTCAGTAGAACATTTTTCAAAATTGGTATCGATCCTCTCAAATCTTGCTGCTGCTTTATCAACTACATTTATGTAATATTCTAAATCTTTTATTATTATTTTAACAAGTTTCACAGCATCTTTCCCAGGAGTAGATTCTGCTTCCAAAAACCACTTTATTTGCTCCATATGAAGCAACTCCTTATCCACTCGTTTTATCAGGAGACTGAAGGAATTCAGCCACATCTTCAGACTCTACTTCTAATTCTACTTCTCTTATTTTGACCACATCTGTGGTTACTTTCTCCTGAACTGAAGTTCCAAACCCTTGAAAATCACCCTTGAAGGTTGGAATCAACTTTTTCCAAATTCCTGTCAATATTGACATTTTGACTTTTATCCATGAATCACAAATGTTCTTAATAGCATTTAGAATGGTGAATCCTTTCCAGAAGGTTTTTGATTCACTTTGCCCAGATCCATCAGAGGAATCACTATGGCAGCTACAGCCTTACAAAATATATTCCTTAAATAAGAAGACTTGAAAAATCAAAATGACTCATGGATCCACAGGCTGCATATTGGATATTGTATTAGGAGTCATGAATACTTTAATCTCCTTGGACATCTTCTTCAGAGCTCTTTGGTGACTACATCAATGTGAAGTAATATTTTGAAAGAGATCTTTTAAAAATATATATTTTTCAGATAGGATCATATTCTGTCATTCAGGATGGAGTGCACTGGCACGATCATGGCTTACTGCAGTCTCAACAACCTGAACTCAAGCAGTTCTTTGCTTTGAGATTTTTCCTTGCGAGATTCCTTGTGTTATTCACTTTAGCCTGCAAAATAGCTGGGACTACAGGTGCACACCACCATGCCTGGCTAATTTTATTTTTTTTATAGAGATGGGGGTCTCACTTTGTTGCCCGTGTTTCTCCCACCTCGGCCTCCCAAAATGCTGGGAATAGGGGCATGAGTCACTGTGCCCAACCAGGATCTTTCTTTCTGAGCAGTAGGTCTTAACAGTGGATTGAAAATATTCAGCAAATCATACTGTAAAGAGACATGCTGTCATACAGGCTTTATTGTTCCATTTTTAAAGCACTGGCAGTAGATTTAGCATGGTTGTTAAAGGCCTTAGGATTTTTGGATGGTAAATGAGCTTTGGCTTTAAGTCACCAGTTGCATTGTTCCCTAAGAAGAGAGTCAGCCTGTCCTTTGAAGCTCTGAAACCAGGCATTGACTTTTCCTCTTTAGCTATTAAAATACTAGGTGGCATCTTCTTCCAACAGAAGGCTTTTTCTCCATTGAAAATCTATTGTTTATTGTAACAATGTTCTTCACAAATATCTTAGCTTGATCTTGCAGCAGCTTCTCCATCAGCACTTGCTGCTTCAACCTTGCACTTTTATGTTATGGAGATGGCTTATTAAATATCATGAACCAATCTCTGCTGGCGTCAAACTTTTCTTCTACAACTTTCTCGCTGCTTTCATTCTTCATAAAATAATTGAAAAGTATTAAGGCCTTGCTCTAGATTTGGCTTTGGGCTGAGATAATGTCATTGCTTCTATCCAGACCACCCAACCTTTTCTACATCAGCAATAAGACTGTTTCACTTTCTTATCATTATGTGTTCACTGGAGTAGCACTTTCAATTTCCTTCAAGGACTTTTCCTTTCAATTCACAGCTTGGCTTACTGGTGCAGGCAGCCTAGATTCTGGACTATCATAGCTTTCAACTTGCCTTCCACACTAAGCTGAATCATTGCTAGCTTTTGATTTAAAATGAGAAACGTGCAAACCTTCCTTTCAATAAAACACCTAGAAGATACCGTAGGGATTTATTAGCCTATTTTCAGTAATGCTGTGTCTCAGAAAATAGGAAGACCTGAGGAGAGGGAGATGGGGGAATGGCCAGTTGGTGGAGCCATCAGTGCACATACAACCCTTAATTAAATTCACTGTCTGTCTTAATGTGGGTGCAGTTCATGGTACTCTAAAACAATTACGACAAGAACATCAAAGACCGCTGAACACAGATCACCATAATAGGTATCATAATAATGAAAAAGTTGGAAATATGGCAAGGATTACTAAAATTTTCTGCAGACACACAAAGTGAACACATACTGTTGGGGAATTGGCACTGATAGACTTGCTGGATGCAAGGTGACCACAAAACTTCAATTAGTAAAAACACGCAGTATCTGGGAAGTACATTAAAGTGCAGTGCAATAAAAGGTACTGCATTTTGTCTGGTCTCAAGTCTCCTCCTCTGTTCAATAGAGATAATTATAATTCTTCATAAGGTTGGTGTCAAATGAAAAGGCACATATACAGAACGTATTTAGCCCAACATCTGAAATTTAGCAGGTACCATATAAAGATTTTGCTATTGTACTTTTACATTTACAATTAATACCATCATTGTTTAACTTTGTGCAATAGTGGAGAACTTGTTTGCCAATAATTCCCATGCCTAAAACCAGAATTTAACAATCCATGACACTATAGAAATTATTGTAATAAAGAAAACAAAAAAGGAGTGACATATTTAAAAATCAAATTATATACCATGGTTGATGGCCATTTGTGTATCTTGTTCGTAATATTAGTTTATGGAGAAGAATGAATACTTTTTCAGCTATGCTTTGAAACCTAGGTAGATTATCAAAATCAAAATTAAAGTCAGCTTTCAAGTTGCCACTGCTTGACTGTGTACTCTCAGTTTGAGGCAAGATTCCTTGCGTTATTCTTCTGGTATTTGTTGGCTTTGTATCATTTTGCCTCCTTGTCAAAATTCAGTGTTGGCTGCAGGAAAGCAACCGGCATTTGTTTCTTCTGGCAAAAAGAAGTGGCAGGGGAGGGACTGGGAACATTGTTTATAGAACAGCTTGGCGTTTGTGAACATTTTTGATCTTTAGGTTTTCATCCCAATAAAAACCAGAAGGGAAGTTGCTTGCAGTACAAATGATTTACTTTATGGTTACATTGGAATAGTAACACAATTTTTAAGAGACACAGTACAGCTGACAAGCTTTAAAGGCTCTGTGACTGCCACACCTTTAGATACATTAATATACAACACTGGATGCTTCATTTGGCTTTTATTTTTTCCTGAATAAATATGCCAGGTATGAAAATTAAATGTGCAATTGACTTAAAATGTGAAAGCACTGGTCCACGTAAATGTATGTCATGTCAACATATCAACATTATTGATCATCCAAGTTTTTATGGATTGATTAGTTATATGAATAAATGTGTCACTTGTCAGTTGGCACTGACTCAGGGTCACAGAAAGCAGTCTAACATTTCCAACAGTGCATACACGGTTCCACTAAATCATATATAATCCTTAAAAGGAAAAATAAACAAAACATTTCTATACATCTGCAGCACGTTTTATTACAAACATCCCAGTTTTGTACATCTGATATGATTTGTTTCCATAGATTGTTTTAAATGCTTTGAAAGATAATTTCTTTTCTCTTTAAGAAACTTAAACACACAAGTGTATGCACATGCACACACACATACACTAAAGAGCACAACAGCTTCTTAGTTTGATTCTTTAGTTTCTTTGTTTAGAAACATACAATGTACCCAAGTAATAGCAAAGAGTTCTATGCACAGGTACGTATCAGTCACATTTTTCTTGTATTTAATTGTTAGACTAGTGATCATGATGGTGCTGGTACTGGTGGGTTATTTCTAAGTGAATTAATTCCAACCTCCCATATGAGTACATGAAGGTTCAATTGTAAAGAGTCTCAAATTGTTAGCAAGTATCTATAACAGTCAGATTATGGATGACTTCATACAAAATAAACAAGACAGTGTTTTTCTTGTTTATACAAAATAAACGATGTTTTTTTCTAAATAACATTTATCCTGAGATATATACAACAAAATCAACCAATTAGAAAAATGCAGCTCTAGAACATAAAGTATCTCTCATGTTACTTGATACTTAATTTGGGGCATTTTCCATCTTTTTACATTTTGCAAAATTTTGAGACTTTATTTTTTAAAGTTTGTCTTTTAGCTAATTTTCATTTTGGCACTAAAATCAACATCAGTTCCCCCAAATTGTTATCTATTTAACTCCAGTATTACTTAAAGAGGCTTAAATAAGACCATGTTTTACTTTTAGCCAGTACATCATTTTTCTAAGGAAAGACAAGATACTAGAATTTCAGTATTCTCCCCTATGCGTTCTTCTTTCTATTATGATAATACATTACTAATTCCCCAAATATCAAACCCAGAGGTAGACCACATGAGTTTGGGGATGAGTTTTGCTAACACCTTTCCCCCAACCCCAAAATAATCATTCTGCTTCATTTTGCCTCAGTTCCCTGACCTATGAAATGTTCAGAATGACAGTTACTCTCCATTAAATTATTACATATGAAAGAAGAAAATAATTTGTAGCTGTGGTCATACAGCATAACTGGTATTCTGCTGATGAAAACCATATTTTTGTTTTGAATATAACTGAGTTTGATAAGCTTTCCATAATTCAGTATAGATACTAAAAAGGCAGTGAGCCCGGCCATAGGCATGGTTCCAAAATATTGGAATTGTTCTTCAAAATAAGCTTGCGCTTCACAAAGCATGCTCACAAATAGCATATGACTTCACAATTCAGTTATGGGGGGAGGGTGGATTTTGTTATAGCTGTGGTACACTTGTCAGAAATTATAGATTAAATGACTTGTCCAGGGTAATAAGACTCAGAGCCTGGACTCAGACCCAGGTCCTCTAACTCTAAAAGCAAGATGCATCATGTTACACCTTCAGGTGCAGAGGACTGGTTCCATGCACATTCACATATTACTTACATGTGATTTTTAAAATTTGTAATTATTTTTTTGAAGCCAACCTAACATATTTCTATTTATTTTAAACATTTTAAGTAATTATACATTTTTATTTTGTATATATGAAAATCTACTATTATATAGTTTAATACTTAAAAATAACAAACTTTATTTTCATTAAAGATGACAAGTCCTTGAAAAACTTGCAAAGTGACTGTGTGTGTCACTCTGTAATGCAGTCTAACACTGACAGAATGAATTAATTTCCCCTAAACATTATATTTGCATATAGAAAAAATTCTGCAACACTTCTTATTTAATAAGGGAATTATTTTTTTACTATAAAAGAGATTTCATTTATACTGGTACCACATAATGAATGCCCCTTTCTACCTTAATAAGTCCCTCAAATAAACTCTCATTAATTAAATTATCCTTGGATTTATAAGTATAGAGGTTAATGAAAAATCCTTATACTTGTAAAACCAAAGATAATTCTACTAGGTAATCACAAAGTTGTGTGTTTGCTAATCACCTCTATAAGCAGCTGATATTAACTGTGAATATAGTCTTCAGTTATTAGAAAATAATTAGTCCCGTATACATCTCTAGGTAAAGCACAGTTTTGTAAAGAATGATCTATGTAAATAAACCAGCTTAACATTAAAATTATTTTGCAGTGTAAACTTCTTTAATTTTAATTTAATTTATTAAAAAGAAGACCACCAGGAAATACTTTTTCCCTGTGGTACAATATATGTAAAATTAACCATTTTCACCATTTTCCATTTTAAGTGTACAATTTAATGGCATTAATTATATATACATTGTTGTATCACCATCACCATTCTCTAGTTTCAAACCATTTTTTATTACCCCAAATAAGAACTTTGTAATAATTAAACAATAACTCCCCATTCATCCCTCCCTCTAACCCCAGTAACCTTGAAGCTACTTTTGATTTCTATGAATTTGCCTATTTTAGATAATTCATATAAGTGGAATCATACACAACCTTTTTGTGTCTTCTTTATGTCACCTAGCCTAATGGTTTTTTTTGTTTGTTTGTTATTTTTGAGATGGAGTCTCACCTTGTTGCTCAGACTGGAGTGCAGTGGTGTGATCTCGGCTCACTGCAACTTCTGCTTCTGGGTTCCAGTGATTCTCCTGCCTCAGCCTCCAGAGTAGCTGGGATTACAGGCATCTGTCACCATACCCAGCTAATTTTCTGTATTTTTAGTAGAGATAGATTTCACTCTGTTGGCCAGACTGGTCTTGAACACCTGACCTCAGGTGAACCACCTGCCCCAGCCTCCCAAAGTGCTGGGATTACAACTGTGAGCCACCATGCCTGGCGAGCATGTTTTTAAGGTTCATCCATGTATCAGAACTTCTTCATTCCTTCTTATGACTGAATAATATTCCGTCATATGAATATACACATTTTGTTTATCCACTCATCTGTTGATGGACATTTGGATTGTTTCCAAATTTTTGGTTGTTGTGAATAATGATGCAATGAACACTGGTATACAAGTATTTTGTCTCATTTCTGTGGAGTTTATACCTACAAGTGTGATTGTTGAAATTGTTGGGTCATATAGTAATTCTGTCATTAGCTTTTTAGAGCTGTTGAACTGTTTTACATTCCCAGAAGCAATATACACATATTCCACCATTTTAATGGTATTTCATTGTGGATTTTGGTTTGGTGTCCCTAACAAATAATGATGTTGAGGATCTTCATAAGGTGCTTATTAGCCATTTATATTTCTTTGGAAAAATATTCAAGTCCTTTGACAACATTTTAATTGGGCTGTTCGGTTGATGTTGAGTTGTAGCTATTCTTTATACATTCTGCATATTAAAACATTATCAGATATTAGATTTACAATATTTTCTTCCATTCCATGGGTTGTCTTTTTATATTCTTAATAATGTCTTTGATACACAGACCTTTATAATTTTAGTAAATTTTAATTATTTTTCTGTGCCTTTAATGCCATATTTAAGAATTTATTACCAAACTCAGATTCAAGAAGATATACCCCTATATTTTTCTAAGATATTTATAGTTTTAGCTTTTATATTTAGGTCATTGATCCACTTTGAGATATTTTTTATTTATGGTTTGAGGTAGAAGGCCAACATCATACTTATGGGTATGGAAATCTAGTGTCCCCAGCACTGTCTGTTGAATAGACTTCTTTTTTCATTAAAGGGACTAAGCATTCTTGTTAATAGTCAATTAACCATAAATGTGAGGGTTTATGTCTGGACTCAATTGTATTCCATTTGTCTGTATACCTAGCATATGCCAATATCGCACTGTTTTAATTATTTTAGCTTTGTAGTATGCTTTGCAGTGAGGAAGTGTGAGTTCTCCATTTTTTTCCCCTTTTTCAAAATTATTTCGGCCATTTGTGGCCCCATCTGAATGTGAGGATTCTATTTTCTATTCCTTCAAAAATCAAAAAAGGGTTTTATAATTTTGATAGGGAGGGTATTGAACTTATAGATCACTTTGAGTAGTAGTGACATCTTAGCAGTAAGGATCACAGGTTTTCTTTTAACTTGTATATATCTTTTTTAATTTTAGCAAGGATTTGTAGTTTTTAGTATACAGTGTTTCACCTCCTTGGTTAAACTTTTTTAAAAAATAGTTTGTTCCTTGTGATGCTATTTTCAATAGAATTGTTTTCTTAATTTTCTTTTCTTTTTGAATTGTTCATTGATGATAGTATATACAAATACAATTCATTCAATGTAGTAAGGCACAGAATAGAACAAAGAAAAAATTTACATGATCATCTCAAATAACACGAAAAAGGCATTTTCCAAATTAAACATTCTTTTATGATTAGTAAAAACTAAAATTAAACAGTAGAAATAGAAAGGAATTTCTTGAATATGAAAAAGGGCATTTATGAATAGCCCATAGCTAACATCATACTCAATGGTGTGAAATTGAAAGCTTATTTTGAAAGATCAAGAAAAAGATGATGATGCCCCCAGTCTTATGCTGGAAATTCTATTTAGGGCAACTAGACAAGAAAAAGAAATAAAATTTATCCAAAGACAAGAGGCAAAAGTAAAACTCTATTTTCAGATAACATGATCCTATGAATAGAAAGCCCTAAGGATCCACAAGAAATCTACTAGAGCTAAAAAATGAATTCAGCAGTGTTAGGGTACAAGATCAACATACAAAAATCCATTATGTTTCTATACATTTATATTGAATGCCATGAGAAGAAAATTAAGACTTTTATTTTTATGCAAGATTTGTTTTATACCCTCAATTTTGAATAGTTTCAATTTTTTCCAAGATTCATAATCTCAGAACATCTACAAATAATTTATTTTAGATTTTCCTAGTCAGAGTTATCTTTTTTAAAAATTACACTTTAAGTTCTGTGGTACATGTGCAGTATGTGCAGATTTATTACATAGGTATTCACGTTCCATTGTGGTTTGCTGCATCCATCCCCCAGTCATCTACAATGGGCATTTCTTCTAAAGCTATCTCTCCCCAGTGCCCCTTCCTTTGGCTATCCCTCCCCTACCCCTAACCCCCTGACAGGCCCCAGTGTGTGATGTTCCCTTCCCTAGGTCCATGTATTCTCATTGTTCAACATCCACTTATGAATGAGAATGTGCAGTGTTTAGTTTTCTGTTATTGTTTCAGTTTGCTGAGAATGACGGTTTTCAGCTTCATCCATGTCATGGATGAACTCATCCTTTTACATGGCTGCCTAGTATTCCATGGTGCATGTGTGTCACATTTTCTTTATCCAGTCTATCATTGATGTGCATTTGGGTTGGTTCCAAGTCTTTACTATTGCAAACAGTACTGCAATAAACATATGCGTGCATGTGTCTATATAATAGAATGATTTATAATCCTTGGGGTATATACCCAGTAATGAGATTACTGGGTCAAATGGAATTTCTAGTTCCAGATCCTTGAGAAATTGCCACAGTGTCTTCCACAATGGTTGAAGTAATTTATACTCCCTCCAACAGTGTAAAAGCATTACTATTTCTCCATATCCTCTCCAGCATCTGTTGTTTTCTGATTTTTTAACAATCACCATTTTAACTGGCATGAGATGGTATCTCAGTATGACTTTGATTTGCATTTCTCTAATGACCAGTGATGATGAGCTTCTTCTCATATGTTTGTTAGCTGCATAAATGTCTTCTTTTGAAAAGCATCTGTTCATATCCTTAGCCCAGTTTTTGATGTTTTTTTTTCTTGTAAATTAGTTGTTTTAGTTCTTTGTAGATTCTGGAATATTAGTTCTTTGTCATATGGGTAGATTGAAAAATTTTTTCCTATTCTATTTGTTGCCAGTTCACTCTATTATTTCCTTTGCTGTCCAGAAGCTCTTAAGTTTAATTAGATCAAATTTGTCTATTTTGGCTTTTGTTGCCATGGCTTTGGGTGTTTCAGTCACGAAGTCCTTGCCCATCCCTATGTCCTGAATGGTATTGCCTAGTTTTTCTCTAGGTTTTTTTTTATGGTGTTAGGTCTTATGTTTAAATGTTTAATCCATTTAGAATTAATTTTTGTATAAGGTGTAAGGAAGGGATCCATTTTCAGCTTTCTGCATACTGCTGGTCAGTTTTACCAACAGCATTTATTAAATAGGGAATCTTTTCCCCAGTGCTGTTTTTTTCATGTTTGTCAACAATCAGATGGTTGTAGATGTGTGGGGTCTTTATTCTGTTCCATTGGTCTATAGCTCTGTTTTGGTACCAGTACCATGCTGTTTTGATTACTGTAGCCTTGTATTATGGCTTGAAGTCAAGTAGCATGATGCCTCTAGCTTTGTTGTTGTTGTTGTTGTTTTTTATTTAGATTTGCCTTGGCTATGTGGGCTCTCTTTTGGTTTCATGTGAAGTTTAAGGTGGGTTTGTCCAATTCTGTGAAGAAGGTCAGTGTAGCTTGATGGGTTTGTATTGATTCTATAAATTACTTTGGGCAGTGTGGCCATTTTCATGACATTGTTTCTTCCTAACCATGAGCATGGAATGTATTTCCATCTGTTTATGTCCTCTCTCTCTTGTTTCCTTGAGCAGTGGTTTGTAGTTCTCCTTGAAGAGGTCCTTCACATTCCTTTTTAGTTGTATTCCTAGGTATCTCATTCTCTTTGCAACAATTGTGAATGGGAGTTCACTCATGATTTGGCTGTTTGTCTGTTATTGGATATAGAAATGCTTGTGATTTCTGCACATTGATTGATTTTGTATCCTGAGACTTTGCTGAAGTTGGTTATTAGTTAAGGAGATTTGGGGCTGAGACGATGGGGTCTTCTAAATAAACAAACAATCATGTCATCTGCAAATACAATTTGACTTCCTCTTTTCTTAATTGAATATTCTTTATTTCTTTTTCTTGCCTGATTGCCCTGGCCAGAACTTCCAATGCTATGTTAAGTGGGAGTGGTGAGAGAGGGCATCCATTTCTTATGCCAGTTTTCAAAGAGAATGCTTCCAGTTTTTGCCTATTCAGTATGATATTGGCTGTAGGTTTGTCATAAATAGCTCATTATTTTCAGATACATTCCATCAATACCAAGTTTATTGAGAGTTTTTAGCATGAAGCAGTGTTAAAATTTGTAGAAGGCCTTCTCTGCATCTATTGAGATAATCATGTGGTTTTTGTCTTTGGTTCTGTTTATGTGTGGATTACATTTATAGACTTGTGTATGTTGGATTTCCTATGAAAACTGCTGTTAACTTTAAGTCAGGCCACTAAGGATAAATCAAAATAATTTTGTAATCTTTTGTTTAGTTCTGATTGATTATGGTTAGACACAATTCATAATAAATAATACATTTTAAATAAAAACAGTGTTCTTACTTGAAAGTTCTAAGCCTCATTGCCCTACAAAATTTGTCCAGGTGATCATCTCTTATTTAGCATTCCCACTGCTTCTACTCCTGCCCGTCCCCACCATAGTTCCAAACTAATTTTATGCCAATATGTTTGTTAGATTTATTTTTAGGAATACTTCAACATTAAAGCAAATAAATTCAGTTAAACTGACAGCTATGCCTTTGGGGATATTAAAGTTGCAAAGATGATACAATACTTTTAGTCAAAACTTTTTTCAATGTTATATAAGCAATAGTATCCCTTATTAAAATATTAAAATTTATCAAAAATGTACAATTTTCCACATTGAAAATTGCAAACATTGCTGAGAGTAAACAAAGAATAAATAAATGGAGAGATGTACCATGCTCATGTTCTAAATGATTCAAAATTGTAAAAAGTTAATTTGTCCTAAATTAATCTGTACATTCAATGGAATTCAAATCATAATCTCTTCAGACTTTAGCAGAAATTAACAAACAGATTCCAAAATTAATAAAGAAATGCAAAGTATCTAGAATAGCCAAAACAAAATGAAAAATAATTCACTTGGAGAAGCTGTACTACCTGACTTTGTAAAAGAGGCAACCATTAAGAAAGACTCCATGAAGAAAGGCTGTGTGGTTCTGATATCAAGATAGACATATGGACTAAAGGAACACAGTTAAGTGCACAGAACCTATATTTATATGGTCAGTTGATTTCTAATGAAGGAACAGAAGGAATTTAGTGAATAAAATATATTTTTGATAAATGGTACTGGAACAATTAGATATACATATAAACTTTATACGTTGAATTATGGGCAAAAATTAACTCAAAATCTACCATATGCCTAAATAGAAAACCAAAAATTACACAACTCCCAGAGGAAAACAGGACAAAATCTTTGTGACCTTGGGTTAGGCAAAGACTACTTATATATGACAGGGGAAAAAAAAAAACCACAACCTGAAACGGACCAAAAAAAAATTAAACTTCATCAAAATTATTTAAGAAATTTTGTCTTTGAAGGACAGACCAAGATGTTGAAACTACTCTTGATGGTGGAGACATATCATATGGCATACATATAAAAAGTATACATTATCTACTTTTACACTTAAACATGTACATTTAAATGTGTTTTGATCAATGAAGTTCTCTAATTGTGCACTTTAAATATGCCAAATATACACATCTTTAAACCTATTTCCCATCTTCCCAAATCACAAATCACATTTTGAAAAAGTTATTAAGAATAATAAACAATTTTATATGTTAGAAGGCTTAAATACATTTAGCAAATTTATTTAACACTCATGATATACCAGATGTGATTCTAGGTTATGGGGATGCATCAGTGAACAAAATAAATAATGTTTCTCTCTATGGAGCATAACTCCGATAGGCTAGATTGACAATAAAGAAAGGAAAATATATAATACAATGCCAGGTAGCATTAAGTGCTATGAAAGAAATAGCTCAAGGAGGTAAGGTGATGAGAATGAGACCGCTATATTTTAGGGAGAGCTATCAAAGACAGACTCCAGAGAGAGGCTGTTTTAGCAGAGATAACCAACGCAGTTCCCAATTCACTGGAGTAGAGCTCACAAAAGAAGACATAGAGGAGAGCCTTCCAGGCAGAAGAATCCCCAAATACAAAATCCTGAGGCAAAAAAAAAAAAGGTTTTGTGTTAGAGGAAGAGCAAGGGGTCAGTGTGCATGAAGCAAGTAATCAGAGGAGAAAATCATTAGGAGAAGATCAGGGCATAGAAATAGTCATAGCCTGATTACACAGGCTTTGTAGACTTTGTGATTTTTTTTTCTACATATGATCTGACACCAGTGTAATACTATAAGCAGGAAAGTTTCAGGAGTTATAGTGGTATGTACTGAAAATGATCTGGCAGGAGTATTGAGAACAGACTGTACAAAGACAGTAGAAGCCAAAGGTGGTGGCCAGGACTCCAGTAGCTGTACAAGGGGTGGGGAAGTCAGAGGAGTAGTGTGGACTGACAGATATTTGGAAGGCAGAGCCAATACAATACACTGGCAGATTGAATGTGAAATATGAGAGAAGGTAAAGGATCACTTCAAGGGTTGGAACTGAGTCACTATTGCGTTGAGGTGCCATTTTCTGAAATGAGAACACAGAGAAAAAACAGTTCTGGAGATGGAAATCAAGAATTTTCGGCTCTGTACCTGTCAAGTTTGAGATAATTGTTAAACATCCATTTGGAGATGTTAAATAAAGAGTGGGAAATAAAACCCTGGGGTTCTGGGGATAGATCAAAGCTGTAAATGTAATTTCAGAGTCATGAGTCCATGAAGGGTAGTTAAAGCCACAGGACCAGATGAGTTCAACATGAAACTCATGAAAGTTGATAGAGAAGGCCAAAGACTAGATTCTGAATTATATCTAAATTGCTCACATTGACGAGGAGTCCATTTTCTCAGTGTATCTGTTATAGAGAATTTTCATTCTTTTTCACTTCATTATGACATAGCCATAAAAGTAAAGTGACAATTATAAGGGCTACTGGATAGGTGATAGAACTCGACCATCTAACTCACTCTAGGTCTGTTGGTAACTAGATCCATAGACTTGAGCTATATTATTTTCCTCATTGGGTTTCAGTTGCATTGTCTATCAATTACAATGATGGATATTGTTGGCTGTTTGAGCAGGAGAAATACAAGAAAACAGGAAAACGAACACTAATGGGTTTTGAGATTTGTTAGTTGCCTGGTGGGAAAGTTACTCATTTTGGAAAGATTTAGCCACCTTGAGCATAGCCTGTGTGATCTGTCATGATCTGAGAATCTTTTGCAACTATTCCTGAATAGCACTGGCTTCTTCATTTTCAGCTTGCATTTCACTTAATTGTATTGTTCTATAACTTGGTCAGTGATGGCTTGGTTTCAAGCACTAGAAACTCTCTGAAAGTACTTTGAAAAGAAAACAATATATATTGGGAGTTCGAGGGTATCTTGCAGAAATCAGGGTACAAAGTACTTCCAGTTCTTCTGAGGAACTGAACAAAGAAATTGAAGGTTTTTATTCTCATCCTGGTTTCCTCTTCTCTAATTACACATAGTCTGTCCTGTCTCAGCCAACATAGTGCCTTGAATCTCTGATATAGGTAAACTCCATATCCAGTTTCTACAGATAATTGACCCTTTCTCTATATGTCCCAATTTCATATTCCTAGGCAAGAGATCTGGATTCAATCAACCTACCCTCTATAGTGATGTTCTCTCAATCAGTTGCCCACTCCTGGTGTAGATACCTATAACCAAAAAGGGGTGGGTTCACGTAGTACCTGCTTGAAGGATTCTAATCTTAAGGTTAGAAGCTTAAGTTTGGAAGAACAAAGAGATCCAATATAGAAAATAAAAACAAAAAATTACTAGTTCTAAATTCTCATATTTAATTATTCAGACCCATTGTCCTAGCCCCACCATTTCCCACACATACACAAACTTTCAAATGCTATTACAATGAAGGAGGAAATATGAATATACCTTTTTCCGCAGCAGGAAAATGGTCATATAAATCTACAATTCCAATTGCATAGATGCTAAAACATCAATATCATTTCAAATAATTTGGTTTGGCTACATATTTTTTTGATTTTTTAAGTCCTTCATCAATACTACATATTATGACATTAAGACTTAATAAAGTATAGCTTTTTTAACATAGCTTTCTAAGTTTTAAGGCTGTTTCTATAAGATGCCTACTCAATTGATTAAAATATCAGCATCAATCAAACTCTTTGGAATTTCTTGACTATATTTAATCTTTGAAAAATTAATCAGAATTATCATAGGTATCCAAATTCAGAAACTCTTCTAATCATTGATGCTTCTTTGGAAATTGTATTTTCTAAGGCAACATATTTATTTCTTCTTGGGATCTCTTGAAGTCATAAAAGTATACCGTTTCACTAAAGATCTGAGAAACAGGGCTAAAACCGACTCCAAAAAAGCAAACTGTTTAAATATATTTTCTGTCCTCTTAAGTCTTTCAAACCACATTAATCATATGTCACTCAGAATAACAAGGTTTTAATGAAAAAGAGTATTTGGGGCTTTTTAATTTGTCTCTTAAATATTCTGAATGATAAAGGAGGAATTGCTGGTGAGATAGCCTAATAGGAACTGCTCTGGTTGGCAGCTCCAGTAAGACTGAGGCAGAGGTGGGTGATTTCTCCATTTCCAACTGAGTTACCCAGTTCATCTCATTAGGACTGGTTGGACAGTGGGTGCTGCCCATGGAGGGGGAGCCAAAGCAGGGTGTGGCATCACCTTACCTGGAAAGCACAAGGGAGAGCTTTCCCTCCCAGCCAAAGAAAGCCCTTAGAGACTGCGATGCACTCCGCTCCAGATACGGCACTTTTCCCATGGTCTTTGCAACCCACAGACCAGGAGATTCTCTCTGGTTCCAGTTTCAAGCACAAAACTGGGCGTCTCTCTGGGCAGACACCAAGCTAGCCACAGGAGCTTTTTGTCCACACCCCAGTGGCACCTGGAATGCCAGTGAGACAGAATCGTTCCCTCTCCTGGAAACGGGGCTGAAGCCAGGGAGCCAAGTGGTCTGGATCTGTGGGTCCCACCCCCATGGAGCCCAGCAAGCCGAGATCCACTAGCTTGAAATTGCTGCTATCACAGCTGCCTGAGCTTGACCTGGGAGACTGGAGCTTGGTGGGGGGAGGGGTGACCATCATTGCTGAGCCTTTAGTAGGCAGTTTTACCTTTAGTATAAACAAAGCCCCTGGAAGTTTAAACTGGGCAGAGCCCACTGTAGCTCAACAAGGCTACTGTGGGCAGAATGCCTCTCCTCTCTGGGCAAAGAATCTCTGAAAAAAAGGCAGAAGCCCCAGTCAGGGACTTACAGATTAAACCTCCATCTCCCTGGGACAGAGCACCTTGGGGAAGGGGTGGCTGTGGGTGCAGCTGTAGCTTCAGCAGTCTTAAATGTCCCTGCCTGACAGATCTGAAGAAAGCAGTGGACCTCCTACCACAGTGTTTGAACTCTGAAAAGGGACAGACTACTGCCTCTTCAAGTGGGTCCCTGACCCTTGTGTATCCTGACTTGGAGACACCTCATACAGGAGACCTCTGGCTGGCATCTGGCAGTTGCCCCTCTGGGATGAAGCTTCCAGAGGAAAGAACAACAGCATTCTTTGCTGTTCTGCAGCCTCTACCAGAGATACCCAGGGAAACAGGGTCTGTAGTGGACCTCCAGTAAACTCCAGCAGACCTGCAGAAGAGGGGCCTGACTGTTATAAGAAAAACTAACAAACAGAAAACAATACTATTAACATCAACCAAAAGGATGATGCCACAGAGACCCCATCTGAAGGTCACTGACTTCAAAGAACAAAGGTAGATAACTCCGCAAGGTTGGAGAGAAACCAGCACAAAAAGCTGAAAATTCCAAAAAAAGAAAAAGAGCACCTCTTCTCCTTCAAAGGATCACAATTGCTTGGCAGCAAGGGAATGAAACTGGACAGAGAATGAGTTTGATGAATTGATGGAAGCAGGTTTCAGAAGGTGGGTAATAATAACAAACTCCTCTGAGCTAAAGAAGCATGTTCTAACCCAATGGAAAGAAGCTAACAACCCTGAAAAAAAGATTAGATAAATTGCTAACTAGAATAACCAGTTATTCTATTTAGAGATTAGAGAATTTAGAGAAGAACATAAATGACCTGATGTAACTGAAAAACAGCAAGAGAACTTTGGGAAGTAAACACGAGTAGCAATAGCCAAATCAATTAAGCAGAAGAAAAGATATCAGAGATTGAAGATCAACTCAATGAAATAAAGCAAGAAGACAAGATTAGAAATAAAAGAATGAAAATAAATCAAACAAAGCCTTCAAGAGATATGCAACTATGTGAAAAGACCAAATCTATGTTTGATTGGTGTACCTGAAAGTGACATGGAGAATGGAACCAAGTTGGAAACACTCTTCGGGATATCATCCAGGAGAACTTCCCCAACCTAGCAAGGCAGGCCAACATTCAAATTCAGGAAATACGGAGAACACCATAAAGATACTCCTCGAGAAGAGCAACCCTAAGACACATAATCATCAGATATACAAAGGTTGAAATGAAGGAAAAAAAGTTAAGGACAGCCAGAGAGAAAGGTCAGATTACCCACAAAGGGAAGCCCATCAGGCTAACAAACAGTGGATCTGGCTGCAAAAACCCTACAAAGCAGAAGAGAGTGAGGGCCGATATTCAACATTCTTTGAGAAAACAATTTTCAACCTAGAATTTCATATTCAGCCAAACTAAGCTTCATAAGCAAAGAAGAAATAAAATCCTTTATAGACAAGGAAATGCTGAGAGATTTTGTCAACACTGGACCTGTTCTACAAGAGCTCCTGAAGGAAACACTAAATATGGAAAGGAACAACCAGTACCAGCCATTGCAAAAATATACCAAATTATAAAGACCATCAATGCTATGAAGAAATTGCATCAACTAACGGGCAAAATAACCAGCTAGCATCATGATCACACATAACAGTATTAACCTTAAATGTAAACAGGCTAATGACCCAATTAAAAGATACAGACTGGCAAATGGGATAGAGTCAAGACCCAACAGTGTGATGTATTCAGGGACCTAGCTCACGTGCAGACATACATAAGCTCAAAATAGGGGAATGAAGGAATATATACCAAGCAAATGGAAAGCAAAAAAAAAAAAAAAAGCAGGGGTTGCAATCCTAGTCTCTGATCAAAACAGACTTTAAACCAACAAAGATCAAAAGAGAATAATAAGGGCATTATATAATGATAAAAGGATCAATGCAACAAGAAGAGCTAACTATCCTTAATATATATGCATCCAACACAGGAGCACCCAGATTCATAAATCAAGTCTTAGAGACTTGGTTTCCCACAAATGTGGGAAATTTACAAAGAGACTTGGACTCTCACACTATAATAGTGGAAGAATATAACACCCCACTGTCAATATTAGACAGTGCAAGAAGACAAAAAATCAACAAGGATATTCAGGACTTGAACTCAACTCTTGCCATGCAGACCTAATGGACATCTATAGAACTCTCCACTCCAAATCAACAGAATATACATTCTTCTCAGCACCGTATCACACTTACTCTAAAATCGACCACTTAACTGGAAGTAAAACACTCCTCAGCAAATGCAAAAGAACAAAAATAATAATGAATGGTCTCTCAGATGACAAGTGCAATCAAATTAGAAATCAGTATTAAGAAACTCACTCAAAACTGCACAACTACATGGAAACAGAACAACCTGCTCTTGAATGGCTATTGGGTAAATAATAAAAATAACAAAATTAAATAACACAATTTATGTACTTTGAAATCAAAGAGAACAAAGACACAATGTACCAGAATCTCTGGGACACATTTAAAGCAGTGTGTAGCAGGAAATTTATAGCACTAGATACCCACAAGAGAAAGCAGGAAAAATCTAAAATCAACACCCTAACATACCAATTAAAAGAACCAAAGAAGCAAGAGCAACCAAATTCAAAAGTTAGCAGAAGACAAGAAATAACTTCAGATAAGAACTGAAGGAGATAGACACATGGAAAATACTTCAAAAAATCAATGAATCCAGGAGCTGGTTTTTTGAAAGGATCAACAAAATAGACCACTAGTCAGACTAATGAAGAAAAGAGAAAAATCAAATAAATATGATAAAAAATTATAAAGGGGATGTCACAACCAATCCCACGGAAAAACACACTACCATCAAAGAATAATATAAACACCTCTATGAAAATAAGAAAATCTAGAAGAAATAGATACATTCCTGGACACATATACCCTCCCAAGACTGAACCAGGAAGTCAAATCTCTGAACAGACCAATAATAAGTTCGGAAATTGAGACAGTAACTAATAGCCTACCAACCAAAAGAAATCTACGACCAGACAGATTCACAGCCAAATTCTAACAAAGGTATACAAAGAGGAGCTGGTACCATTCCTCCTGAAACTATTCCAAACAATAGAAAAAAAGGAACTCCTCTCTAATTGATTTTATGAGGCCAGCATCATCCTGATACCAAAACATGTCAGAGACACAACAAAAAAAGAAAATTTCAGGCCAATATCCCTGATGAACATTTATGTAAAATCCTCCTCAGTAAAATACTGGCAAACCAAATCCAGCAGCACATCAAAAAACTTATCCACCACTATCAAGTCAGCTTCATCCCTGGGATGCAAGGCTGGTTCAACATACGCAAATCAGTAAATGTAATCCATCACAAACAAAACCAATGACAACAACCACATAATTATCTCCATAGATGCAGAAAATGCCTTCAACAAAATTCAGCAACTCTTCATGCTAAAAACTCTCAATAAACTAGATTTTGATGGAACATATCTCAAAATAGTAACAGCTATTTATGACAAACCCACAGACAGTATCATATTAAATGGGCAAAGACTGGAAGCATTGCCTTTGAAAACCAGCACAGGACAGGGATGCCCTCTCTCGCCACTCCTATTCAACATAGTACTTGAAGCTCTGGCCAGGGCAATCAGGCGAGAGAAATAAATAGTATTCAGTTAGGAAATGAGGAAGTCAAATTGTCTCTGTTTGCAGATGGCATGATTGTATATTTAGAAAACTCCATTACCTCAGCCCCAAATCTCCTTAAGCTGATAAGCAACTTCAGCAACAAAATCAATGTGCAAAAATCACAAGCATTCCTATACACCAATAACAGACAGCCAAATCATGAGTGAACTCCCATTCGTGAATGCTACAAAAGAGAATTTTAAAAAGCTAGAAATACAATTTACAAGGGATGTGAAGGACTGCTTCCAGGAGAACAGACCACTGCTGAAGAAAATAAGAGAGAACACAAACAAATGGGAAAACATTCCATGCTCAAGGATAGGAAGAATTCATATCATAAAAATGACCATACTGCCCAAAGTAATTTATATATTCAATGCTATCCCCATCAAGTTACCATTGCCTTTCTTCACAGAATTGGAAATACTACTATAAATTTCATGTGGAATCAAAAAAAGGGCCCACATAACTAAAATAATCCTAAGCAAAAAGAACAAAGCTTGTGGCATCACATTACCTGAGGTTACGCTACAAGTCTACAGTGACAAAAACAGCATGGTACTGGTACCAAAACACAGATAGAAACCAACAGAACTGAACAGAGGCCTCAGAAATAATGTCACACATCTAAAGCCATCTGATCTTTGACAAACCTGATAAAAACAAGCAATGGGGAAAGGATTTCTTATTTAATAAAATGGTTTTGGGAAGGTTGGCTAGCTATATGCAGAAAGCTGAAACTAGATCCCTTCCTTCCACCTTTTACAAAAATTAGGTGGATTAAAGGTTTTGACGTTAGACCTAAAACAATAAAAGACTCTAGAAGTAAATCTAGGAAATACCATTCAGGACACGGACCTCATGACTAAAACCTCAAAAGCAATGGCAACAAAAGCCAGAATAGATAAATCAAATCTAATTAAACTGAAGAGCTTCTGCACGGCAAAAGAAACTATCTTCAGAGTGAATAGGCAACCTACAAGAATGGGATAAAATTTTTTCAATCTATCCATCTGACAAAGGGTTAATATCCAGAATCTACAAAGAACTTAAATTTACAAGAAGAAAAACAACCGACCTCATCAAAAAGTGGGCAAAGATTATGAACAGACACTTCTCAAAAGGAGACATTTATGAAGCCAAGAAACATTTTTAAAAGGCTCATCATCACTAGTCATTAGAGAAATGCAGATCAAAACCACATTGAGATACCACCTCACACCAGTTAGAATGGTGATCATTAAAAGTCAGGAAACAATAGATGCTGGAGACGACCTGGAAAAATAGGCATGCTTTTACATTGTTGCTGGGAGTGTAAATTAGTTCAACAATTGTGGAAGACTGTGTGGTGATTCCTCAAGGATCTAAAACTAGAAATACCATTTGGCCCAGTAATCCCATTGCTGGGTATATACCCAAAAGATTACATATCATTCTAATATAAATACACGTTCACACGAATGTTTATTGTGGCACTGTTCACAATAGCAAAAACTTGGAACCAACCCAAATGCCTATCAGTGATAGACTGGATAAAGAAAATGTGGCACATATACACCATGGAATACTATGCAGCCATAAAAAGGATGAGTTCCTGTCCTTTGCAGGGACATGGATGAAACTGGAAACCATCATTCTCAGCAAACTAACACAAAAACATAAAACCAAACACTGCCTGTTCTAACTCAGAAGTCAGCATTGAACAATGAGAACACATGGACACGGGGGGGGACATCATACACCAGGGCTTGTGGGAGGGTGGGGGCCTAGGGCAGGGAGAGCATTAGGAGAAATACCTAATTTAGATAATGAGTTGATGGGTGCAGCAAACCATCATGGCATGTGTATAGCTATGTAACATACCTTCATGTTCTGCACATGTACCCCAGAACTTAAAGTATCATTTTAAAAACATATATATTTTAGCATAAGACATATTTTTCTCTGTTTCCTGTCCAAATAACTGTCACTTTCTCTTAAAAACAACAACAATAACAACTTTATGTGGCAGAACATTTTGATTAGAAACTAGCATTTCTATAAAACGTTCCAGCTGGGTAATGTAACTCTTGCCTAACTTGCATTTATTTTATTTTTTTTTTTTTGAGACAGAGTCTTACCGTTGCCCTGGCTAGAGTGTAGTGGTATGATCACAGCTCACTGCAGCCTCTGCCTTCCAGGTTCAAGTGATTCTCCTGCCTCAGCCTCCCAAGTAGCTGGGATTACAGGCACCCACCACTGCACCCAGCTAATTTTTGTATCTTTAGTAAAGACGGGGTTCACCATGTTGGCCAAGCTGGTCTTGAACTCCTGAACTCAGGTGATCCACCTGCCTCATCCTCCCAAAGTGCTGGGATTACAGGCATGACCCACCGTGCCCAGCCCATAGTTTGAAATTTACTGAAAACCTTTTTGTTACTTACGTCATATGCTTTCTAAATAATTCTTTAGCAGGCTATTAAAACTAAAAGCCTTTTAACCTAAGTAAAAAGAAGATAGAAAACAATGCTCTTCTTCTAGATATGTCCTTCTGCAGGGAAAGAGTTATTGCTTATTAGCAAGTAAAGCTGAAAAAGATGAAGATGAATAATCAGATTGTTGGAAGCAGGGTCTAACAGCCGGTACAATGTAAACAAACTGCAGGTATTGAAAGAGTACAGGTTTCCAGTCCATTTCCTTTTGTGCAAAATGTCTGGCTCCCGTATTCTTTATTCCGATGGGTTCATACCTGGCATAGAAGTTTCTTGGCTGTATTTTTACAGAAGATCTGTTGGAAATGAATTGAGAAACTTGACAGGAACAGCTTGAAGTATTTGATGAATAATAGAGAACTTCCACCATTCAAGTGTCTGACTAGAACAGAATGAGAAGTATTAGGAACTTGGAAAAAAGGAAAGATTGATTTAAAAATAATACACGGCTCTAACCCACTGGTAAATACAGTTCTTTCTAAAGCACTGTAGACAGATCACATAGGAAAAGATCTTAAATTAGATTTTCATAGACTTATTTGGACTGTCTCCCCTGTTGTTTGTAACTTGCTGCCTCCTGCAACCCATCAAAAATAAAAATATAAAAGGGAAAAATAAAACCCTGTACAGAAAGTAGTAGTGTTGTAAGGGTATATTTCTTAAATATGTAAGGTACAATTCACTTTCATTCTCATCCTATGAAGAGTGATTTAGTTAACTCCTTTGTACTTGTAGTTTAATATCCTATTGACTAAAAAAATTCATTAAAAATCTTATTTAACAACCCTGTTATTAGCATAGCAAACATTTTAAAACACATGGGATGTTTCTTTCTCATTTTATGTAGAAGATACCTAGCGCATACTTAGAATGATGTGACTTAAATTACTTTCATACAATGTTCTATATATGGACTTCATAAACATTGAAAGCAGTTTTAAAATCCAGACTGCCTTCAAAAGGAATGAAGAAGTTGATCCTAAAAAACAAAAGGAAAATCAGTTTGGGCTAACCTCACCACAGTTTAATTCCTTCATTAATAAAATGAAGCTGTTTGCCTAGATGAACTGCAAAACATCTTTCAGCTCTAACAGTCTGTGGACCCAAATTATTTTTAGTGAATAAAGTTTTCTTTTAAGCATCCATTGATTTTTTTTTCACTTAAGTCATACGTTTTTCTCGTTTTCACTAGGAGTCAGAGAATATATGTTATCATTCCACATTTATCCCCCTGGGGTAGGTATGTGTTGGCAAAGAAAACAAAGATTTAATAAAATTCAGAACATGTGGCACAGTGTTGTTTACTATTTTATTTGGGAGGTAGAGGAGAAATCTTTTAGATTATAATTTTCAAAACAATTTATGCTTAAATTCAGTGGACACTTTTTAGTTCCAATTCGGCCTCACCTCTGAGCAACTTTTGACCGATTCCTTTTTTGTTAGGAATAAAATTTTTTTTTCTGACAGCATCCTCATGGCTTTCCTTCTAGCTATCCACTATTTTTCTTTATCTCTGGTGCATGTTCGTACTCCATTTTTTGTTGTTCTACACCCTTTTCTCTGCTTCCTCTCTGAACATTCCATTCATACCCAATTACTGTCTACTAATGAATGCTCAAATTGATATCCCCACCCAACCCAATCTGGAAAACCAGAATATCCAACTGCCTAGAGTCCACATCCCTTTTGGTCTCAGAGCCACAAAACACAGCATATGTAAAAAGAAATGTGTGCCCTCTCACCCGGACCCCAGCCTGCCCTTTTTCTTACATCTTTATCAGTTAATTTTGCCATCAGCCACACTGCCATGTGTGTACCTATGCAACAATCTTGCATGTTCTACACATGTACCCCAAAACCTAAAATGCAATTAAAAATACAAAAATTAAAAATAAAATAAAAGCATGAGCCACCAAAAAAAAAATTTACCATCAACCATATAGTCCCTAAATCAGTCATCAGAGACACCAGCTTCTCCTTCAATTTCACATTTAAGCGACTGCTACATACAATAAAATTTATCTTCAGAAATATGTTTCACACATGTCAGGTTTTGTGGTGGTGGTTGTTTTCCATGTTCACTGTGCACAACTCACATCTCTGAATTGCGTCTTGTTCGCAGTCCTCCTGTGAAACCCCGTTCTCCATTCCCCATTCTCAGTATCAAAATGCAAATCGGATCATATCACTTTTAAACTCCTTTGTCTGCTGTTAACAATAGGATAAATCTGTTTTTGACAGAACACATAACGCCTTTGTTATCTGACCTTCACTAACTCTCCCACTTCGTCCCACCCGAAACTTAATATTACTGCTGTGCTAAATTTCTTTCAGTCCCCTAAACACATCATTTCTTTCCGTTCTCTGGAGGCTTTTCTGTAGGTTCTTCCTTCTACCTAGAACATTTATTTTCCTTTTGCAATTCTCAGCTAAGCCAGAAAATAAATATCCTGAAACATTTTGAGTAATTTCTGTATACAAAGCCTTAAATACTATACATGTTATTAATTTGTTTAATTCTCATTAATTTCCTATTATCATCATCACTGTTTTACAATGAGGGGTCTGAAAAACAGTGAAGAAATTGCCTAAGATCAGAAAAGCAGAAATTGGCAAAGCCAACATTTGACTCTACTTCAGAGCCAATGATCAAGAGATGTATGCTTAAAAGTCATTTTCTCTATTAAGACTTGAGCTGTCTCTGCCCCACTGCCCTTAACCTACACTAGGTTTAGATTCCTGACATAGATCCTAACATTGTGTCCACTGCTTCCACTACCAAAGCATTTATATTTGGAGCCACTGCCTTTGAACTATCTTTCCTGCCAAACTATATAGATCTCCCAGGCAGGAATTACATTTGTTATGTGAATGAATGAACAAAAGACAACTATTAATGCTCTGCATTTCATTTAACATTTGTTAAAGATTTCTGAGACTTCGGGCAAAGGTTCTTTTCTGTATTTCTGGTACTTCTTTTCACAATTTGTGAAATTAGAATTATGCAGGCATTTCCTTTTTTTTTTTGAGAAATCATATGTATACTCTGCAAGTCAACATATTCATCTCAACAGTCCCAAGGAGTTAGAAATAGTCTCCAGTCGTCTCCTTTCTGCTACTCCTCAGTAGCATGTGGCTGTGCTTATGCAACACTAGGCAATGTCTACCAAAGGCAGAGAATTTCTCTCTTCAACAAGCAGCTGGTACAGTGGATGTTTGAAGCCTGGGTTTTCCTTTGTCTTGCATGTTGCTTTCTTAGCATTTGCCATAGGATGCATTTCCTCATAAAGCAATAATTTAAAAAATACATCTATTCCTAAGCTGTCCCTCAAATGCATATTTAATTTCTCAGGATACAACACTATTCAAAGGAAATAGCCAAATGTTATTTCTTTAAATGAAGGGTTTCTACATGTCAGTTAACTTTTGCACTCTTTTAGAAACCCAGCCACTGTCTTAGATACATGTTCCTATGGCAAAATTAATTCCATGATCAAAACAAAAGGTTTAGAAATGAGCTCGCAAAAAATGATAATGTTACTGTAAGCCAGAGATTTTGTATTGTCCTTCAAAGAATGCCCATGAACACAAGACCAAAAAAAATGGAAAGGAATAAACTGAGACTTTTGAGTATTTTTAGGAAGATATATGATTACCAGAAAAGCATTATTTCAGCATGTATTACAGAAATCTCCCTGGCTCTAGAACTACAGCAAAAAAAGCACTGTATGACTTCAGACACTCTATTAAGCCTCTTGATATTTTTTCTATAAAATATAATTAATTATCTCAAATCATCATTGCAAAGATTAAATATGTTAAGTGTACATAATACATAGGAAAAGTTAAATAGATACCAATTTAATTAACGTTAAGATGATCGGTCCAATTATAACTATGCAAGTATTTTTTCAAAGTAAAATTTATGGAATAGGTAAAATGACTATCGTGGAAATATTTATCTAGTCCTGAGTATGTGGCAGTAATTAGTCAAAAAGGTTTCTAGACATTCTCTCATTTCATCACAACAACTCTCTGAGGTAAGGACTATTATTCCCATTTTAGTTGAGGAAATTGAAAAAAAAGAACAGTTCCTAAGTTGTGAAAATCCTGACTTAAACCCCAAAAGTCTGAAGATAAAATATCTTCACCTTGTTCTCAGTAAACGGCCAGGATACAAGTGGCTAATACGAAATCCAAGACAAGGAACAGAGAGCTCAACAGAAACCGAAGTTGGCTGCAACCCCAGGGTGATATCAAATTTCCCCCCAGTATGTAATTTAACTAAGAGGGGGGACATGAAATGAGGGTTAAACCATATCTCTGTTGTTTTCCAATGCAATAGCATCACCTACTTTGATAAAATACTTGTATTTTTGCCAGCAGAGGAGAAATTAATTATGTGAAAAACTTGATTTCCTTAAACTTCCCCAAAAAGAAGCCAAGGAATCTTAGGGAAATCAAAATTTCAAAAGCAGTGTCAAACTCTTACGGATCTTATCTTGGGTTCTGTCAGAGTGGCAACTGTTCAACAGTTCAGAATCAAAATTCAGAAAATGATTGTTTTCATCAAAGAGCATTAATTGAAGGGAAGTTGGATTCTTTGTGGTGAGCACTTTTTGAGAAACTGTGAAAAAAAATCATGAGAAAAAAGAAGCCACAGAAGATACCACCAGGTCTCTTGGCATTTTTTTTTTACACTGAAAGGTTAAAAAAGATGAGCACATTTAATAAAAGGACAAAAATGACCTCCAAATGGAAATAACTATATTTCCTCACTTTAAAATTGAACTGTCATTTCAAAAATATTGCTGTCACTTGAATTGATAAAAATTAAAATATTTCTATATAAAGAAGAGAACCAGGTGCATAGGAAATATAGTTGGCTACAACAAACCTCCCTATCAGACAGCTGTGCAAATAAAGTGTTCTTTCTAAATGTCAGTTCCTATATAATATTTTAGTTTCTTTCTGATGATATAATGTATACAAAATGGCTTGGGAAAATACAAAGGACCATACAAATACAACTTATCAGTGTAATTATTTGGATTCATCTGATTTGCTATAATTTAATGAAAGTTAAAAAATATATATGCCTGGAATTGTATACAAAAGCTTGAGTGACCAGGAAAAGAAATGGTCCCAGAAGGATTTAAGTATCATACAATGTACTGCCACATTCATTATAACTGTTTAGTATTAATAACTGATTAACAATGAGAAAATGTACTAAAGCAAAATCCCCTTTAAAACATGTAAGCCCTGACTGAAATGTCATTGACATTGAAAAAGTCATATTGAAAAGTATAACAAGATGTGTTTAAGCACTGCAATTAAAAAATACAGTGAGATCAAATAATAAACCACACAAAACTCAATACTGAATTATAGTAATAGCACAATATATTAAAGATAACTGTGTATATGTTAGAAAATATTCTAAATATTCTACATCCTAATCCTATTAAAACACTACTTAATAAAGTCATCAAGTTTACTTCTTTCCCCAAATTCCACTGAATTGCTGGATACGACAGCACATTTATCTCAATACCAACTCAATTTCCTCAGACCAGCATCAAGCTTATCTGACTTCTTTGTCATTTTTCCCCTTTACTGATGATTTGTTTTTCTCTGAGTTTCTATTTAGCCATCCCATCCTACCTATACCCTCTATGTGGTACTCTCATTTCCTCTCATCAGAGCTGGCTGGACATGAATTTCTTACATTCTTCTTCTCGATGTTGCAGTTAAAGTTCTTAAATCCTACATTCTAAAACTTCATTTTCTTGCTCAAAAGTCTGGGATGTTTTCCATTTCCTCTTATCACCTTTCATCAACCTACACTGCCTTCCTTCCACCTACCTAGTCAGTATCAGTCCTCCCTGTATACAAAACACCCTCTTCTCACTGATCAGCAGATAACAGGTGTTTTCTTAAGCTGACCCCTTATCCCAGGGCCGCCTTTCTAAACTCAGCCCTGATGGTTTCTGTTTTCTATGAAGCCATTTCTGGCTCTTTCTAGCTTCAGTTGTTTCTGCTACTCCCAGGTTTTCAAAGAAATTTCCTTTCTTTTGTTAGCTATGGTTTCATGGGAAACCCTGTGGACTGCCTCCCTAGGATGGAAGCTTAGTGTAAGACACGACTGGGAAAATGTGGCACATATACACCATGGGATATTATGCAGCAATCAAAAATGATGAGTTCATGTCCTTTGTAGGGACATGGATGAATCTGGAGAACATCATTCTCAGCAAATTGACACAAGAACAGAAAATGAAACACTGTATATTCTCACTCATAGGCGGGTGATGAACGATGAGAACACATGGAAACAGGGAAGGGAGTACTACACACTGAGGTCTATTGGGGGAAATAGGGGAGGGACGGGGGGAGCGGGGGAGGGATGGCATGGGGAGAAATGCCAAATGCGGGTGAAGGGGCAGAAGGCAACAAAACACACTGCCACGTGTGTACCTATGCAACTATCTTGCATGTTCTGCACATGTACCCCAAAACCTAAAATGCAATAAAAAGGGGAAAAAAAGACAACATAGTTCTTAGTATCCTGGAATGTATACACTCCAGGAATGTATACAAATGCTCAAGCATTTGTGTTAAGTGGCAGGAGAGTGGGATAAAAGGAGATTTTAAAAAAGAAAGAAGCCATATACACTACCATTTTTTCTATATATTAATATATCAATAAAGTAAATCCTATAATTTTAAATCAATGTCTTTCTTTAAGTCCAAATAGCAAGTGCCTTTTGTAGAAAAAAAAATCTTCTCATTTTCCAGCATGATATGCATATGCTTCTAAAAATGATTGTTCCTTATAGCAAACAATCTGTCCATAATTACATTTATCTGGAAAAAAATAAAATTTTCATTAATATTTTACATATTCCAATATATTTTCTATGGCCTGGCATTAAAAAAAAAAGCAAGGAAATTTTCTGAATGTTTTACTGTTAAGGAACTTTTGACTCCATTCTTGTCCAAGGTGAAATAAAAATTTTAAAACTTTTCTTTCTTAAATCGATTAACACATGTCAGACAGACTGTATAATTTAGGCATATCATTCTACTTGGGGAACAAAAAAGTCTCCTGGAAAGGGAATTTGAAGTTCTCTAAATCTCTATGATTTTTGATCAAATATACATTGCCCTATTCCTGGAAAGACCCTTTCTCCAGATGTAATCACAGCACGATTCGTGTGCCTGAACTTTCTTCTTTTCTGAGATTTCAGTTGAAATCAAAAGGCATTAGGAATGAAGGATTTAGACAGTAGGACATTTCAAAATTAATGGAGCATATAAATTTACATTTAATTTTTAAGGACCCCAAAGGTCTTCCTAAAATTTTACATGTACTAGAGATTGAAGTCAATGCAAAGATACATATAATCTACATGTAATAAAATTAAAGACAAGAGAAGTATATAATAATTTGAAAGCATAAAGCAATGCAAATATTAATTCAATACCCATTATGGTCATTTTCATAAGTCCAGGTGGAATTTTCCAAGTGTATTAAAGTGCCAAAGTAGCTCTAAGTTATGTGGGATATATATCACTGTATATGCTGCATAACATGAATTATATACATGTCAGGGTATCAAATGCAGCCTTAACATAGTACGTATATCAAATGAATATAGAACAGAATACAAAAGTGCTGTCTACTGAGAATTTTATGTATGACTTATTTAATTCATTATATTCTTTTAACTCTATTCCCCTCTCTAATTCTCCTCACTATACCCACCTTTTCTATATTTGTGGGTTTTCTTTCATTGTTCTTTATATGTCCTTGTAAAAGATATATGATCTTAATGTACATGTCGTTTGATTACACATAAATGGAATTCTGCTATAGATCTCATTCTGTTTCATACTCTTTTTACTCAGTGCTATGTTTTTCATACTTATTCATGATGCTATTGATTCTAAAACAGCATAGTTTTCTTTGGAATACATTTTCATTTTTCATCTCTCCATTCTTTCATGAAGGACTTAGAGTGCTTCCAGCATCTTGCCATGACAGAGAATGCTCCAGTGAATATTTTCATGTATTATTTGTAGAAGTCGGAATTCTAAGATGACCTTCCATGCCCTTGTATAAATCTCTTCCACTTTAATATGGGCAAGACTTGTGAACATGATGAGATTTCACTCCTGCGGTTAGATTACATTACCAGGCAGAAGGAAAGACATTTTGCATGGGTAGTTCAGGTCCCAAGTCAGTTTGTTTGGAGTTACTCAAAAGGAAGATTATTCTGGGAGGGCCTGACTTAATAGGGAGAATGGCCTCCAAAGAGGAACATGGTCTTTCCTGAAGAACGCTTCTGCTGGCCTAGAAACACCCAAGTTGCCATAAGTTCTACAGAAGTGAGCAAATAAATTCTGCCAATGACATGAGCTTGGCAAATAACCCTGAGTCTCAGATAAGACCACAGCCCCAGACAACATATAAATTGCTGCCTTTTGAGAAACTAAGAAGAGAACTTAAGACAAACCCAGACTCCTGACCCATACAAATTGTGAGATAATAAATCTATGTTGTTTAAAGCCATCAAAGTAATGGTAATTTTTTACATGACAATAGAAAATTAGTGTATCCTTTTGGAAATATTTGAGACTCTCCTTAAAATGTATCCCAAGGGACGGAATTTTTGGGTTATTAGTTACATGTATTTTGGGTCATTAGTTACATGTATACTTAATTTGACTATAAGGGTGTGCAATTCCCAGATTCCTACATCCCCACCTACACTTTAACTTTTTTGTCAGCATTAAGGTATCTCATTAATATATTGCATTTCTCTTATTACTAGTAAGTTTAGACAACTTTCATTTGCTTGTTTCATGTCTTTATTATTTTGAGTTTCTTCTTCTAGGGGCTGGCTAATTGTTCATATCCTTTGTCATTTTACAAGGCTTATTGACTTTCCTTGCCATTCTGCAGGAGTTTTGGGAGATACTCTAATCATCCTTAATCATGGACATTTCAAGTATCTTTTCCTTATCATCTTTCCATAAATATTTTCTAGTTAACTTGGAGGTAAATCCTTGCTTTTCATGTCACAGAATTCTTAAATATTTTTCTTAAAAGTTTGAAAAGTATTATTTTGATAGTGGAGGTCATTTGAGTAAATGTCTTTGTAGACTTAATAAGCCTGGGGTCTTATGCATCTAAAAATCACGCTGGGGAGAGAGAAAGCAGGAAGGAAACAGACTAGGAAGGACACAGGAGAAATGGAAAGAGAAAGAAACATAATGTTCCGCTTCTGACCTTCAGTGTAGGATTTTTGCATCTAGACAGCAGCTTTTCAAGCCATTACTCTTGAAAGATGATTTTTTAAAAAGTATATTGTAGTGGTTATCATTTAACATATAAGTGGTCAATCCTGAAGATATATACTCAGAACTCTTCCCCAAGTGTAGCAAAAATATTTCTGGACGTAATTCATAAAGTTTGAACAAGGCAATGACCTAGAAGAAAATCTCACAACTTTCCAACCTGAGAGATGTTAGAAATGGAGGTGGGGGGGAAGAGAGAGAGAGAGAGAGAGAGAGAGACAGAGAGAGAGAGAAAGAGAGAGAGAGAGAGAGATTAAGTAGCCCAGGCATGTCTTCAAGTTTTCCATTTCTGAGCTAACCAAGCTTGCAGTGTGGGACAGGAATTTCTCTGGCCGCATTTGCAATTTGTGACTCTGCAACACGGTTGCTTTGCGTGTTCACTCATGCCGACCTAAGTTAACGCTGAGACAGCAGTCACAGTTTGCATCATCTTTTTACTTTTCTAAAGTGCTCTTGGTTCCTTGATAGCATCATTGGAAGCTACAGCAGCTGAAAGCCTTGACTGGGAACTCAATAGAGACTCTGTAGCACTTAAAGGACACACAACACACCTCTAGAACTAAACCTAAATGGAAGACAAAGAGAAATAACAAGGGTTGGAGTCAACTGGGAGAGCCAGGAGCCTCAACAAAGAGAAAAAGAGAAGAGTCCAAGTTCCTTCAAATATTTCCAGATGAAAGGACACACAAGGCACTGAGGGAGCTACAAGTTACCACACCTGAGGATTTAAGTCCTTCCCCTGTTACCTCAGGACCCACATGTTACACACACTTCCAACCAAGTAGGCAAAGCACAGAGAAAGAAACAGGGGAAGCCCACATCTGGAAGACTGAGTATTACTGCCCAGCCATCCAGACCAAAAGATGCTGAGCGACACCAAACCAGACTGTTTCAATTAAATGCTGACTGTCCATCCCGCCTCATCCTCTCTCCAAACCAGCTGGGAGCTCAGTAGGAAGACTAGGTAGGTTACACACAAAATAAAGAAGCTGCTCCTCTACCACACCCTACACCTCTGCATATTGATGTGCCTTAAATATTCCACCCTGTTTTGTGTAAATGTGAAGGGACTCAGAGATTGTGACCACTTAGTGTTAAAAACATGAGATGATCATGTGGTTTTTGTCTCTGGTTCTGTTTATATTGTGGATTACGTTTATAGACTTGTGTATGTTGAACCAGCCTTGCATCCCCGGGATGAAGCCTACTTGATCATGATGGATATTTTTTGATGTGCTGTTGCAATCGGTTTGCCAGTATTTTATTGAAGATTTTTGCATCTATGTTCATCATGGATATTGGCCTGAAGTTTTCTTTTTTTGTTGAGTCTCTGCCAGGTTTTGGTATCAGGATGATGTTGGTCTCATAAAATATTTTGGGAAGGATTCCCTCTTTTAGGATTATTTGGAATGGTTCAGAAGGAGAGGTACCAGCTCCTCTTTGTATGTCTGGTAGAATTTGGCTGTGAACCCACCTACACCTGGGCTTTTTTTGGTTGGTAGGCTGTTAATTGCTGTCTCAACTTCAGCCCTTGTTATTGGTCTATTCAAGGTTTCAACTTCTTCCTGGTTTTGGCTTTGGAGGGTGCAAGTGTTCAGGAATTTAACCATTTCTTCCAGGTTTACTGGCTTATGTGCAGAGAGTTGTTTGTAGTAATCTCTGATTGTAGTTTGTATTTCTGTGGAATCAGTGGTGATATCCCCTTTATCATTTTTTATTGCATCTATTTGATTATTCTCCCTTTTCTTTATTAATCTGGCTAGCAGTCTATTATTTTGTAGATCTTTTAAAAAAAATCTCGTGGATTTATTTTTTTGAACTTTTTTGTGTCTCTATCTCCTTCAGTTCTGCTCTGATCTTAGTTATTTCTTGCCTTCTGCTAGCTTTTGAGATTTTTTTTTGCGTTGCTCCTCTAGCTCTTTGAATTTTGACAATAGAGTATCAATTTTAGATCTTTCCTCACTTCTCATGTGGGCATTTATTACTATAATTTTTCCTCGAGACCCTGCTTTAAATGTGTCCCAAAGATTCTGGTACATTGTGTCTTCGTTCTCATTGGTTTCAAAGAACATCTTTATTTCTGCCTTCATTTCATTGTTTATCCAGTCGACATTCAGGAGCCAGTTGTCCAGTTTCCAAGAAGCTGTGCAGTTCTGAGTTAGTTTCTTAATCCTGAGTTCTAATTTGATTGCACTGTGGTCTGAGAGACTGTTTGTTATTATTTCCATTCTTTTGCATTTGCTGAAGAGTGATTTACTTCCAATTATGTGGTCAATTTTGGAGTAGGTAAAATGCGATGCTGAGAAGAATGTGTATTCTGTGGATTTAGGGTGGAGATTTCTCTAGATGTCTATTAGGTCCACTTGGTCCAGATCTGAGTTCAAGTCCTAGATATCCTTGTTAATTTTCTATCTCACTGATCTAATATTGACAGTGGAGTGTTAAAGTCTCCCACTATTATTGTGTGGGAGTCTAAGTCTCTGTATGTTGTTAAGAACTTGCTTTATGTACCTAGGTGCTCCTGTATTGGGTGCATATATATATATGCAGGATCATTAGCTCTTCATATATGTAGGATCATTAGCTATTCTTGATGCATTGATCCTTTTACCATTATGTAATGTCCTTCTTTGTCGGTTTATAGTCCATTTGATCAGCGACTAGAATTGCAACTCCTTTTTTTTTTTTTTTTTTTTTTTTTTTGCTTTCCATTTGCTTGGGAAATCTTCCTCCATCCCTTTGTGTTGAGCCTATGGGTGTCCTTACACATGAGATTGGTTTTCTGAATACAACACACCAATGGGTCTCGACTTTTTATTCAATTAGTCTGTGTCTTTTGATTGATTGGGGCATTTAGCTCATTTACATTTAGGGTTAATATTGCTGTTATGTGTGAATTTTATCCTGCCATTTTGATGCTAGTTAGATGTTTTGCCCATTAGTTGACACGTTTTTTCATTGTGTCAATGGTCTTTACCATTTGGTACCTTTTTTGAGTGGCTGGTACTGGTTGTTCCTTTCCTTGTTTAGTGCTGCTTTCAGGAGCTCTTGTAAAGCAGGTCTGGTGGTGACAAAAATCTCTCAGCAATTGCTTTTCAATAAAGGATTTTCTTTCTCCTTCACTTATGAAGCTTAGTTTGGCTGGATATGAAATTCTAGGTTGAAAGTTCTTTTCTTTAAGGATGTTGAATATCAGCCCACACTTTCTTCTGGCTTGTAGGGTTTCTGCCAGGAGATCTGCTGTGAGTCTGATGGGCTTCCCTTTGTGGGTAACCTGACCTTTCTCTCTGGCTGCCCTTAGCATTTTTTCATTTCAACCTGGTGAATATGATGATTATGTGCCTTGGGGTTGCTCTTATTGAGGATTATCATCTTTGTAGTGTTCTCTGTATTTCCTGGACTTGACTGGCGGCCTGGCTTGCTAGGTTAGGGAAGTTTTCCTGGAAAATATCCTGAAGAGTGTTTTCCAGCTTGGATTCATTCTCTCTGTCACATTCAGATACACCTATCAAACGTAGATTAGGTCTGTTCACATAATCCCATATTTCTTGGCGGCTTTGTTAATTTCTTTTCACTCTTTTTCCTCTATTCTTGCCTTCTCATTTTATTTCATTGAGTTGATCTTCAATCTCTGATATCCTTTCTTCTGCTTGGTCCATTTAGCTGTTGAAATTTGTGTATGCTTCGCAAAGTTCTCATGCTGTGTTTCTCAGCTCCATCAAGTCATTTATATTCTTCTCTAAGCTGTTTATTCTAGTTAGCACCTCATCCAAACTTTTTCGCTAGGTTCTTAGTTTCCTTGCATTGTGTTAGCACATGTTCTTTTAGCTCTGAGAAGTTTGTTATTACCCATCTTCTGAAGCCTGTTTCTGTCAATTCATCAGATTAATTCTCCATCCATCTTTGATCCCTGGTGAGGAGTTGTGATCCTTTGGAGGAGGAGAGGCATTCTGGTTTTTGGTGTTTTCATCCTTTTTGCACTGTTTTCTTCCCATCTTAGTGGCTTTATCTATGTGTGGTCTTTGTAGTTGGTGACTTTCACATGGGGTCTCTGAGTGGACAACCTTTTTGTTGATGATGAAGTTCTTTTTTTGGTTTCTTAGTTTTCTTTCTAATAGGTCCCTCTGCTGCAGGACTGCTGGAGTTCCATTCCAGACACTGTTTGCCTGGGGATCACCCATGGGGGTTGCAGAACAGTAAGAATTGCTGCCAGTTTCTTCTTCTGTTATCTTCGTCCCAGAAGGGTACCTGCCAGATGTCGGCCTGAGCTCTCCTTTATGAGGTGCCTCTTTATGTATACTGAAGTCAGGGAGCTGCTTGAGGAGACAGTCTGTCCCTTATAGGAGCTCAAGTGCTGTGCTGGGAGCTCTGTTGTTCCATGTGGAGCTGCTGGGCAGGTACTTTAAAGTCTGCTGCAGCAAAACTCATAGCTACCTCTTTTCCCAGGTGCTCTGTCCTAGGAAAGTTGGCTTTATTTATAAGTTCCTGTCATGCTGCTGCCTTTTGTCATAGATGTTCTGCCCCTCATGGAGTATTCTAGTCACAGTCTGCCAGCAGAGGCATTGCTGAGCTGCCCAGGCTCTGCCCAGCTGTGTGTGAACTGCCTTGGTAGTGGTGGTCACCATTCCCCCCGCAGAGCTGGACCATCCTGGGTTCAGCTGCACTTGCTGCAAAACTCTCAATCCAGAGCATTTCAGATTGCTTGTTTTGTGGGGGTAGTATCTGCCAGGCCAAATCACCTGACTCCCTGTCTCTCCCCACTACCTTTCAGTTCATTGGATGGCTCTGTCTCCCAGGTGTTCCAGGTGCCAGTTGAAATGGCAGCCCAGATTTGTGTGAGTTTCAGTGCACCAACGTGTCACCAGCTGAAACTGCCATGCTGAAAGCTTATGGCACTGTTCAGCCCAGGAATCTCCTGGTCTGTGGGCAGTATAAATTTGTTTGGAAATGTGGTGGGCACTCACCCTCTGCATTGTTCTTGCTGGGAACTGCACTCCACAGCCATTCCTATTTGGCCATCTTGGATCCTCCTCCAGAGAGATCTTAATCTCACAGTATTTTTATCCATTGCTATCTCTAGGACTAAATATTTGTGAGACATTAATGCAAATATAAAGGGCATTCAAATGCAAAAAAGTAATATACAATATTATAGGGCATTAAATCCTAAATGGATAACTGTTACAGCTATCTACCATTAGAGTCAAATCTCTGTTCTTTGCCTTTATTTCACATCACAAGATTCTTTTAAATAAAGAAAATATTGAGGAAGAAAAACTACCAAAAGTAGATAAAGAAAAGACTGCTAACCAGTATAAAAGTAGTACAAAATCTTCCTGTCAAATTCATTTTCAAAACTTCTTTTATTTTTATGGCCTGCCTTGGTTGCAACTTGCCATTTTTGGGTCAATCCAAGGTATGAAGGAAAAAAGTCATGCCGGCACTTGGAGGCATTAAGGTTAATGTGAAAAACAAGTCAAGAAAATTCAAACTGAGATGTTCATGACCTCATAACTACCAGAGAAGCCATTGTTGCTAACTGAATACACAACTGACCCTCCAGATTTGATTAATGATGTGTGCTTCCATAAATGTCCCTATGTCATAATTCCTATTTTATGTCTTAAATCAAATTAATCATTTTCCACATTCCTTTTTGGTCTGTTTTGTGCCTAGGTTAACATTGATCTATTGTAGCCAAAAATAAATTGAAATAGGATGTGCTGGAAATATTTGATGCATATCCTTGGATCCTATAAAATTTACTTCACAATATGCTTTTGCATTTCAAGATTTTTTTCCTATAGTAGAGTTCAGGGTCTTGGTTCACATGATTACCCAGTCTTCATTATGAACTATAAGTCATCCAGAAGTTAAAGGTGTTTCTGAATATTACCTCAAAAGAGACACCAGAGTTTTACCTTGCTTTCATATCTCTTTTATTTCCCGAATAATAATGAGAATAAACCACATTCAGAAAGCAAAGTCTATATATAAATATTCAGAACACTGATACTTAAAGCATGGGACTTTTTTTAAAAAAAAACGTATACTCTAAAGGAGTTTTATTTATGGAGAATTATTAGAAGCTACTCTTTCAAGATGATTTCATTTTGGCCACATTTGGCATCCTATCAAATGGGAAAATAATTTTAATATTTTTTTAACTTAAAAGACGTTAGACTATGAAATGGTAAGAAATTTGAATTCTGTAAGTATCAACCGCAGATAATTTTTAAAATGTGGTTAATCTGCTTTGCGTAAATTGGAAAAGACTTCTGTCAGAAAAAATAGAACATATTTAACTTGGAGAAAGAAAAACTGCCTTTTATTTTTAAATAAGAGTTTTCTGTTTCAGAGCAGTGGTACTTGGCTGTTTCAAAGTAGATCTGTTTGATTACAAATCCAAAGAAAATGTTCTGAGAACAGTAACTTGTTTTCTCTAGTTTTAGAACTTGCTGTAAGACCCATTCGGCTGGTGAAAGCTTACTTTCACAAAGATTTTGTGTTAGCAAATAACTCTAGGAAATGATCCCAGTGAGAAAAATATACAAAGTCGTATTCATAGCTAGACTTGGCTTGAATCAGTAAAATGACAAAATCAAATTCCTGTTATCCTGTATTAGGTGTGTAGCAGATTTTAATTATCCCAAATTAGGAGACATTATCATTCTTGCACTTGAACAGATCTATTTTGATAAACCATGAATCTTTTTTCATGCTACTTGTAGATTTTTTTTTACCTAAACCACATATTGATATTTTTTCCAAAAAATATTATTCAAACCATCTTTCTTGTTCGATAACACTGTATTTCAAGTTTACTCCCATTTTCAGATTGTAAACTCCATGAACTAAGAGTCCTCCCCTTATTCATCTTTATATTTTCAAAGAAGTTATCAGGATGATTAGACAGTTTTCAGTGCTTATTCACTTATTAAGTTACTCTATTAGCAGTCTTTGTATGAAGACATCATAAAATCATAGAGACAAAGACTATAATAGTCTTGACTCTTTGAGTTGCAAGAAACAAAAAAAAAAACATTAACTCAAGCAAACAAAGAATTTATTGATTCCATGTAATTAAAAAGTCCACAAAGCTGTCTGACTACAGGTGTGTCTGGATCCAGGAACTCCAATAATATTATTGGAGCTCTCTCTGTATTTCTAAGATGTGTTTCTCTTTCCCTGTTTATTGCCTTCCCATATGTAGTGGTTTCTTCCATGTAGCCAAGTAAGGTGGTCATAAATAGCATCAGTAAATTACCCTTACAATTTATGTGCACAAAGTAACGATGATTGTGTTTTTGAGACCTGAGCAGAAAGTACTCTGATTGGCTTTGTTTGCAACATGCACTCATCCCTAAATCCATTAATGTCCAGATATACAGGCTTGTCAATCATGTATGTTCTTTACTAATGCACTCTTAGGAATTAATCATTCTATTTTTTTTAATGAAAAAACTGAAGCCAGGAAATAAATGCCTTAAAGAATGTCACACAGTAAGTAAGTAGCATATTTAGACAATGCTGATATAATTTTAATGATGGGCTAGGTAACAAAATAGAATATTAAAAAGATACGGTAAGAGATCATTAGTATTTAACTGTATTGACATACACTTTCAAATGTTAACATACTTAAACATAGATTTCAAAGTAACTGTAAATTTTCAAAGATCAACTTGGCATTTGTCTGCCTGTATTTCTTTTTCCTTTTTAAAATTTTTGTTTTAATTTCTCTGCCTGTATTTCTTAAGGAACTTTTGGGCATCCACAAAGATGGTAGAACTAAACACTAGAACACAAATTCTACAAACTCAGTGGAGTAACTTTCCAACCAGTTCTGTAATGGATTTCCTGGAGATTATTGAAATTAAAATATTTTTTCTTTGTATTTCTAATATTTTTTAAAACTTCTTACTAATCTTTTAAAAATAGACTGTTGTTTGCTATTACAGGGTTTTTAATAAAGGAGTTACTCAATCTTAATGTATTCATTATCAACTTGGTGAAAATGCTCCTTACTGCAGTTAAGAAGTTCTACACATTTTAGAACCTGCTCATTCCTCTTGGTAACCCTTGCTCCCTTACCTCCTGATTTACCCCAACCCAAATTTCCCATGACTTGGAGGATGCCAAATGGCTCCCGAAATATCCACAACTTAGGCCAGGTGTGATGGCTCACACCGGTAATCCCAACAATTTGGGAGGCCATAAGGTCAGGAGTTCAAGACCAGCCTGAGTAACATGGTAAAACCCTGTCTCTACTAAAAATTAAAATTAAAATATTATCTGGACATGGTGGTAGGTGCCTATTATCCCAGATAGTTGAAAGGCTGAGGCAGGAGAATCACTTGAACCAGGAAGGAGGAGGTTGCAGTGAGCTGAGATTGTGCCACTGCACTCTAGCCCGGATAACAGAGTGAGACTGCATCTCAAAACAAACAAAACAAAAAACAATCCCACAATTTAGTACAATGAGATACATTTAACAATGACGTAGAGGCAACTGGAAATTAGAGTCTGGATTTGAGTTAATATAAAAGATGCATTTTCTTTAAAACCTATCATCTTTGAGAGAGGTCAAATATTTGAATTTGAGCTTTCCAAAAGCCAACAGAAAGAGGGAAGCTAGATTACTTACTTATATGACTCACAGCATCTATCTAAGTTAAAGAAAACAAGTTATCTCTTGTGACTAGTGTAATGGGTTAACTCAACCTCCTAAGAAGTTGAACAACATGCAAGGTGACAGCATAGAATTCAAGCAGATTTAAGAAAAAAAACCAGATTGATACTGAGTCAAAGTGTTGTCATCCAAATGACTGGTTCTCTGATAATCTGTTTAACTGTGGAATAGATTTTAGAAAATCTGGATAAATAATATATATATTCTTCACTCACTTGTTCATTAATTCATTCATTCCTGAAAAATTGATGTTTTTCTTTATTCTGTGCACTGTGAAATATAGCATTAAAAAGATACAGCTGTCCCTGTTGTATTTTAAACTGATAATGTCAGAGCTGGAACAGATATCATTCATATTATAATGCAATGTTATTTGTATTTTATTGTAATACTTATTATGAAAATACACAGTATTATGGGACATTATTGCAGAAAATGCTAAGCTCGACAAGAAGATCACAGACAGCCTCACAGGTGGGCAAGGGTAAAAGATGAAAGAGGGAAGGTAATGACCGTTCCAAGCACAGGGTATAGCACATGACTATAAAACTTTAACCTAATTAAAGGAAATTTAGTATATCCATAAGAGCAAGAGTTAACATTAGGGAGAGAGAGGCAGGAACAAGATAGTAGAAGGCTTTGTAAAACCTAAGAAGGAGTTTGGATTTCATCCAAAGATCAATAGAAATCACTGAAGGATGTTAAGTAGAAGGACGGTATAATCTGATTTGAATTTTTGTTGCCTTAGCTCAGAAGTCAGGAAAACACTGATAATGGTCTAGATGAGGGTAATGGCAGTAGGACTGGACAGGTGTGAATAGATTCAAGAGACAGAAAGCACATTTAGTGAGACCCAGTGATTGATTGGAGAGGAGAAACAGGAAGATTTCACTTCCTGGCAGCTAATAAATGAAAAACACTTTGTCTACTAAGACAATACCTAATTCATGAAATAAAACCATGTCATTTATTCACAAGATAATTTTTATTTTTTCTTTTAATTGTAGGGAAAAATGCACATTTTACTCAAACGTGTTATCAAATTTTAATTCATAAGGTTTTTAAAGGGAAGCTGAAGTGTACCACTGTTTTATCCCAATGGATATTGTTACATGATTCATCCAAAAATTGCTTCTACTAATTCTGACTTCCAAAGTCATATTAAGGGGAAAGTTAGTCACAAGCATCAGTAACATGTATCTATATAGAAATTATAAAGTTAGTCTATAATCAAGTACTTTCCCACAGAGTCAAAGAGCAAGGAGAGTTCAATAAACGCTTCAAAAAATCAATACCATTCCTAATAGATTGCTTCACATGTTGACAGAGAGTGTGGCAGTTATGAATATGAGAACAGCTCTTCCTAACATCTAATGTCCATTCTCCCACAAACAGTGTTGGCCTGAGAGACCCCAAATTACAAAGTATAAAAAAGAAAATGTACATGTATTTTAGAGAAGACGTATAACAATAATTGGTACCTAATTTGCAGCTATCTCTTCAGAAAGTGAAATGACTGTACTGCTGATCCAGCCACTATGGGCAATAGCATAACGTTGGTTAAAGGGTAAAAGTTGACATGGTTAATCTTATGATTCAGAACAAAAGACAAGGAATCTTCTTGGTACATTTCTATTGTTCTATTTTTTTTAATTTTTTTATTTTTTTGAGACAGAGTCTCACTCTTTCACCAAGCGCCAGGCTAGAGTGCAGTGGTTTGATCTCGGCTCACTGCAACTTCTGCCTCGCGGGTTCAAGCAATTCTCCTGCCTCAGCCTCCCAAGTAGCTGGAACTACAGGTGCGCACCACCGTGCCCAGCTAATTTTTTGTATTTTTTAGTAGAGACGGGGTTTCACCATGTTGGCCTGGATGGTCTCCATCTCTTGACCTCATGATCCGCCCGCCTCAGCTTCCCAAAGTGCTGGAATTACAGGCATGAGCCACCGCGCCCAGCCTGTTAGTTTTTAAAATCAGCTATATTTATTAGTCATCGCTAAAAGACAAGAATTAGAAAAAATCATGCCCCTGATAAATTCTTACCTATTGAGCTTGGTTTGTAAAGCTGAGAAAATAATCTTAATGTCAACCAAGAGTTGAACTCATCAGAAATATCAACATTTAATAACACCTGAAATTTATTTTTGTGATAAAAAAACATGTAATGGAAAATGTACTATCTTAACCATTTTAAGTGTACAGCTTAGTAGTGTTACATATGCACACATTGTTTAAAACATCTCCAGAACTGTTTCATCTTGCAAATCTGAACCCTAATAACCATTAAACAACACCCATTTTTCTCTTCCTTCCAGCCTTTGGTAGCCACCATTCTGCTTTCTGTTTCCATGAATTTGCCTACTTTAAATACCCTATGTAAATGAATTCATACAGTATCTATTTTTGACTGATATATTTCACTTAGCATAATGTCCTCAAGTTTCATCCATGTTGTAGGAGGTGATAGGATTCCTTTCCTTTTCAAAGTTGGATAATTGTCCATTGTATGTATATGTCACATTTGCTTGGTCCACCCGTTTACTGATGAAAATTTGAGTTGCTTCTTCATTGGCTACTGTGAATAGTGCTGCTATGAGCAAGACTGTGCAAATATCTCCTCAAGCCCCACACTCTGTCTTTCCCTATTGAGTAACCTTATCATCCCTTGGAAAACCACATACATAAGGGTTTATTTCTGGACTCCCTAATTTATTCCCTTGATCTATTTGTTTGTCTTTATGCCAGGACTACACTGTTTAGTGAAAATTGGTAATATATTTTAAGATCAACAAGTATAAGCCCTTTAATTGTTTTAATCTCAAAATTGTTTTTGCCTTTTGGAGACTGTAGAGAATATGAGTTTTAGAATGAACTTTCTATTTCTACAAAAAATGCCATTAGCATTTTGATAAGGATTGCATTAAGTCTGTAGATTGCCTTGGATAGTATGGACATTTTAGTAATATTAAGTCTTCTAACTCATAGACCTGGGCTACCTTTCCATTTATTGTGTCTTCCTTAATTTCTTTCAGCTACATTTTCTAGTTTTCAATTTACAAGTCTTTTTCCACCTTATTTAGGTTTATTCCTAAGTATTTTATTCTTTTTGATGCTATTATAAATGAAATTGTTTCCTTTGTTTCTTTTTGGATCGTTCATTTTTGATGTACAGAACTGCTTTTTGTAAGTTGATTTTGTCTATCCTGTAACTTACTGAGTTTTCTCATTAGCTGCAATAGTTTTTTTTTTTTTTGAGATGGAGTTTTGCTCTTGTTACCCGGGCTGGAGTGCAATGGCGTGATCTCAGCTCACCACAACCTCCGCCTCCTGGGTTCAGGCAATTATCCTGCCTCAGCCTCCTGAGAAACTGGGACTACAGGCGCGCACTACCTTGCCCAGCTAATTTTTTGTATTTTTAGTAGAGACAGCGTTTCACCATGTTGACCAAGATGGTCTCGATCTCTTGACCTCATGATCCACCCGCCTCGGCCTCCCAAAGTGCTGGGATTACAGGCGTAATCCCAGCTGGCCTTGGCCTCCCAAAGTACTGGGATTACCGCGCCCGGCCTGGCTTTTTTTTTATGTGGTATCTTTAGGACTTTCTACATATAAGGTCAAGTCATCAGTAAAAATAGATAATTTTACTTCTTTCTTCCTTGCCACTTCATATGCCTTTTTATTTTGGCCCAATTTCTCTGCCTCCTCAAATTGTCCTATAATCCAGGTTTTGTTTTTTGTTTTTAGTTTTTTGGGGTTTTTTTGGTGTTGTTAGTTAGATCCATTTGGTTTGGTTTATGTGGTTTATAAATTATTGGCTTTTGATATTTGATCATCATGTGCATTAAAATTATTAACAGTCTTATTAAACAAGACACCAGGTTCATAAAAGACTATTTTTGCCAATAGACCTAGTTTTAAATTCAGCAATTCAATGATAGAAGAAATAAAAAGAATCTTTCTTTATGAAGCAGTAAAAGTAATTTTCAAATGTTTATTTTGGAAAATATCAAATATATAAAATGTATAGTATAGTAAATACTCCTTCATGAGTATCTTTTTAATACACTTCAGCAGCTGTAACAATGATCAAGTTTGGAAAACCTTATATTATGTCTATGCTCATCAATTTCTTTCCTCTTCCAGATAATTTTGACTCAAAGATAGTGTATCATTTTATCCACATATATTTTAAAATATATGCATGAAGACTTTAATTACAATAATATAATTATACTGAAATATTGGGTACTTCCTCCTTGGTATTATAAAATACGTAGTATTTGTTCAAATTTTCTGGTTTATCTCATAAAATTTTAGGTCATTTCAATCAATGTCAATTAAGATTACACAGTGCAATTATTTGTTGTATTTCTTGAATTTTATATCATCTGTAAGTGCCTCCTTTCTCTACTTTTTCCTTATGATTTATTTGTTTAAAACATTGAATCAGCTTTTCTAAGGAGTTTTTCATAGACTAGGTTTTACTCATTTCATCTCAGTGGTATTGCTTGACACATTCGTCTCTCTCTTACGTCTCCCTTGAATTGGTTGTGTGATTTAGAGATTTGATCAGATGTATGTTCAGGGTTTTTGTTTCTGATAGGTCACTTGTTAGCTTGGTCAGGATTACTTCATAAGTGGTCTTAGTCTTTCATTCAAAAGAATTTTTGTTTTTCTCTAGGAAGTAGCTTTTCTCTGCCTAGATTATTAGAACAAATAATAATATTTTGTAGTTGCATAGTTCTTAACAAATTGAAGTTACTGTCACATACAAAAATATACTCATCCTTAAAATATCCTGAAATGTATGTGATAGGTCCAGGACTGGATTTTACCCAACTTACAAACTAACAAGAAAGCCTGTTATTACTGAGGGATGTTGGCAAAAACCAAGAGATTCCAGGGTCAGAGGCCAAGGAATGTATTATTCATGCACGAGAAGCATGAACATCAGCATATTTATGTTACTTGCCTTCTCTGGGTTCTTTGAGAGTGATGTGAAATAGTCCAGATGAATGCCACATATTACTTGGGTTTGTGGCATGGCTGGGTAATTCTTAGCTTGGGGACCACCAAGTTTACAGTAAGCAGTAAGGAAGCATGTGCTTTTGTTGGGAGAGGAACAACTATCTTATCTCTCAGGTTCCTAGGCATGTAAATAACCTTTAAAAATGTCCCATGAAAAAGTGATCAGATCCTTATAGTCAAGGCACAACACAGAAAAACAAGTAAGATTACTATAGACCCAAAAAAACATGTATCTCCCAACGATGAGTTTTTTTCATACATAGTTTTTTTCATATTTCCAATGACAAGATTAAGGTTTACAGTGAATTAGGGTCACACAGTAAACAAGACAGCCAGGACTAAAACAATTAGAAAAACAGAAATACATTCATCAGCAAAAACTGATGCCCAAAATTAATGGAATATTTTCAAATTGCTGAAATAAAAACAATTGTCAAAATACAAAAATTTTTATAATACTTAACAATCATTCAAAAGTAAGGAAAAAATAAGAATGATTTTACCATTCAGATGGTCACTGAAAACAATGATCTGGGAGGAAAAAAAAACGAATGAAAGGACTTCGATCCATTAATTTATTAACTCCTTCAACAAGTATTTTTTGAGCAGCAACTGTGTGCCAGACATTTTTCCTGCTATTGGAATTATAATAGTTGAAGAAGCAATAAATACCATTAAATTATTTTTAGTAACTGAAGTACATGACAGGGGAATGGATGCAGCAAACCACCATGTCATGTGTATACCTATGTAACAATCCTGTGCAATCTGCACATGTACCCCAGAACTTCAAGTATAATGATAACATAAAAGAAAAAAAACCCACAACGTGTATTCCTCCTTTTAATCTCTTCACCTCTCCAATCTGTATCAATCTGGAACTTTACTTCTGCTGAACCAGTGTATTTCCTTTTATTAAACACTAAATGCTATCCAATCCCTTAGAACCATAGCCTAGATTTTTTTAGTCTAATTCTCTGAGCTTTTAGCAAATATTCATTCAATTGAATTGAATTGATTCTAGTTGAATTTAATTAAATTGATCCAAGTACATCTGTGTTTCATCAATGCCAACAGTAAGGTTACTGAGAGCTAAAGAAACAACAAACACTTATAAACTATATGGTTGAATTTGAGACTAAAGAAAGACAGGTATATTTCCAAAGGCATCCACTGTCCCTCCACTCTTTTGGTATTCTTAGGGAGAATCTTAGATGGCTAGCACATATAAAAATAGCTCAGACCTGAAGGGTTAGATCACAAAGAGCAAACAGATCAAAAGCAGAATGTGGCTCTGCATTTTATAATGTCTAAAAAGAGTAAGGTTTCGTGGTTCATTAACCAGGCATTACTCATTGCTTCCAAATATTACACGTGAATGACATTGTTTTTGTCCTTGAGAAAACAGCTGTAATTTGACTAAATCTGTCATCAATGTTGCTAAATGACAAGTGAGAAAATAAACAGCTAATGTGGCTATGTAGCTAACTATTCTTTAAAGTAATCATAATTACAGAGTAACAGTGCAACTGTTATCTTTGTACCGAAGGCAGAATCTTAGGACAGAGAGACAGGACCTCATATTTCAGAATTTGCCCAGCCACCCTTTGCCCCTGGCTGTTAGGCAATAATGTGATTAATCATGATTTTGTGCGCTAGAGCTGGAAGACGCTTTGGAGGTGTCCATTCCAGTCCCTTCATTTTATGAATTAGGAAACTGAGGATGTCCAAGGATAACGGGGAAAAGAAGCAGGCTTGATTGATTTTGTAAGTGACAGTTACTTCTTGCTATCTTATTGTAAATCAGTTATTTAAGAACTTTGTTTTTAACATTGACCCCACTTTCATACTAATTCTTAGAAAGAATTTACAGTGAAGAAAGGTATTGTTTAGCTTTTCGGTATAACTTTCTCCATCACAGGGAAATGAACTCAGTGATATTTCTACTGCTAGAATGCTGACCCTATTCTACAACGAAATATATTATTTAATGTTCTAATTAAATCTCACTCACCTCATAAAACAAGCATGGAAATATATCAGGGTCTGCAAGTACAGAATGTGAAAGTTCTGAGGAAAAGATAGAAATAATGGAAATCTGGCAGAAGACTTAACCAGAGGAGAAAGTTACAAACAAAATAGATTTCCTTGATAAGTCTTTTTGCATTTTGTTGTACTTTCACAAGAACTGTGTGTGTGTGTGTGTGTGTTCCTGCTTTTGTGTATTTACACAAATGTTTATGTTCTCTTCACCCTGTATTATGACTTTGGACACAGGCAGTTCACATCATGAAGTAAAAAGTTAGGCAGTTATTTTTTATTTTCCAAATATATTCACTTGGTATTTTGGAAATCCTGATTGGTATTATCTATAAAATATATAAATAATTGGCAATCATATATCCAAAAAATACTGAATACAGTTCCTGGAACAAACAGAAAGTCAACAAACATTTACTGATTTGAAATGTTTAAACCAGTAAATGTCCAGCGTATTTCCAGGAGTGGTGAGGAGGCTTATTTCTGGAACACTGGAAAGCAAGGAGTGTTCCTAGAACCCTTATATTCTCTGTGTCCTAGAACTCCTATATTCACTGCTCAAAGATACAGTTGGAATGAAAATTATTGTTAAGTCTCCATTTGGCTACAGCTGGAGACATGAGTGTTTCACAGGCTGTCATATTTTCTTCTCAACAAATTTTGAGAAAAATCGTTGAGATAATCATTCTAGGCCAGAAAAGCTTCTAATGTACCTCTCCCTCCTGATGAAGTTGAATATATTGTGATCTATAAAGGGAAACATAAATGCTTTATATGTGATACACTTATTCTGTGTTTCAGAAAATGCAAAATTGTGGCACAATTCCTTTGATAAGCTTGATATTTCATATATTTAAAAGATAAGAAAATATGCCAGAGAAATGCTGACTTGACATGTCTTTGGACCCTAACATCCATGTTCTCAGCCTCATTCACTGTCAGCTATATTGACATGATGTACGGTGCCTGAAAGAGTGGAATTGTGTTTTATTTATTATTTAATCTTATACAAGTCAAGCAGAAAGTACCTAGCTCTGAGAGGGGGATAAGCTAGGATGTGTAACTTTAGGTAGCATGCACTCCTTGGAAATAAAATTAAAAATGAAATATTCAATTTAATTCAAATTAGACTAAGGCAGGTAAATCTATTCCTAGAAGACATGTTTTTCACAGCTCTATTTTATTTATTTAATTCTATTCAATAATCGCAATGTCAGTATGTTCACATTAGAATAATGAATTCTTCAGTAGATAGCAGTCTAAATTTTGTAAATAACAGGTCTAATGTGCAGCCTCCCATCCCAAATCTGTGCACAGAATCTATTCAAAAGGAAATGCTTTCTGTAAGAAAAAGAATGATCAAATATTACATGCTGCAAATAGAAAAGTTTATGTCGAATTCACCTGAACTCTATTCTCATTAAATTCTCTTCCAGTGAATCTAAGCATTTAGAGTTATATAAAGATGTGTGATACAAATGGCGATTTTCATGAGATTTCCTATTGCTCTCAAATCTTAGAAGCAGTGGTTTCTACATAAGTATTATCTTAGCATTGATGCTTATAAAACGCTGATATAAAATATCCTTCCTATTATAACTTGACATAGTAGCTCACCTATAAAACCTAAATCTGACATTTTAATTTTTAGGCATCATGTTTAAATACTACCAAAATATTATTCCAAGCATTTCTTGGTCTTCTAAGATATAAATATGAAATAAAGTAGTATTAAATCAACTGTTAGTGACAGACATATATATAAATATTATATGCATATGATTTTTCATGTAATATATATGCATACAACATTTGTATTATATATATGTAACATGGTAGAAGAAGGGTAGAAAGATCAGATATAAGAAATACATCACAGGATTTATTATTTATTATAAGAAATTGGCTCACAGGATTATGGAGACTAGCAAGCCCCAAGATCTGTAGGGTGAGTCCACAAGCTGCAGACCCAGGAAGGCCCATGATGTATTTCCAGTCTGAACCAGAGGGCCTGAGAACTAGGAGAATCTAAAATGGAGTTCCAATTCAAAGGCCGGCAGGCTTGTGACGTCTCAGTTTGAAGACACGCAGAGGTTTCTCTCTTGCTCAAGAGTCAGCTTTTTGTTCTATTCAGTACATTAACTGATTATATGGGGGCCTGCCCACACTAGCGAGTACAATCTGCTTTACTCAGTCTACCTATTAACATGTTAATCTTATTCAAAATACCCACCCCGAAACACTCAGAATAATTTCTAACCAAATATCTGGACATCCCATGGCCCAGTAAAGTTGACACATGAAATTAACCATCACACTATCTATATAGATTCATAGTAGAGGAGGATTTAGAGTCAGGATGACAAAATCATCCATCACATTAACATAATGGTAATTTTAATATTCATGATTTTGTTTGATTTTAATTAGTAAGTTTATTGTAGCCTATATCATAAATACAAAGGTATCTAGTTGTACATGTGTACATATTTAACTAACATTGTAACTAAAATCAGTTTTCTACACTGGGGAAATATATATACATATTTTAAAAAGTTTTTCCATTTAAAATGACTCTAAGCCTCACAATGTTGAGAAACCACATGTATTAGTCCACTCTCACAATGCTATAAAGAACTGCCTGTGACTGGGTAATTTACAATGGAAAGAGGTTTAATTGACTCAGTTCTGTAGGGCTGGTGAGGCCTCAGGAAACCTACAGTCATGGCAGAAGGGGAGGCAAACACATCTTTCTTCACATGATAACAAGAGAGAGAAGTGCTGAGTAAAGGGGGGAAAAGCCCCTTATAAAACCATCACCTCTAGTGAGAACTCCCTCACTATCATAACTGCATGAAGGAAATGTCCACATGATCGAATTATGTCCCACATGGTCCCTCCCCCAATACATGGGGATTACAATTCAAGATGAGATTTGGGTAGGGACACAGAGCCAAACCATATCATCATATTACATAGAAAGACACTGTCCCAAGATAATACTTTAATAAAATATAGATTTTGTTTTGGGGCCACATTTGGTATTGAGTGTGGATTCATGTTTTTCTTAATTTAAGTGAATCCGATTGTTGTAGTGAGTTTTGTAATCCTACCTGGCATCCACAATTACTGCTCTATTTATGCATTACAGAATGAGTCGGGGATAGAATAGCAACATCCCAGATCTTTTCAGTTTGTCGCAGCTTTAGTATTCCATAAACAAGCTAATATTTGCTAATATTAGTGAGAGTGTTATCAGAGACTTTAATCACATGCATAATGTGTTCTCTCTGGTTTTAAGTGACAGTATTCAGACAATAATTTTGTTTTGACCAAGATTTAGATAATTTCTAACTGACTTATCTGCAAAAAAATTTCTTGAATTTTGCTTCATGCATCCAAGGAGATTAAACAAAACAGAATTAGGTGGATATTTTGAAAAGGCATATATACTGTAGATTATTATTTAGAAATAAAAAGTATGCCCATCTTGAAGTCTTTCTTTTATAATGCATTTTCACCATTGTTGGTGTTAGAACTATACACCTCAGTTTGCCCTCTTTGCAGAGGTAGTGAGATATTCTAAGACTACATGGAGATGCAGATGGAGTACCATTTCTGTTGTCCCCATTTACTCTTATTCCATTGTGTAATATTCTCCACGACCCACTTACGTGGATGCATTCTCTCTGGATTTTATACTCGGAAATAAATTTTCCCCACCGAAGTCTGTGCTAAAATTGGCCCTTTCTCAGAACAATGTTTATTCCTTAGAGAACCAATATCCTTTTCTACATCATAATACTCTTGAAACAATAAACTTCTTCTTGCAGAGGTTCCATACTCTTCTAAAAGTTAGGGAGCAGAGTTCTATGGGAAACCCGCAGGAAAGCTTAGTTTACCTCAAGTTCCCTGGAAATAGGTGAGCCACTGTGATATGGTTCGGATTTGTGTCCCTGCCCAAATCTCATGTGAAATTGTAATCCCCAGTATTGGATGAGGAGCCTGCTGAGAAGTGATTACATCATGGGGCAGATTTCTCTTTTGCTGTTCTCATGGTAGTGAGTTCTCATGAGATCTGGTTGTTTAAAACTCCCCCTTCACACTCTTCTTCCTTCTCTAGCCATGTGAGACATACGTGCTTCCCCTTCACCTTATGCTATGATTGCTACTTTCCTGAGGCCTCCCCAGCAATGCTTCCTGTGCAGCCTGGGGAACTGTGAGCCAATTAAACCTTTTTTTTTTTTTTAATAAATTACCCAGTCTCAGGTAGTTCTTTACAGCAATTTGAGAACAGACTTAATACACTCTGTCTTTAGCTGGGTATGTTGTATAAAGATTTATTTTTCATGTATAGTTAATGTTTATTAAGCCTATGTTCTTCAGGAATTTTTTTATTCAACATATATCAAGTGCCAGCTCTATAGCAGCTCACCCTTCCCACAAAGTAAATAATCATCTTTTCTGAAATTTGGACATGTAAGCACCTATAAGCAGTGGAATTATCTTTGTAGTAACAATTATTTGATAATAGAGATGACTATTATTTCTAACTTGCTGAGTTCCCATTTACTCTGCACAATGTGTGACTAGCTTTTTTTAATAGTGAAGGTAGTTTGTTTTAGGGAAGAGAATCATCTTCTTGAGGACTCACTGACGTAGAACTGAGAGTCAGGAGGCTGGCATGTTATTTCTGGCTCTGTCACCTACTCTCCAAATGAAATTTGCTTGCCAATTCACTTTGCCTACATTGGCCTCTAATAGTCAAATAAAAATCGTATTTCCATTCTGTATAAAACTATTAAAATATTTTTCATATTTATGATTTCATTGAATTTTCATACCTATCCATCCTGGGAAAGGGCCTTATTACGATGCAAAGTGTACAGATGAAGAAACTGAATCTCAATGGCTATAAGAATTTTATAAGGTTTCTAGAGCTTGACCCCAGCTTCTTTCTACTATGCTTCATTGCCCCCTAGCATGGATTCTATGAGTTATTAGCTCGAACTTAAATTAATTAAAAAGAAATAATTAAATGCTTATTTATATATCAAATACATTTTTACTAACATATATTATTTTAAAAACCATCAGTTAGTAAAAACACGTTTGATACACTTAGTAAATGCAGGGTACTATGAAGAGCTACTTATAAGCCCTACAAATAGAAGAAAAAATAAATATAATCACAACTTTGAGGGGCTTAAAATCAAGTAGATGAGCTCAATACATAAACTTAAATATAGGTTACAAAAATATAGAGAAATATGGACATATATGACATGTATGTATGTGTGTGTGTATATATATATTTATTTATAAATAGATCTTAAGCTGGGTGATAATAAGAAAACACACTCACTGGGGTAAAACACTGCAGTGTTTATAATTGGAAAGTGTACAAGGACAGGGACAGAAAGAACTGGCACAATTGTCATTAGACAGATCCACACCAGAAAACCACATTAGGTGGAAAACTAGGCACTGCATTATCATATGTCACATGGGATTAGATACCGAGGAAACAATGAAATATGGGTTGGAGAGGGAACAAGTATGGATGTTATTTATTCCAGGAGATGTAGTGCAAGCATAGAAAAATTTCCATACTGGGTCAGGTAAGGTGATCCTGTAATATTTTTATTACATCCATATAGTTTCCCTGCTTTCAATATGAGTGTTCTCTCCTCACACATGCATCTGTTATTTTCATAAGATCTTGTTGACCCAAGGTACAGCAAATAATGTCTTTAATTAGGTTACATAGTTCCATCATCTAAATAAATACACATCTCTGGTTGAGAACACCACAGGGGCAAGCAGAAAAACATCTTCACAGCCTAAGGTCTCATCCTCATGTGTGTGGTGTGCTATGAATATCTTCATGGATAATGTTGATGTTATTCTCAGAAATGATAGCAATGACTGTCTTTCTATATTTTGTTTACCTATCCCCTGGGCCCATGGAATTGTTTCTTTAAGAATAATGTATACAAAATATTTAGAGGTTGAAATATTAAGTTACATAAACAGATTTATAGTATATATGATAGATAGGATATGCAATCAAAGATAATTTATGTCCATTTAATAAAGGTAATAAGCATCACCATCTCTCTTGCACAATATTCTTAGACATTTTGACAATTTTAAGGTTCTAAGGATTAGCTGTTTAATATTTTTCACTTACTGAAGTAAAACAGAGGCAAATTTTTTCCTGAAGTTAATTTTCACCTTTCATATGAGTGTTCACATTATACTTGCTGAAGCTAATTTTTAACAAAGACTAGTAATTAAAAATGGCACCTATTCAATCAATGTCCAATCCAGTGCTGAATGATATGCATAATGGGTTCAACAGAAAAGTCTAAATGAAAAGAAATATTTAAAGGGCCAAAATTATAGCAATTCTTAACATTCCAACTATCTCCAGAGCTCTAGCAAGTTTCTTGGCAAAATGAACCATTGATCGGTATTTTTATTCAAAATAGTCTTCATATCAGGGATGATCATCAAGAATAATTAAGATCTACAGCAGGGGTGCTGATCAATTAGAACAGACACTGACATGGACTACGTCAGGCAAACTGAATGCCAACCGTGCCACAGGCATAGCCAGAGAGTCATGACAGAGCTTCGGTGGCCAGACTTCGGAAACTTTAAGTAAGTTCCCATCAAAATGACAGATTGATCAGACATGCCTAATTGTATTCCCTTCTGCAATCCCACTAAAATAGAGATGACCTTTTTTTCTTTTAACAAAAACTTAAATTTACTGAGAGCAGATGAATCAGAAGAAGAGATAGCAATAACAGTATCTGGAAGCTGGAGAGCAGATGGTACGTGATACCTAACATAGAGTGCTCAAGAAAGCCAACTCCATCACAGCATTGGGGAAAGCAGAGAACCAACTCAATTTGCTCTATAGAATCCTCAAAAGATATAGGGATAGGCCTGGCACAGTGGTTCACACCAGTAATCCCATCACTTTGAGAGGCCAAGGCAGGCAAATCACTTGAGGAGTTCGAGACCAGCGTGGACAACATGGTGAAACCTTATCTCTACTAAAAATACAAAAATTAGCCAGGCATGGTGATGGGAGCCTGTAGTCCCAGCTACTCAAGAGGCTGAGGCAGGAGAATCCAGGAGGAACCCAGGAGGTGGAAGCTGTAGTGAGCCAAGATTGAGCCACTGTACTCCAGCCTGAGCAAGAGAGAGACTCCATCTCAAAAAGAGGAAAAAGAAAGGATAAAGAATAGACAACATCAGTCATCCTTGGTAGAGAGGTTAAAGAAGAAAGGTCTGTAAAGTAAGGATTAGTCAAAAGCAGTCACATGCAGTTATCCCTTCCTCTACTCCGAACATACAGGTATCTGCCTCTCCCATACATCAGTACTCTGTAGGAGGTATAAACTTGGAAAGAATCTCTGGACTTGAGAATTTCTGGCACAGTTGAGGGTAAAAGTATTATTGTGAAAGACAAAGTAAATTATTAAATCTACCTACATACTTACTACTGTATTAGTCCATTCTACCTCTGCTATAAAGAAATACCTGAGACTGCATAATGTATAAATAAAAGAGTTTACATTGGTCCATGGTTCTATAGGCTGCATAGTAAGCAGGGAGGCATCTAGCCCAGAGGAGGCCTCAGGAAATTTATAGTCATAGAAGGCAAAAGGGAAGCAGGTATGCCTTACACATCCAGAGCAGCTAGAGAAAGAGAATGGGGAGATGCCATACACTTTAAAATAACCAGATCTCAGGAGAACTCACTATCATGACACAGTACCAAGGGGAAAATCTGCCCCCGTAATCCAGCCATCTCCCACCAGGTCCCACTCCAGCATTGAAAATTACAATTTGACCTGAGATCTGGATGGGGACACAGATCCAAACCGTATTGCCTACCTACCTATGATGAATGTTGACATCTACACTCTGGTCTCAGCCTACTTCTCCCATTTGGCTCCCAGAATTATTGTTACTAGGCGGTTACTCTTAGGCAAGACATTGGAAGAGTCTTACCTCAGTATCTGCCTAGTTTAAGAGGAAATAAAGACAACTCAAAGAGGCATGAGACACCTATAGTGCTTCTGCATCTTCTACCTTTGTGTACGTGGTAGAACTACACATTTGTTGTAATTTATATTTTTATATTTTATCTCAGATTTGGTCTTAAAGTCTCTTTCTCTTTCAAGAATGGTCATAAGCCAAGATTAGCCACTCTGTAAGAGAACCTTAACCATGAGGGAAGATAGGCCCTGAGATACAGTGAGGAGGTGAAACCAAAATGTGTGAAACAGAAGAAATGTATTCCTCACTGCTCCCAGAGAGATTAGGAGTGCCAACGGGAGGACAACAGTAAATCCAGAGTCATCAGGGAACTCAACTTGTTTGAAGAGTGAAAGAGAATGAAGAATTGTTGGATTAATTCTTTTATAAGAACTATGAGCTCTGATCCTTTAGGCTTTTCCTTAGTGCTTGGGGATTGGCTTGTTTAGAGAAAATACTCTTGAAGTGGGGAATGTATTTACATGACTCTGGTTTGACCATTACGTTGTAGCATGGTTAGCATCTGTGGGCGTGTTGGAGTTTGGGGTCAGTGAGATGAGGAATAAGCAAGCTACACAGCAAACAAGAAAAAGGGGAGAAGAGGTTTTAAGTAGGTCAAAGGTGATGGGGTTTGGGGTTTCAAATCACTAACGTAAAGCCTATATATTGATAACTGCAACAACAACAACTATATTAAACAAATTTATGACAAAATTACTGCACCTTGAATTTAGGAAACATACTGCAACTCACTTTAACAACGAACTAGTAAGCAGAAGGGACACATGTCCCTTCCATGTGTCCCTTCTAGATGGAAGCTTTTTTTATTTTTTTATTTTTTAGAGATGGGATCTCATTCTGTTGCCCAGGCTGGAATGCAGTGATGCTATCATAGTTCATTGTAGCCTTTAGCTCTGGGCCTCAAGTGATCCTCCCATCTTAACCTCCCAAAGCTCTGGGATTACAGGCATGAGCCACCGTGCCTGTTTCACAGATGAAAGCTCCTACTTGGGCAGTTTGTCTCTCCACACCTGTCCCCCACTGCTCTGGTGATCATTGAAGCATATATTGATATGAAGTTGAGATACCAAGTTGTAATATACAAGAGTTACTTGGACTAAAAGGGGCCATTGCTGCTAATATTTTGGGGGCATTTGTTTTTCCAGCCTGACCTACCCTATCCTGCCTGACAAACATAGGTTCCCTAACAAGCACCTAAGTCAGACCACACTTGTCTGACAATCACTGAGCTCCATTCACACATCTGAGTTTCAACCAGATTTTCGGTCCCTACTCTTAAATAGTAGCATATAGCTATAATTAGGGGTCACCACTTACGTTAAGGGTATAACATGAAAAAAAAGTTAAATCTACAAGCAGAAAAAAAAATTCCAACTTTAAACACAGACTCTACTGAGAGAAGAAAACGTTTCAAAAATATGATCCCCCTTATCTGAGATTTTAGTTTCTGTGGTTTTATTTACCTATGGCCAACCCCAGTCTGAAGATAGATAAGTGAACTACAATGAGGTATTTTGAGGGAGAGGGAGTCTACATTCCTGGTGACTTTTATTACTATATGGTAATAATTGTTCTAGTTTATGATGACTTATTGTGGTTAATCTCTTACTGTGTCTAATTTATAAATTAAACCATCTTATAGGTATGTATATCTAGGAAAATATATAGGATATATAGGGTTTGATAAAATATATAAGATATACAGGGTTTGAGTTGAGTCTTTTGTAAATTCAGGAAATTAGTACCCTACCAAATAAATAGTTTGCAATTTTTTTTTGTATTCTGTAGGTTTTACACCTGCTCTATTTCTTTTGTTGTACAGAAAATCCGAGGTTCCAGGCATGTACTAGGGGTCTTGAAATATATCCCCATCTAATAAGGGGAGACTACTATACTGTCATTCGCATTTTAATAAGGCCTGAGAAGATTTAAACAAACAAAAACAATAACAAAATTTCCACTTGGAGAAAAAACTCCAGTAAACCTAAAATCTATGATAATGTCAACAAAGTGATGAACACCAAAAGAATAAATTAGAGAACACCTTCAGGATTTCCATTTTCTGATAATGAGAATTTCAGAGAAATTGAGAAAATGAAATAATTTTCTCTGAAATAACAAATATTTTACTGGAAATAACAACAGAGAAAATGAAATAATTCAAGAACATTTCCCCAAATAGATAGATAGACAGTTCGAGATGAAATGGGCCCTGCGAGATGCCCAGCACAGAATATCCAATAGCACCATACCAAAGGACATCATGATAAAATTTTAGAACACAATGTAAGAGACAGTATGTAAACTTGAGTCTTCTCATCTATAAACTTGCTACAACTCCCCACTTATTTAGATCTTCTTTTAAGATCATAGATAAGATTAGTTGTAAGGATCATGGCTCTCCTTTAGTTTTGGCTTTCAATTTTATTGTATTGTGGTCAAGAACTCCATGTTCTTTGTGTTAAAAGCATTTGTTGATAGTTAATATTGACATTTTGCCTTAGTATATAGTCTCTTTCCTAAATATCTTATGTGGTTTTATGTGCTATATCCACTTGTCATTACCCCGCTGTAATGTAGTGATGGTATCTATGAAAAAATATATATGTTATTTAATAAAGATGCTTAATTCCATAAATATATAAGATATTCAATAGTTTTTTTTAATATAGTCCATATTCATATATAAATATAGAAACATTAAAATATATATTTATTTATTGAATATATTTAGATTACCCAAATATAGTGATGGTATTTATGTGTATATATATTATTCAATCAATATTAAATATATATTTATTGATTTATTAGATAAAGCTTGAATTTCAAGCCAATACAATAAGAAACATTCCTTTTTCCTTAAGAAGTTAGAAACAACCAAAATATAAGTACAAGTATCAGACAGATGAAAATAAAAACATCAGTGATTTTACTATTAAAATCCAGACTGAAAAATATCATTACATCTGATGTGTAACATTTCATCTAAGAATTATTATCAAAACACAAGCATAGCTGAAAAAATATGACCGATTTCCTCAAAAGGATAGAGTCCGCCTCAGTTACTCTATGCTAAGGTGCAGAGAAGAATGTACCTTTACTGTAGCCTGGCAAATCTGAAAGTGCATGAGACATCCAAAAGTTCAGCATGTTTTGTTTTCTTTGTTTTTTGAGTTGAGTTCCTTGTAAATTCAGGAAATTAGCACCCTACCAAATAAATAGTTTGCCATTTTTTTCTATTCTGCAGGTTTTATATCCACTCTATTATTTCTTTTGTCAGACAGACGCCTTTTAGTTTTAAAATGCTACATTTGTCTATTTTTGTTTTTGTTGCCTGTGTTTTTGAGAATTCCCATGAATTCTTCACTGAGACCAATGCCCAGATAAATTTCCTTAGATTTTCTTCTAGTATTTTTGTGGTTTCAGGTCTAACATTTTAATCTTTAAAAGAAAACATATAAATGCAAATGATGAATTGTTATATTTTGCTTCTATTTTAAATGTTCCTTACTTCCGAAAAAAAAGAATGTTTCTTATTCTACCGGTTCCAAACACAACCTTTACCACACTGTAGATAGAATCACTACAGTTAATGACTACCGTATACAGCACCAGGCTTCTTTGTTCATTTACTTCTTCTTGACTTCTATTGGACGTTATTAATACTGTTTTCCTCAGTGGATTAGGAATATATATATTCCATATTAATTATTTAAGTGTTTAGCTTTGAATTTTTAATGTTCAATAAAATACATATGTGTGGATAAAACCTAAAGTTAACTAATATTTTATACTTCTTCCTAAATAATACAAACATGTTAGAATATTTTAACAATTATTTCCAAGTGTTGTAATCACATCATGATTTGAACTCCTCGTTATAATCATTACCTTGTTTTTCAACCAAAATTAATAGACAATTACTTAGATCTTTGTCAAATGCCTTGATCACTATTGCAACTTTCATACCACTCTTTCGTTCTAGATTAATTTTCTTGCATTTTTAACTGCGATCTTTAGTAATTATTTTAGAGAAAAAAAATGAAAAAAGTGAAGGTCTAGATAAACACAATCAGAAATGACAAAAGTGACATTATAACTGATCCCATAGACTACAAAAGATCCTTAAAGACTATTATGAACATCTTTGTCCCACAAACTAGAAAATCTTGAGGAAATTGAGAAGTTCCTGGAAACACCACCTACAAAAACTGAAATTGTGAACAGACCAGTAACATGTTCCAAAACTAGATCAGTAATAATTTTTTTTAAAAAGCCTTATGAACCTAAAAAAAGCCCTGCACCTGATGAATTCACAGCTGAATTCTACCAGATGTACAAAGAGGAGCTGATACCAATCCCACTGAAAGTATTATAAAAAATCAAGGAAGGACTCCTCCCTAACTTGTTCTATGAAGCCAATATCATCCTGATACCAAAACCTAGCAAAAACACAACAGATAAAGTAAATTGTAGGCCAGTATCCCTGATGAACATAGATGTAAAAATCCTCAGCAAAATAATAAACTGGATCCAGCATTCCAAAAAAAGTTAACTCATTACATTCAGATGGGTTTTATTTCTGGGATGCAAGATTGTGTCACCACATAAACAGAATTTTAATAAAAACACATAGTTATGTCAATAGACACAGAGAAAACTTTTGATAAAATCCAAAAACAGAGTAAGCACTGAAGGAACAAAACTCAAAAAAAGAGCAGTTTATGACAAATCCAAAACTAACATCTCATTGAATGGACAAAAGCTAGCAGTGTTTTCCTTAAGAAGTGACACAAAACATTTACTCCTATTCAATATGATATTGAAAGTCCTACCCAGAGGCAACAGGAAAGAGAAATAAATAAAAGATATCCAAATAGGAAATGAGGAAGTCAAATTCTCTCTCTTTGCTGACAATACAATTCTATGCCTAAAAAATTCTAAAAACTGCTGAAAGTCTCCTAAACCTGAAAGAAACTTTAGTAAAGCTTTAGGATACAAAATCAAGTACAAAAATTAGTATTTTTACTATATACCAATAACATTCAAGCTGAGAACCAAATCAATAGCATAATGCCATTTGTAATAGCTTTTAAAAATAAAATGAAATACCTAGGAACACATCTAACCAAGGAGGTGAAAGAACTCTATAAGAACTACAAAACGCTTAAGAAATAAATTGCAACTGACACAAAGGGGAAAACATTCCACACTCATGGATTAGAAGAACCAATATTGTTAAAGTGGACATACTGCCCACAGCAATCTACAGATTCAATGCTATTCCAATCAAATGACCAATGTCATTTTTCACAGAATTAGGGGAAAAAATCGAAATTCATATGGAATGACAACAACAAAAGCCTGAATAGCCAAAGCAATCGTCAGCAAAAAGAACAAAGCTAGAGTCATTACATTACCCAACTTCAAACTATATAAGGCTATAGTAACAAAAACAGCATGATTCTGGTACAAAAACATAGACAAATGGAACAGAATAGAGAATGCAAAAATAAAGCAGCACACCTAGAACCAACTGATATTTGACAAAATTGACAATAGTAAGCAATAGGGAATGGACTCTATTCAATAAATGGTTCTGGGGAAACTGGCTAACTATATACAGAAGAATGAAACTGGACTCCTACATGTCACCATATATAAAAATGAACTCAAAATGGATTGAAGACCTAAATGTGGCCAGGCCAGTGGCCATGCCTGTAATCCCAGCACTTTGGGAGGCTGAGGCAGGTGGTTTACAAGGTCTGGAAATCAAGACCATACTGGCTAACATGGTGAAACCCTGTCTCTACTAAAAATAATGAAAAAATTGCCGGGCATGGTGGCATGTGCCTGTATTCTCAGCTACTTGGGAGGCTGAGGTAGCAGAGTTGCTTGAACCTGGGAGGCAGAGGTTGCAGTGAGCCAAGACCGTGCCACTGCACTCTAGCCTGGGTGACAGAGTGAGACTCCATTGAGAGAGAGAGAGAGAGAGAGAGAGAGAGAGAGACCGACCGACCTAAATGTAAATGTAAGACCTCAAACTATAAAAATTCCAGAAGAAAACATAGGAAATACACATTTCTAGTAGAAATGTAAATTAGTTCACCTATTGTGCAAGGCAGTTTAGAAATTTCTCAAGGAAATAAAAATAGAACTACCATTTACCTAGCAATCCCATTACTAGTACACACCCAAAAGAAGGAAACTGGTCTACCAAAAGGGCACATGCACTCACATGTTCATCATATGTTCATTCACAATAGCAAAGACCTGGAACCAACCCTAGGTGCCCATCAATGGTGGATTGGATAAATAAAATGTGGTACACAGACACTGAGATGGTTTGGCTGTGTCCCCACCCAAATCTCATCTTGAATTGTAGTTCCCATAATTCCCATGTATCATGGGATGGACCTGGTTGGAGGTAATTGAATTGTGGGGGAAGGTCTTGCCTGTGCTATTCTCATGATAGGGAACAAATCTCATGAGATCTGATGGTTTTATAAAGGGCAGTTCCCTGCACACTCTCTCTTGTCTGCCATCACTCCTTTGCTTTCCTGATCCCCCACCATGACTGTCAGGCCTCCCCAGCAACATGGAAGTGTGAGTCAGTTAAAACTCTTTCCTTCATAAATTACCCAGTCTTAGGTATGCCTTTATTACCAGCATGAGAACAGACTAATACAGACACCATGGAATACCATGCAGCTATTTAAAAAAAAAAAAATTACAGTATGTCCTTTGCAGCAACATGGATGCAGTTGGAGATCATTATCCTCTGCAAATAGATGCAGAAACAGAAAGCCAAATATCACATGTGAAAGTTAAATCTTGTGTATACATAGGTATAAAGACTGAAACAATGGACAATGGGGACTCCAAAAAGAGGGGGGACAGGAGGGCAAGGGCTGAATAAGTGCCTATTGGATACAATGTTCACTGTCTGGGTGATGGGATCAACAGAATTCCAAGCCACACAATATACCATTGCAATGAACCTGCACGTGTACCCCATGAATCTAAAATAGAAATGAAAATTAAAAACAAAACAATAATTTGTCAGGGAGTGATTAGAAACTCATTCTTTCTTGAAAGTATCCTTATTTCTCCTATATAATTTAACTCTGTATAGAATGCTATATGGATATTTATCTTCTTTTGTGTTTAGAATAAAATATTCTGGCCAGGTTTCTGACTCACACCTATAATCCGAACACTTTGGGAAACCAATGCAGGAGTATCACGTGGGGCCAGGAGTTCAAAATCAGCCTGGACAGCAAAGCAAAACCCCCATCTCTACAAAAAATAAAATATATATATATAGGCATGGTGGCGTGTGCCTGTAGTCCCAGCTTCTTGAGAGGCTGAGGGAAGAGGATTGCTTGACCCCAGGGGTTCTAGGCTGCAATGAGCTATGATTTTATCACTGTTCTCCAGCATGGGCAACAGAACAAGACCCTATCTCTAAAAATAATAACAACAATAATAGAACAAATTACTCTACTTATTTTAGCCTCTATTATTTTTCTTTAGAAATTAATCTAATGCTTTATTCTGTTAAAGGCCACCTTTTTTTGATCATTTAAAAAAATTCTGTCTTTGGTACTGTAGAATATCACTATCATGTGCCTAGACATAGATATGCATTTTTAAATTATTTTAATTTTAATAGCACTTTAAGTTCATATTATCACTAACCTAAACAGGATAAAACATTTTCTATTTTTTCAGCCTTGTACTTTCTAAAAGTAATTTTCTGAATCATTAGTAATAATTATTCCAGACTACCTGTAAATTCTTATCACTGAGAACTAATATATAACTGAATACTGTGGTATATTTAATAGATATACTTATAAAACTTAGTTTTAATTATCAATTATGCAGGCTTTTAAATTCATTTGGATATTAGTTCTAGAAGACATTTTATAAGTAACATCACAACATCAGTATTGCTATAAAATGGCTTAAAATAATATGTTCTTTCAAAATCAGATGTGTCTGTTCTTTCACTAAAGTCTTCAAAAATCAATAAAGCAAATTTAGGGAAAAGAACTGAGTGACCATTATTAGATGAAATAGAGTATCAGGAACTGTCAAAAGATCTAAACAATATTCCCTTCATGTATAAACTTCTATGCAGAAAACAATCGATTTATTATTCATCATTAGAAAGCCACCAATAATTTATTTGATGCAGTGACAAATAAATGTTAATTTTTCTCGATATTACTCAGAGCTATAATTTCACAACAAATTATACTATTTTATCTTAAGTTTTGGTTTACAGTCAGAATCTCTCATTACTTTATTTCATCCATTGTTTCACTTATTAATGATTTGGATAACTCCATTATTTTTACATAATTTGTCAAAAAAGGAAGCCTACTATTGCTATAAAACATTAAGACCAACAAGAGGAACTATTTATCAAAACTCTGTTTCACAAGGAATGGAAAAGGCTTTCATGAGGACAGTTCCATTGTCCTTCAGTTATGAGTGTTGATGAGGCTAAAGGGCTACCAGGAACCTTGTATCTTTAGCCATACAGTCACTCTTCTTTGGTTCTTGGGTTATATGGAAGCCCTCATAGGTTTTGGAAAATAACTCATCATTTTAAAAGGTATATTCTAGATACTGGATACACCTAGCAATCATATATTCTGGGAGATATGATCTGATTGAACTAGCTTATAATACTTTCTTTAAAAAATGGCAAATAGGTATGCTTAGCCATCTCAGATGTTAGAATCCTTCATGTCCAGCCAAAATTCATGTGGCTAATGTTAGCACAAATGACAAGAATTAGTCTAGTAACTAGTGACCAAAGTTAACAGTTTTACATTTAATATAATAAGATTCATAGCAATTTTATTCAGAAAATATTTGTCGAGTCAGTTTCCTCATAATGAATCTTTTCCTTGATATTTACCACTTTTCTTATGAAATCAATTGAGAAGACAAGATTAGAGAAAAAAGAATGAAAAGGAATGAACAAAGCCTCCAAGAAATATGGGACTATGTGAAAAAAACAAATCTATGTCTGATTGGTGTACCTGAAAGTGACTGGAAGGGGAGAACCAAGTTGGAAAACACTCTTCAAGATAGTCAGGAGAACTTCCCCAACCTAGCAAGACAAGCCAATATTCAAATTTGGGAAATACAGAGAACACCACAAGAGACTCCTTGAGAAGAGCAACCCCAAGACACATAATCATCAGATTCATCAAGGTTGAAATGAAGGGGAAAATGTTAAGGGAAGTCAGAGAGAGAAGTTGGATTGCCCGCAAAGAGAAGCCCATCAGACTAACAGTGGATCTCGCTGCAAAAACTCTACAAGCCAGAAGAGAGAGGGAGCCAATATTCAGCATTCTTTAAGAAAAGAATTTTCAACCCAGAATTTCATATCCAGCCAAACTAAGTTTCATAAGCAAAGGAGAAATAAAATACAGACAAGCAAATGCTAAGTGATCTTGTCACTACCAGGCCTGCCTTACAAGAGCTCCTGAAGGAAGCACTAAACCTGGAAAGGGACAACCAGTACCAGCCACTGCAAAAACATACCAGTTGTAAAGACCATCAACACTATAAGGAAACTGCATCAACTAACAGGCAAAGTAACAGCTACCATCATGACAGGATGAAATTCTTATATAACAATATTAACCTTAAATGTAAATGGACTAAATGCCCCAATTAAAGTCACACACTGGCAAATTGAATGAAGAGTCAAGATCCATCAATGTGCTGAATTCAGGAGACCTATTTCACATGCGAAGACACACATGGGCTCAAAATAAAGGGATGGAGGAAGATTTATCAAGCAAATGTAAAGTGAAAAAAAGCAAGGCTTGCAATCCTAGTCTTGCATAAAACAGATTTTAAACCAACAAAGATCAAAAGACACAAAGATGGGCATTACATAATGGTAAAGAGAGGAATGCAACAAGAAGGGCTACCTGTTCTAAATATATATGTACCCAATACAAGAGCACCCAGATACCTAAAGCAAGTTCTTAATATCTACAAAGAGACTTACACTCCTGCACAATTATAGTGGGAGATTTTAATACCCCACTGTCAACAGTAGACAAATCAACAAGACAGAAAATTAACAGGGATATTTGGGACTTGAACTCAGCTCTGGACCAAGCAGACCTAAAAGACATCTACAGAACTCCCCACCCCAAATCAACAGAATATACATTCTTCTCAGAACCACATCGCATTCATTCTACAATTGACCACATAATTGGATGTAAAACATTCCTCAGCAAATGCAAAATAACTGAAATCATAACAGTCTCTCAGACCACAGTGCAATCAAATTAGAACTCAGGATTAAGAAACTTACTCAAAATCACACAAGTACATGGAAACTGAACCACTTGCTCCCAAATGACAACTACTGGGTAAATAACGAAATGAAGGCAGAAATTAATAAGTTCTTTAAAACGAATGAGAACAAAGACACAATGTACCACAATCTCTGGGATACATTTAAAGCAGTGTCTAGAGGGAAATTTATAGCACTAAATGTCCACAGGAGAAAGCAGAAAAGATCTAAAATCGACACCCTGACATCACAGTTAAAACAACCAGAGAAGCAAGAGTAAACAAATTCAAAAGCTAGCAGTAGACAAGAAATAACTAAGATCAGAGTGGAAATGAGAGACATGAAAAACACTTCCAAAAATCAATGAATCCAGGAGCTGGTTTTTTTTAAAAGATCAACAAAATAGACCACTAGCCAGATTAATAAAGAAGAAAAGAGAAGAATCAAATCTACGCAATAAAAAATGATCAAGGAGATATCACCACTGATACCATAGAAATACAAACTACCATCAGAGAATACTATAAATGCCTCTATGCAAATAAACTGGAAAATCTAGAAAAAAGTGAATAAATTATTGGACACCTACACCCTCCCAAGTCTAAACCAGGAAGAAGTCAAATCCCTGAATAAATCAATACCAAGTTCTGAAATTGAGGCAGTAATTAATAGCCTACCAACCAAAAAATGTCCAGGACGAGATGACCTCACAGCCGAATTCTACCAGGGTACAAAGAGAAGCTGGTACCATTCCTTCTGAAACTATTCCAAACAAAAGAAAAGAAGGGACACCTCACTAACTCATTTTAAGAGGCCAGAATCATCCTGATACCAAAACTTGGAAGATACACAACAAAAAAGAAAATTTCAGGCCAATATCCCGGATGAACATCGATGCGAAAATCCTCAATAAAATACTGGTAAACCAAATCCAGCAGCACAGCAAAAAGCTTATTCGCCATGATTAAGTTGGCTTCATTGCTGGGATACAAGGCTGGTTCTACATACACAAATAAATAAATGTAATCCATCACATAAACAGAACCAATGACAGAAACACATGATTATCTCAATAGATGCAGCAAAGGCCTTCAACAAAATTCAACCCTCCTTCATGCTAAAAACTCTCCACAAGCTAGGTATTGATGGAAGTTATCTCAAAATAATAAGAGCTATTTATGACAAACCCCACAGCCAGTATCATACTGAATAGGCAAAACCTGGAAGCATTCCCTTTGAAAACTGACACAAGACAAGGATGCCCTCTCTCACCACTCCTATTCAACATAGTGTTGAAAGTTCTGGCCACGGCAATCCGGCAAGAGAAATAAAGTGTGTTCAAATAGGAAAAGAGGAAGTGAAATTGTCTCTGTAGATGACATGATTGTATATTTAGAAAAATCTAAATTCGCATTGAATTCGAATCCTTTATTTTATACTCCAAGTTGCTGCAATATAACATTTGTTTTTATATTAAAAGAAACTAAGAGAAATATATTTGTATTGTTTTGTTATTTTTTGCCCTGGATTAAATTTATCAACGTATTAATTCAACTAATTATTGCTCAATCCTTGCTAGGTCAATACAGAAATTCATGAGAGAGTCTCTATGCTCAAGGAAACACAGCAATAAACTATTAGAGTTAAAAGAACACTAAAGACCATGAAAGTATATATAGATGTATTTTATTAAAATTTATATATATTAAATGCTATCAAAACACATTTTTCTCTATTAATATTTACTCCTTAAAGAGTTTTTAAATAAATGAATGAACCTTAATTTTCTTAACCCAATTCCCTATCAATTGACACTTAATTTGCTTAGAATTTTCATTAACAATGCATAGATTAACATATTGTGAATAAATATATGCACATGTTCATTATTCCCACAGAATTGCTTCATAAAAGTGGAATTATTTAATCTAAGCAAAGGAACATTTTAAACACTTTTAATATATTTTGGCAAATTCCCTACTGAAGGGCTGTACCCTTGCCCAACTGGTTAGTCTCTTCTCTGTCCTCCTTTTAACACCTGGACCATAGAGAGCTGATACCTTTTGTGTTTAAGATAGTATTTCTATATTCAGTGAATAAGACTTTTTTACCCTTTTTCTTATAACTGTAAATATCCAGTTGTGTTCTTTCACCATTTTTTCTATGGGAGCATTTGTAGTTTTCATATAGATTATAAGAACTATTTTAATTTTCAAGACATGATCTCTTTGCTGCAATCTATAATGCAAAAATTTCTCCATTTTTCTTTGTGTGTCCTCAATTTGTTGTGCTGTTTTTTTGTTGTACCAAAGGTTCTTTTTTTGTTTGATGTCAAAACTATTAATTTTCACTTTATAGATCCTGACTTAAAATCTGTAGGCTTTACCCACCTATATATATATAAAAATATAGACCTATGTATTTTGTTTACTTCCTCATCATTTATCCTTAAGTCTTGGTCCCAGAGACATTTACTTTAGACAATGTGATGGGATAAAATTCTACCTTATTTTTCAAATATTGATCTCATGATTTAGCCAGCAAGATATTTTGATTAACTCTCCTCTCTCACTGAAAAATGCTGTCATTTGAAAGTTCCAAGAAATATAGGTCACAGCAAAAGTCAACCAGCTAGACCATGGCAAAGCCAGACTTTGACCTTAAGTTCAATGCTTTGAATGTGTAGTGGCAAGCAGTATGGCTCTGGAATCAATGCGGACCACATCTGAATGGGCACAACTGGAATTCTGCCACAGCTATGTTGCGTTGAGTAAATTACTTCCTCAGCACCTGTTCCTAATATGTAGAATAAGGGGAAGTAATTCTTTCGAACTTTCTAATCTTTAGAATAAGGAAAAATAATTATGCCAACCTTATCCTGTTCTTGTGTGAATGAGTCATTATTCAATTTATCCATTCAACAATATTCATTAAAAGTGTTCAATGTAATCGATATTTTTTTGAGGTGCCATGACCATAGCTACCTTAAAAACAGGTATTTTCTAGAAATAAATTATTTTGACTTCATGATTAACTTAGTGTTGAATTCAAATAATGATCTCTAGGATCTAGAGTCCTGCTCCCAGCATTCCATCTGCCCTACACAGATGGTGGAAAAGACACCTGGTAGATTTTTTTTAAGACTCCTCTAAGTGTGGAGGAGAAGCCTGTAAGTATGCACTGTATATTCACTCTCCAGCACAATACCTGACACAGAACTGGCAGTGAATTATTGATTTTATAAATGAATGAGCAAAGTAACAATGTATACATTCTTGTCTATGCAATTTTCTTTACAAAAAATGAACAAATTGTTTTTAAACATACTTGTCTTTCCTTAGTTAATTTTTAAAATATGTAGATACAGGAAATAGAGATAGAAGAAAATGCCCACACTCTCCTGCCACTATATAAATGACAAAAAGAAGGTTCTGTCCTCTCAGATTCATCAGCCCATTCTGATTCATCATCATTAACTTGCCCACATGGGTTCTACCTCTGAATACTTCCAGTTACTTGATTAATACCCCAAAGCGGCACCTACTCAGCCATCCCCGATGAAAGGAAGGAGAGAAAACACTCCTAATGTACTTTGTAGGTAACGTAATTGATCTTCTGTGTTCTCAACTTAAGTATTGATTTGTTGGTGCCAAGCAGTGTGCCTAGAATCAGGGCAGTGGGTGATCAAAGCCCAGACTGGGTCTAGACTTCTGGATTTGATCCTGGCTCCACTGCTTGTGATCATTTAAATTCTCAGTTTCCTCATCTACAAAAGCAGGTAATAACAGCAGTGCCTAATTTATGGGACTATTGTGAAAATTCAATGACTTAATATTTGTGAAGTACTTGGAACGGTACCTGACACCAGGGCAAGTGCTCTGTAGATATTATCAAATAAATTAATACACTTCACCACGTCCTTAGCAGAGCACTCCCTGACCAAGTTACATTCCCTTTACCATATTTCATAGCACCAATCACCAGGCCTATACCTATGTTTTAATATTATCTTCATTTTTTAATAACACAACTTTCTTTCCCCATCAGACCATAAACCACCAAGGGCAAAAATATGAATTTATTGACACCTTTATGTGTTGCTATTATGCATATAAAAGATTATTCAAACATTACTTTGTTTTTCTTTAATGTATGAGTACAATAAATCTCCAAACTAATTTTTTCTTTTACAGGTCTTCATAAGCTTTGGTATAATTTACAAGCTTGGTTAACTAAATTTCTTTATGAAAATAATGAAATGGAGCTAGACTTTTTGGCATGCTAATGTCTTTTTCTACAGATGGCAAGGTTGTGATTTGATCCATAACTATAGCCATGACAGCCAGAAGATCTTGAATTCTTTCATATACTTATTCCTCAAAGGCCTTATTCCTTAGAACTGTGACATTTATTAGTGACACCTCAATGTAAGATGTTAAAATGACATCTGATTGAAGGCTGAAAAGCTCTCCTGCCATTGTCTGACTTGCAGGCACAAGATTTAACATCTTTCTACTTACACATTTTCACCCATAATGGCATCCATTAAAACTAAACCCGTGTCTGGCTCATGAATGAATGAAATATAGGCTCAGAATGGCAAAAGAAAACCTGATTCATGGATCCAGTCCAAACACAAATTCACAATGCTTAAAAATGAAAAGTAAATCCTTTAAAGCTCAAATTTATGTAATTAGCTTAGAAAAAAAGCTAATTTTTAATTGCCTAGAATCCTCATAGCTTCTTGTTAAGCTTAACAAGAGGTATAAAGCCATGATGAAAATATTCACACTCCACTCTAGTCCCTATTTAGAAAAAAACAAAAGGAATCACTAGTTTATTCATCTTCTCTAATGACACAGAAGGGCAAAACAAGCACCCAAACAATGAATAATAATGTAAGAACTCAGGCTGTAAAATCAATATGTCAGATCGGCCGAGTTTTGCTTCATTTTAATGCTCTCATCTCTGAATGCAGCAAAGCTTATCTTCTGAATTATATATATATATATTCCCCTAATTACATAAATATTGACTTTTCCTTATATGAAGCTTATTTTTTCAATCTCTCTGTAATTACAATGTCAATATTTGTGGCTGGAGTAACAATGAATTAAATCTGTTAATTGTGACTGATAGTGGCATGCCGTGAGATAATTCAGTCACTTAGTCTCAGAACACTGATGCCACTAGATAATAAGTGATGAATCAGTAATTCCCTAAGTATATTGTACTAAGGTAAACATCTTTAAAAAGCAATTATTTCAACTCAGTTAATTTAGGGGTTGGTCTTTTCCTCAACTTGTCAGGTTTCATAATGTGCAGAAATAATAGCCAAAATGTGACTGGATCTTAGTTTATGACTTTGCCTGACTTTTTTCTTAATGTAACACTTTTTCCCAACTTCATTCTCCAGTCCACGCCATTAACAACTTCTTTGATCTGTTGATAGACATCTACCCCTCCATCCTCACAGCCATTGTGTGTATGAAAGATATAATTAAACATTAGTTGCTATTATTCTTTGCTATTTGCTATTTCCATAAAGATCCTATTCCTGATCTCACTTACATGTGGAATCCAAAATAGTTGAAGTCATAAAAGGGGAAAGCAGAAGGGTAATTGCCATGGGATGGGTGTGGGGAAGAAAGGGAGATGATGGGCAGAGGGTACAAAGTTTCAGTTAGACAGGAGGAAGAAGTGTTTTAGACTGTTGCACAGTATGGTGACTATCATTAATAATGCACTGTGTATTTCCAAATTGCTAAGAAGGTAAGTTTCAAATGTTCTCTCCACAGGAAAAATGCTAATGATGTGAGGTGATGGATATGTTAGCCAGCTTGATTTTATCATTCTTCCTGGTATACATGTCAAAATATCACATGATACCCCAACAATATATATAAAGTTTGTTAAGTAAAAATAAAAATTTTAAAAAGATCTTATGCCTAATTTAATATAAAATATGAGATGTAGAAATTCTACTTTTAAAAAATATTTCATTCAATTCTACCCCCTCACCTGATTTTATTTTCATGGGAAAAGTTTTCAGTTACTGAGATTGATACATCTCTGAAATTAGAACTGATGCCATGCCTCAGGATATGTTAATTAATTAAATGTCTTTACTTTCTTACCAGTGGCAGAGAAATATTCCAGAAGTTTTCAGAAGCTAGGAATACTTTCACTTTGCTCTTATAACATTTCTGAGAATTTCCACACAAGAACCTGAACTCTCCAATTTAAGTAGAACAGGAATACCTGTGTCACATTTATCATTTAGAGTTAGGTGAACACAAAAAATGCTACCCCAAAACAATGCTGTCCACACTGAGTTTAAGAGCTGTTCTAGACATATTAATGGTGAAGTGGTCATGCATCATCCTGTGTTTTCTTATTTGCCTCTACAGGGATGCCAGATGATATGAACTTCAGTGATGTAAAGCAAATCCATCACACAGACAGTGGCAGTACTTTAGACACCACAGGAGCAGGATGTGCAGCGGCGACTGAATCTATGACATTCACTCTGATAGGTGTGGTGATGTTACTTCCTGGGATCTGGTAACTGAGCACTTCCGTCCTGACATACCTTACTGAAGTCTCGATTTCTTCTCTGTCTTCATATTCTCTGGAATAAGAGATCCTTTTTCAATGTAACAATTATATTTATGAAAAGATATCTCATACTAACTTCTCAGAAGCCAAGGCGAAATATTCATAAAGTCCCTAAAACTTAACGTTTAAATAATACACTTTAAAAATATGTCTTCTTCGAATCTAACTGAAACCTTCTTAACTTCTAATATAATGAATCTGAAGATATGAAGGACACAGAGTGACTGGAATAAGAAGAATTTAGAATATCTGTAATTTTATTATCAATTCCAAGCCCCTTCCTTTCTAAATCAAAAATGTTTCCATTTGAAAGTGTATTTGCCAAACAATGAAAACAGTATGTTGTATTTCTTAAAGTACCGAAACTAGAATATCATGAAATAAATCAAAACACACAATGGCAAGTAGTATGCATGCATATTCAACAGACTCTTCCATTTTTGCAAGCTGTAGAAGGAAATGTCTGAAAGTCTATAAGTTATTGAGTAGATTTTTGAGAAGCATTTCACATAATTTAACTAAAGAAACTTGACAATTTTGATCCGCTGTAACTTAGCCACTGACAGACCTTAAAGCTGAGTATTTTAGTGGCACCTGACTTGTACTCCACTATATTCAAAATGCATCTTTGGTATCGTGGCTCTGTTCCTGCCTCCCTCTTTGCCCCATAGATTTGCCTATGTTGAGAAGCATACGCTTGCTCTAGGAATATCTCCAATAAAGCTGTTCATTATTTGGTGGAAAATTTTGAAGAATATTCATCATTTTCTCCTGACAAAAATGATATTTTCACCTATTTTCAAAATATTATGTAATACTTCTTTTTAAAGATAGATACGGAAAAATTGGCTGCCTATGCATTTCTAAGGTTCCTATGAATATCTACAGACAAACAGAAAATATGATATGCAATGTTTTAGATCTTTTCCTATTTGCTCATTAATGGATCTGCTAACCTGCTAAACAGTCCCTGATTTCTTAGCTGTGATAAGTTGCCTCAATAGACACTAATAGGATTTTTCTATGGCTGTGCTTGAGGAAAAGAGAAGTCAGTTTTTATTAATAAGTATCACATCCAGTCAATGGAGAGAAAATATAATTCATACAAAGTCACAGACTAGAAAAGGGAGTTGCCGACCTCAAATAAAAAGCAAAAGGATTTGAAATGACTTCTGACAAAGAGGTAATCAAGACACAGCCAACTGCCGACATTAATGTGGTAAAATCCATTTCTGCCAACCAGGAAACTATATGCGATCAAACTTTGTTCTCTCTTAAGTTCTCAATTAACAAAATGAGCTAAGGATGGTCAGTTTACATCTCAATATTTTTAAGCTGCCCAATCAGATTTTACTGTCTGCTCAAACAGGCCTCACAACTGGAGGTGTTCTACTCATCAGTTCTGGATGCCCTTTTCCTAGGCTTCCACTCCACACCTAATATTCCCTGATCCATTCAGTTAATAACTCATTTGCACTCACCTAGACACACTCCACAAATTACAAACTTAATCCTATTATTTTAAAAAATTTTTACTTCAACCTCAGCTCTTCATTTAAATCAGTCTTAGGAAAAGTCATACTAAGACACTCATTTGCTGCCCTCCAGCCCAAGTCATGACTGGCTTGCTATGGCAACATTTCAGACCCAACTTCAGAACAACTTAATTCTAAAGACAAACAAACTGAAGACCATGCTTTAGCAGTCTTAAGATATACATGAATAAAATTACTTGATAGAAGATCATTTTATATATGGCAAGAAATGGACAAAAGCAGAATAGTAAACTCAATAGAAGAAATGAATTTTATTTTTTTTGTAACTTTTACATGCTCAGATGGGTGCTGTTTATCTGCAGGTGGGTGCTTTGGGGACTATATAAGCAATGATGGGGCTGCTAGAGCTTACACCACAGAGGGGTTTTCAGAATTTCTTTAAGAGCCTGTTGCAAAATTGGTAATATTCTCAATGAGGATACTTATCCATTAATACTTCCCATTCTCAACATTTCATAGCTACATAATTTCTTATGACTTACAAAGGTCTTTCAAATGAGATACAGTATCTCATTGGACTTTCTTCACCCCTCAAAGATAGGCCTGATATTCAGTCAAATAAAAACAATAATGCTGACTTTTTTATATGGCTCCGAATTTGCTTCTGGAGAGTTTTGCATGAAAAAGGTCTACAAAAGTTTCGAACAATGATAGAAGTGTTAGATATGTGTCCACTTTCCAAGATAATTTAATAGATTATGTTGGACTGAATGTATATATTTTAAAATATCATACATATCTTTATGGTCACATTTATGCTGAAGTACTTTAAAACAGCCATTTTCTTGAATCCCTGAGTTATTTTTATGTAAGTTTAAGTAATTTAAAAACTTAGTCTGTTATTTTGCATCTATTGAGGAGCATAGGTTTAGAAGCAGCGCTAACATTTACTGCTTTCTTTGTATAGACACCATGGTAAATGCCTTTATGCACCATGTCATTTAATCTCCCCAATAACATTGTCACTTCCATTCTACAAATAAGAAAACTGAGCTTATAAATTTTAGGGAATTTGACAGATATACAACTAATCATAACACAGATAGATGGTGAGTACAATGCCTTTAAATAAACTGTATACCTTCCTGGTTCTAAGATACAGTTTTGGAACAACAGTGAGGAGCTACAGGTTAGCACAAAAATCTTTCAGAGACTACTTAAGTCTCCAAACTAGGATTTAACAAACAAATACAATTGATTAAAGAGTTATAATTGTCTAATTATCACACTGTACATTAGTGTAGAAACATAACAAAAAGAAGGGAAGAAGTGAAAACATGGACTTTTTTTACTACCATTCATTACCCTCCCATATATTCAAATTTGCTCTAAACACATCACCCTGAAAATAAATCAGCTACTAAGAATGAGAAATAAAACACAACTGTTATAACTCTTAACGGAATCTTGAAGTTTCATTTCCTGTGCAACAAAAGGAATAAAACAGTTCTGTGGTCATAGGACGGCCATAGGAGGGTATTAAAATAAATGGAGGAGGGGAAGGAGAAAGGAGGGAAGGAATAAAGAAAGGAAAGAAAGAATGAAGGAAGGAAGGAAAAGGGCATGGCAGAATATTATTTTCAAAATTGTAGATTTGTCTTATCCTCTATTTATTCAGGAATATCTTATCAATGAAATAATGTGCATGGTCATCTTCTCACTAAAGGATAGAGGTTAAAAAACTCTTTCCTCCCAACACTTAGACTTTCTAAAGTGCTCAATAATGATGCTTTGAAAAGGACTCAATTCATGTATTGCTAATTGTTTGCTATCATATAAAATATTGTTTCTATCATCAGAATCCTTCAAGTACAATAAAGATGATTTTTCTTGAGTGAATATATTCAGTGTAGACATCTGTTATTTTGAATGAGATTTTTATTGAGCAGGCTATGTCCCAATTTTATTTAGGTTGCAAACTGTCATGTCATTAATATACAATTAATTATGTGGGTTACAAAAATTCAGAAATAATTTTTAATGTTAAGTGTGACTTTGAACATATCAAGTTTTTCTTTAAATGTAGATTGTTGTATATGTCATTTTTGATTAAAATACAGAAAAAACATTTCTCAAGTCAAAAGTCTGCTTTCTTTGCCTTTACTAAAATTACAGAGTGATTGAATTACTGTTATTTTATGGGTAGAAATCTAATCAAATATAATTCTTAAGCTATCCTATCTACCTCCTTACACAGAGAAAACTGAGTAAGTTCATCACAACATAATTTATATTTCCATAGTAGCAAAAATAACTTACCTGGAAGAGAGTAGGGATGAGTGTATGTTCATGGTTACATTTGGAAACATCTGATTTAAGAGACTTTCGCCTTCCTGCACTTGTCAGTTGTCATATTGGAATCAACTTCATGAAAACGTGTGTGAGAAGATCACGAATCCACAGTGAAAGACGAGAGCAGAATTTGAAAGACCAGAGAGTTCAAAATAGAATAGTGAATATTTAAGGATCAAAACTTGTTGGAGACAGAAGGAGTAGGATTGACTGCAATAAATTGGTAAGTAAATTCCTTTTATGAGTTTTGATACCCAACTTTGAACACATT
>CM052648.1:174069750-174093135 GCA_028533165.1 Leontopithecus rosalia
GAAGGAATGAAGGGTCTTAGAAAAAAAGGAAGGGCTCTGATTTTCTTGAGATTACTCGGCCAAGACCACTATCATGAAGAAGAAGGAGGAGGAGGAGGAAAAGGAGAAGGAGGAGGGGGAGGAGGAAGGGGAAGGAGGGGCATAAGGGAAATGGAGGAAGAGGGGGGAAGAGGGGGAGAGGGAGAGGGAAGGGAGAGGAGGGGGACAAGGGAAAGTAGGGGAAGAGGGAGAGGGAAGGGGAGGGGAAGAGGGGAATGGAGACATGGAGGGGGAAGTGGAAGGAGGGGGACAAGAGAAAGGGGGAAGAGGGTGAAGTGGAGGAGGGGAAGAGAGGGGAAGGAAGGAGGGGGATGAGGAGAGAAAAAGGGGGAAGAGGAGGGGAGGAGGAGTGAGGGAAAGAGGGGAAAGAAGGCAGGGAGGAGAAAGGGGAAGGGAGGATGGGGAGGGAAGGGGAGGAGGGAGGAAGAGGACGGGGTACAGGAGGGTAGGAGGGGGAGGGGAAGGAGGAGGGGGAGGGGGAGAGGAGGGGGGGAGGAAGGGGAGAAGAAGAAAAAGCCCAACTGTAAGACAAATTCTGTCAACAGTATTGTATGTTCAAGAAAGAGTGACTCCATAATTGTGATCAAAGAGTTCCAGGATTCAATTTACAAAGTCAATGTGATTTGCTCATGCAGGGCACATTTTCACCCCTCTCCTTGATCCCCCGGCACCCATCCATATATATTTTCTTGCTATTGTCTCTATTTCCTGTTTCTTATCTGTAAAAATTGAGATAAATGTATCTACCTCACAGCTACTTAAAGAACTAAATAATCTAACACCTATTAGGACCCTGCTGGCCCAGGATGAGCTGTAATGATCCATATTTGTTCCCTTCCACACAGAGCCTTCTGTTAAAGTGCACATGTTCCCAGGATAGGACAACACCAGAGAATTTAGTTATGTATTCTGCCTGTCAATAAGCATTTAATACGGGAAGAGAGCTGTGTTAGTCCATTTCACACTGCTGTAAAGAACTACCTGAAACTGGGTAATTTATGAAGAAAAGAGGTTTAATCGACTCACGGTTGTATAGGACACATAACTGAGAAGGCCTCAGGAAACTTACAATAGTGGCAGTAGACAAAAGGGAAGCAAGCACAATCTTCACATGGCAGCAGGAGAGAGTGAACGGGGAAGGGCTACCCACTTCCAGACAACCTGATCTTGTGAGAACTCACTCACTATCATGAGAACAGCAAGGGGGAAGTCCAGCCCTGTGAACCAATCACCTCCCACCAGGCCCCTTTCTAACTCTGAGAATTACAATTCAACATGAGATTTCGGTGACGACATATAGCCAAACCATATCAAGAGCATGGAGAAGACGTTTGGAGAGTGAGAGAGTGAGGTTTAGGAAAGTGAAGAGAAGCAATGGACTCTGGAATGCCCAAAGAACTCATCCCTGCCTACTTCACGTTTCATGTTTCACCTGGACTCATCCAGGCTGTGAGGCTTATTCAATGAAAGTTTATTTTTTTTAAGTAATGGGAGTAAGAGGTCTTTCTTTCTTTGAGTGTAAAAGGGTGTTACCTCTGACCCAGTAGTGAAATGTGAATTGGTCTCTACAATGGCAAATTTAGACCTCCAAACTTTGCTTCAAGGTCTCCTCGACTGGCATATTTTGACCTCTGTCTCTGTGTGATTATTGTACTGTGGGGTAGAGCACAGCCCAAGTGGTGAGAAGAACAAATATCGGTAAACAAGAGGTATGTTGCTCAGCATCTCCCCTAAGTTACCTGCAAGTGGTTATTTCTGAGAGGCAAGGTCGCTTCATTAAGGTCACATGGCCAATAACTGACAAAGCAAGCACTCTAAAACAAATCAGGCTTCCAAATCCTTTTTTCCACTGCACCACTCAGCATCCCACAGTTCAGAAAACTTCAGAGAGGTCAGTTAGGTTAGGTTAGGCTACTTGCACATTTTACAGGCCATTTTTAAATATTACCTTGTTTCATTCACTTTCTGAAAAGTCTTGTCTCCAAGACATTTTATTTTTCATTTGTCTTTCATCTCAAATTTAGCTGTAGTAACAAGGGTTAGGATCCTGAGGAGATTCCATATGCCAGGTGCCCTAGTGTGGCCATCTGATGGGGTAGTTGACTCACTCACTGATTCATAAGCATCCAAAAATGCTGGAGAAAACAGAGCAAATGCAGTTTCAAAGGCTTTAGTAGTAATTTTTTGCATGACCTTCAGCAAGTCCTATAACTGTCTGAACTTCTGTTCTTCATTTGTAAAATAATGTAGCTAAGCCAGATAATCCCTAAATTTTCTTCTGTATTTTTAGAATTCTAGATTTCTAGGCTAAAACAGAAAACATTATTGATGCAGTAAGACAGAACATTTGTTTATTTGATGCCACATAATATACCATTTCCTAATATAAAAAAGGCACTTTGAAAAGTAATGCCTAAAACACAAATTTAGTTACAATTTCTGCATAGGTTTAAACCTCCAATTTCTTTTTCACATGTAGGGATGTGGCTTTTCTGTATATGATCTATTGGAATGATCTTTCAATGATTAAAACAAAGAACTGTCAGAGCAAACAGTCTTCTGCTTTTAACATATGAGACAATATGAGCAGAAAAATCTATCATATGATTAAATATTTAGTCACTAACTATTGTTTGTGTAGCTTGTCTTATAGGAGTTATGATCTGGGGTCCTCACTAATTGAGTTGCAGTGTCTCATAATCTTCAAAAACAAATAATGCATAGACCGACTCCTATGAAAGACAAAGATAAAAGGACGTGGAAGTAAGAGATGAAGTCACAAAACAGTTGACAGTACTTTCTCTTCTCACAGATTTTCCCCAGGAGACCCTTTTAAATAGGTGTAAACAAACGTGGTTGCCTCTGATGATTTATTGCCGAACAAGCTGACAGAGCATAGGAGCATGTTATCTGGGCCTCTGTAGTGCAGGGCTCGTTGAGAAAATGAAGACCAGAAGTGCAGCAGTGGAAGCAAATGCTCTATGTCACTCAGCAAGAAAGCAGATGGAAGCTTAGAATCACAGCTTATTTAAAAGGACAGCTTATAAATAGGATGTGTTTAGAATTTTAATATTTCATTTTCCTCGTTTATAAAAAAAATTAAAGAGAATCCCATGAGAATTTCATCACAGATGGTTAACTGCAATAAATTTATATTGAAAAATTTTGCTTTACTTCTACTTCAGCTACATATCTAATATAGTGTGGGTGTGACTGAATGTAAATCCACAAACACATGTACAGGTTTATCTATATCTATAAAATAGATATATTTATGTTTATTGTTGCTATGATATTGATGCTTATATTTATATTGCATAAAATTTGCCTGTACATCAGTTCTCCCAGGTTTATTTGAATTTTGAGAAGGGTGATGAAATAGATAACTCATCAAAATGCTTTCATTCTAATGTCAAACAGATAAGTTTTAAGCAAGCTTTTGCTGTACACAGACAATGTCTATGACCACTGAAGCAATAAAAAGACATGCACAGAGGATGTATTTCAGAAATCCTCACATATACAGGCTTAGGTACAAATTCTGTTTTCCTAAAAGACGGTTGCTTCAGGGAACAATGCAAGACAACACAAACAGTTCACTTATGAATCGTTTTATGAAAAAATATAAAAATGCAACATTTCACCACCCACTTGCTTTTAGACTATTAACTAATTAGAGTTAAGTTGACCAAGGAATAAAAGACAATTAAAAGGAATTAAATATTCTCATCCTTTTCCTCAAGTCACCAATTTTTGTGCTTTTTCTCCTTCAATGATTGTCAGCTTTCAGTGCCCCCAAAGTCTAAATCTTCTCTACCTCAGCACCTGCATAGGAGGCCATGAGTCACACAACAACTTGGGCTTGGAAATAAGATGAGTTCTGGTTTTGAATACCAGCTATCTCATGAACTAGTTGTCTTAATTTGACTGGTCTGAAATAGTCATGAAATGGAGATGACTGTATACCCCCTGACAGGTTCATTGGAAAGAATTAATTACTTATGTCAATGTATGATGATTAGCATGTTGTGATATTAAATAAATTATTGGTTGACATCTTATCAAAACTTGCTCTTAGGTAAAATCTTTCACACTAAGTTATAAATGACTGATATTATGAAGAGTCACTTTATTTTAAACTATTTGAAAATTAAAGATTATATATTTGTAGTATTCTGCAGAGAAGAAAAACTGAAATCCAGAAAGGATATATGAATTGCCCAAACTAACACAACTAGTTTGAACTAGAAGACTAGTAACTAATTTTTTTTAAGAAAACTTCTTTGTGCACTGCATTGAATCCAAATTGTTACTTCAAAGCTACCAAAAGTGGCATGTTAGTATATCCTAATATTCAAGAGTAATTGCCCCATAGCCACAAGGGCTAAAGCAATAGAAATGGGCAAATGTGCCAGTTTGAGAGACAAAGAACAGACTTGTAGATTCAATAAACTTAAACAAATTTACAAGAAAAAAAAACGCATTAAAAAGTGGGCAAAGGACATGAACAGACACTTCTCAAAAGAAGACATTTATGTGGACAAAAAACATATATTTTTAAAGCCTCAACGTCACTGGTAATTAGAGAAATGTAAATCAAAAACCACAGTGAGATGCCATCTCACACCAGACAGAATAGCAAATATTAAAAAGTCAAGAAATAACTGATGCTGGAGAGAATATGGAGAAATAGGAACACTTTTACACTGTTGGTAAGAGTGTAAATTAGTTCAACCATATGGAAGACAGTTTGGCAGTTTCCCAAAGATCTAGAATCAAAATACTGTTTGACCCACCAATCCCATTACTGGGTATATACTGAAAGAATATAAATTATTCTATTATAAAGACACATGCATGCATATGTTCATTGCAGCACTATTCACAATAGCAAAGACATGGAATCAACCCAAGTGCCTATCAATGATAGACTGGATAAAGAAAATGTGATACATATACACCATGGAATACTATGCAGCCATAAAAAGGAGTGAGATCATGTCCTTTGCAGGGGACATGGATGGAGCTAGAAGCCATTATCCTCACAAACTAACACATGTTCTTAATACTTAAGCAAACATCACATGTTCTCACTTGTAAGTGGGAGCTGAACAACAAGAACGCATGGACACAGGCTGGGGGCCAACACACACTGGGGCCTGTCAGGGGGGCGGAGGAGGGAGAGCATCAGGATAAATAGCTAATGCACTTGGGGCTTAACAACTAAGTGATGGGTTGATAGGCCCAGCAAAACACCATGGCACACATTTACCTATGTAACAAACCTGCATGTCCTGCACATGTATCCCAGAACTTAGAGTAAATTAAAAAATAATTTAATTGTTGACTTTAACTGTTGACTTTAAAGGGAAAATGAGGCTACTGAGAGAGGTTGTAAAGTGTTAATATACCTTGATATTGATTCAAAAAGTAGAAATAATTTAATAGAGTTTCTAATATAATGGTTTTAATATAAATGCTAATCTCTTTTCATATTCACAGTCTGATTCTTTCTTTTTTTTTTTTTTTTTTTTTGAGATGGAGTTTTGCTCTTGTTATCCAGGCTGGAGTGCAATGGCATGATCTTGGCTCACTGCAACCTCTGCCTCCTGGGTTCAAGTAATTCTCCTGCCTCAGCCTCCTGAGTAGCTGGGATTACAGGCATGCACCACCGTGCCCAGCTAATTTTTGTATTTTTAGTAGAGATGGGGTTTCACCATGTTGACCAGGATGGTCCCGATCTCTTGACCTAGTGATCCACCCACCTCGGCCTCCGAAAGTGCTGGGATTATAGGCGTGAGCCACCTTGCCTGGTCCACAGTCTGATTTTTATTGGATCGACCAATTTGCTAAAGTATTCAGGATATCTTGGAAAGTAACATATCATAATATATACATTATAATTTTAAATATGCCAACAATTTACTTTGAAAGCATAGGAATTAAAATCAAAATAGATTTTATGTCACATTTAGAAGTTAAAGAAACATTTCCTTTGTTACTAACATTGTTTTTACTCTAGAATTTTGAGTTGCAATCTTTAGATTTACCCATTTCCATACCAGATTATAAGTAGGTTGTATCTTGAAACATGAAGATCAATGGAACATTTTCGTACTTATTTTAACTGAAGATTCTTTGTCAGCATTTAAAATAGTTTATTGTGCTATATTCTAATAATTTCAAAATATTGGAAAGATATGAATGCTTGAAATCTTTCCAAACAACTTTCTTTTAGAGGAAAGTTCTTTCACTCTATTGAAAAACATGAGGACAAGTCAGCAATAGTTGAAATATGTGGTCTGTAGTTTCTAGAGTTTTATTCTTCTCTTAAAATCCAGAGAGATGTGAGCTATTTGTCTTCATTGGGCCTAGAAAGAAAATGCTTTTGTATTTCTCTTATTAGAGAAATATAGAACCTTTTCTTAACACAGAATGAATTTAATCCATTTTACAGGAAACCTTAGTAACTAAAGGATGAATTCCACTGTAAAATAATAGAGACAATAATTTAATAGATAGTATATTCATAAGTATTAACACTGATAGAACAATGACCAATTTACGTCCCTATTATCCTTTGCAATTTATCTAAAATACAAGGTCTTTTATAAAATCTTATTTGAAAAAACATTTTTTCTGATAAAAAATAAAATATTTTTATTAAAATTATTGGCAATAGGAAAGCGGACTCAAGATAAAAACAACACTCTTCTAGCTCTGTTAATATTCTGTAACTTAAAAAAAATCATACCTATTTATAAAAATAGATCTACATAAAATTTACACATACATATCTAGATAGAGATATCTCCATAGAAGACATATAAAGAAATAGTGGGAGGAATAGAATGACCATATATTTACACAAGTATTTAAAAATATGATCATGATGTATCTATTTGAACCATGTGTATTGCTTAACATATCATCAATGTTTTCTGGTTCATGAAATATCATGCTGAAAATAACTATAAATGATTCATAGTATTCTTCATATGAATATCACATTTAATCAATTCTCCATTGAAAGACATTAAACTATTGTTAATATATCGTAAACAAGGTTCCAATAAATATCTTAATAAAATTTCACACTCCTTCATGATTTCCTCTTGGCTTAATTGTCTTTCCTTCAGTGGGAAAAAGAAAGGAGGTGATTTATTCTTCCTGAAATAACCTAACCAAGTACAAACCATCAACTTAACACAACATTAGATTACAGTTATTTGTGTATTTATCTTTTTTTCCTAGTTGACAAAGGTTTATCAAAGTCTTTTTAATCCTTGTCATCACACTGTCCTTTAAGTTAGTACAAATTCAAATATATGTATTGAATCAAATCTGACCATTAGAAGACCCAAGAAAAAAGGATGCTGTTTTACTATATTTGTACTAATTAACCTTTAAAATACCCTAAAAGCAGTTATAACATTAGTAATTCCCACCTATGCCAAAGGAAATTTGGGTTTAAAAAAAGGAAATATATGACCGGGCACGGTGGCTCATGCCTGTAATCCCAGCACTTTGGGAGGCTGAGGCGGGTGGATCACAAGGTCAAGAGATCGAGACTATCCTGGTGAACATGGTGAAACCCCGTCTCTACTAAAAATACAAAAAATTAGCTGGGCACGGTGGCGCGTGCCTGTAATCCCAGCTACTTGGGAGGCTGAGGCAGGAGAATTGCCTGAACCCAGGAGGCGGAGGTTGTGGTGAGCCGAGATCGCGCCATTGCACTCCAGCCTGGGTAACAAGAGGGAAACTCCATCTCATCAACAACAACAAGGAAATATAACATGAAATATTTATATATAAAAAATTTAATATGGATTATAAATATTGTTATAGCCAAATAGACTAATTTATACATCTTTTTTTTTTTTGAGACTGAGTCTCACTCTGTCACCCAGGCATGATCTCAGCTCACTGCAGCCTCCACTTCCCGAGTTCAATCGATTCTCCTTCCCCAGCCTCCCGAGTAGCTGGGACTACAGGTGCGTGTCACCACGCCTAGCTAATTTTGTATTTTTAGTAGAGACGGCATTTCACCATGTTAGCTGGATGGTCTTGATCTTCTGACCTCATGATTCGCCTGCCTCGACCTCCTAAAATGCTGGGATTATAAGCATGAGCCACCACGCCCAGCTACATCTTTTGCTATTCCATATCTGACTTTTTAATGTAGTGAAATCTAAGCTGAAAGTCACACAATTTTGAAAATGTCCGTACTGAAAAGTAGTCTATTAAATTTTGTGTGCCTGCTAAGTTCATAGTCCCTTCTGAGGAAAATAGACATATTGTTGATTCTCTTCTCTTTACAGCTGACTGCATTGGGTGATACAAGGCAGCACTCTCCAGTAGAAATATAATGTGAGCAACATATGTCACTTAGAATTCCCAGTAACCACTTAAAAAAGGAAAAATCAGAGCTCAGAATAATTTAGTAATAGATTTTATTTAACCCAACATATACAAAATATGACCATTCCAACATATAAACAATACAAAAACCATCAGTGAAATTTTTCTGTTCTTTTTTCAGTAATTTTTTTTGAAATCTACTATGTGCTTACTGTACATCTCAATTCAGACACACCATATTGCAATTGCTGAACTGCTGGCTACCATATTGGACTGCACAGGTCTACAGGGGGAGACACCGAGACACCTTGGGGAAAATTACCTTAAGAAAAAAACTTGAGTAGTCTTCTTAGTCATAAATCTGAAGCAAGAAAGTATGTATTAACCTGGAGAAATGCCCTTTTCTTCATGTATTAGCAAAACATGTCCTTCTAAATACCCCCCTAAGTACTGAAAACTCTTAGAAAGGGTAGGAAAATCACAACTTCAAGGATGGCAGTGTGAGGGGCTTGAGGAAATCTTTCCCAGGAAGAGGTATCTATTAACCTGGTCGAAATTAGCAATGGTAATCATTCAATGTCCGCAGATTGCTCAAAGGGCTTACAGCAAATAGAGAAGCATTTACTCAACAAAATCTAAGGAAACTCAGTAAGAGCAGCATGAGGCAGTAGCATTCCAGTTAGGTACTGACCCTGTTCCCCACTGCTAAACCATGTGGAAAAGCTGCTTCAGCAGCTCCACAGCTGGCTGGTGGCTCTCTTCTCCCTGAACTCCCTGGGCTGGAAGAGCAAGGTAGATCTGGTAGCTTGCGGACATCAGCAGATTCCATCATTTCAGACTCTACAGATCTATACCATGCTGTCTAGGTAACCCAGCAAAAGTACCAATTAAAGGCAAGTACTTCTACAGCCAAGAACTAAACCAATAAGAAGCAACCAAATGAATAATAAGGATAATCCCTAAGAAGAATCTGTATTCAGAATTACAATATTAAAAGGAAACTTCCTTAATCTGAGAAAATGTATCTATAAAAAAACCATCTCCAAAATCATACCTACTAGTAAAAGACTGAAAGCTTTCCCTCTAAGAGTAGGAACAAGGAAGGATGTTGGTTCCTTCAGCCTCTATTCAACATTATAGTGGAGGTTCTAGTCAAAGCAGTTGGGCGTTAGGCAAGAAAAAGAAAAAAGGAATTCAGATTAACAAAGAAGAAGTAAAACTCCTCTAATTACATATGACATAAACTTGTAGAGATACAAAATTACGAATCCACTAAAAATGGTAAACTAATAAATAAATTCAGGATTTATATCCTCACACATGATCAGGATTGCAAAGCTGCAAAATACAAGATCAATTATATTTCTCTACACTAGCAATGAAAAATAATAATCCAAAAGGGAAATTAAGAAAATAATCCCATTTATAATAGAATAAAAAAGAATAAGACATAAATTTCACAGAAGGATAAGACTTATTTAAAAAAATACTCAAAATGATAAAAGTATTTGAAAAAAACTAAAGAAAACCTACATGAATGGAAAGATACCCCATATGCATTCATTGGAAGGTTTAATAATACTTAAATGGCAATAATCCCCAAATTCATCTACAGTTTCAGTGCAGTCTCTATCAAAACCCAGCTGCCTTTTATTTTTTATTTTTTATTTTGCAGAAAATGATGTTGATCTTAAAATGTATATGCAAATGCAAGAGCCCCAGAATCCACAAACAATCTTTAAAAATAACAAGGTTGGAAGACTCACTCTTCCTGATTCCAAAAGTTAGTACACAGCTACAGTAATCAAGATAAATGTGGTGCTGGCTGGCATATGTAAAGATGTGCAGATCAATGCAATTGAATTGCAACTGAATTCTATTTCACATCATTCATAAAAATTAACTTAGAATGGTAACAGATCTAACATAAGAGCTAAAACTATAAAACGTAGGGAAAAAATACATACAGATAAATCTTTGTGGTCTTGGATTAAGCATATGTTTTTACTTATGACACTTAAAGCACAAGTGAAAAGAAAAAAATGGTAAAATGGACTTCATCAAAATTTTGTGCTTCAAACGACACCTTGAAGAAAGAGAACACCATACCTCTTGTTCACAGAAACACTCCATTACTTCAGAGAGATTTCTTTGCCATAAATAATACTTCTCATCATGCAGTGAAGTTTAAAAGAGGTAAAATCTTAGAAGAAATCATTGAACTCCTTGATTGAGAACAATCTAAGAAAGGGTGCTGATTCTCCACACTGGAACCCACTGTTTCCCAGCCACGGAAAGTTCTTCTGACCTTGCCTCCTGTTATCTGGGGCATCAGTTGGGATGGTGCTATGGCAGCCCTTCCCATCACAATCTCTGGAGTAGTTGCAACATCCAAGGATTTTAGCTGCATGTCAAAAAGCCATTAGAATTGTTTCTCCCCTTCCAGCTGCCTCATTCCAGAAATTAGCAAATACTTTGGTTTACCAAATATTTAAATGATAAGAATAGCTTGAAAGGAATAGACTTTACATCCCACAAATGCATGTATAGAAGTGAGTTTCATTTTGGAATACTACCTGTGGATTTTATCTGCATCCTAGCCTATAAAGTCGGCCATGCCTATGCTGTTCACGCCTTGGCATCTGTGTTAGGGCAGAGTTTCCACTAGTCAGTTCCAAAATCCTTTGACACTTTACCTCTGTTTTTTCTCATCTGCTCAGCTGCTCCATTCCCTGTCCTCATGCACATTAATCCAAAACAAGTTCCTTTGACCCCATCACGCTTTGTCAGCATGGGACCTCTGGACACCTTTCCTTGACACAGGACATTCTGAGACAGAAATCCATACAGATTGATTAACATTTCACCACCACTTTCCATGCAGTCATGCTTTTATCTAAAGCAGTCTGTGATTCTAATTAATAAGACCCCAAAACAAGACATGAATAATAAATGTAGCAAAGCATATCTCAGCCGAAGCCTGTGAGTTGATCTAGCACAAGAATTCTGGCCACCCTACCCCTTACCCTCAGATCTACTACCACCCTTTTTAAGTAAGATAAACTGAACAAGTCGCTATCTCTTGCATTGTGAAAGGGCCCAATTAATACACATTTTTTTCATGATATAAAAGCGCATTTATTCAACAACCATGTATTTGCTCTGCACTGTAGGGCATGCCTATGCTATATACTCAGAAAATGCAGATGTGTCCACAGTCTCAAAGAGAATATAGTGTTTAGATTCCCCAATTTGAATTCACCTGCTACTGCATCAGAATCACTGAGAGTGGGGTCTAGAAAAAAAATGTTTCCATGATGAAGACATAATTAGGTCTACAATAGGGTTTTTCAAATGTGCTCATCTGTGGTTCCTTTCAGTAAATATAAAAACTTCACACTCTTTGGATATGGGTTCATTTTCCATTCAAAATTACCCTCCTTGAAAATTTCCTGGATGCCATGTCAGTGCAGGATTTTAGAAATTAAGTATTGCCACCAGCTAGGGATAATTTGCCAAGCTGTGTTTTTGTTGTTTTTTTTTTTTGAAATAAGTGTTTCCCAGACAAATAATGGGTGCCGCTTCTTTACTTTTTGCTAACCAATCCTTCCTGCTATTTTGAAAATCACTCACTTATAATATCTAAAAATGATGAGATACTAGATTTTCTCTAAATCTTTTTTTATCTGTCTCTTGTATAACTACTCTATACACTTCAAAACTCACTGGAACTCAGAATTTTATAAAACCTATTTTTTAATTAGTTCTAATGCCTTGTGAATAATTAACTAAAAATTTATAAGCAAGATATGCCTGTAACATTTATGAGGACAAAAAATAGGTAACAGTAAGAAAGAACCCAGGTTAAGCTGGGTAGTTGTACAGGCAAGTCAGGTAGAAACAGCAGATGAACTCCACTATGCCCAAATGGACCACCTCATGTAGCCCTCACGATCCACCTGCCTCAGCCTCCCAAAGCATGCTTTAAGCAAACATGCAAGTCAGTCATCTTGACTAAATTGTTTCTAAAAATAAAAAAGTATAATTCTATGAGGTGATGAATGTCTTTTTGGATTACTTTATTCATTTGATTTTTATTTTTAATATAAAAGAATTAAACTATAAAAAGCACAAAAAGTAAAATTAAATTAGAAAAGAATACAAGTAATCAATGCTTATTAGATATTCCATACCCAAGATCACAAATCTTGGAGGCTATTTAAAAAATAATTGCTACATTACTAAGAGGACTTTGCTTTGAAACACATAGTGAAAGGAACTTGGCTGTGAAATCTTTCTCTGATATACGACATTGTTGGGCATTTAGCTAAAATTCTAAGATTTAAAAAAAAATCCTCAAAAATGCTGATTCAGCACTATAAGAACAATGATTTCCTCTAGCCTTTATTGCATGTCTAAGCACTTACAATTTTTAAAGTGTAGCTCTTTTATGAATGAAACCAGAGGATATAATTTCAACTGTGCAATCAAGTCATTTTATTGTATGACATCACTCATATCAAGTGAATTTTCTTCTGGTACTGAGCAAACATAAATAACTGTAAATGTCAATGAGCTCATTGAGAAAGCAGGATTTAAAGTAATGAAGCAATCCTTAATTATACTATTGATTACAAACAAAAATTTGTAATGTATGTTTGCGAGTGAGATTTATTTCAGAATATCTGTATTTTGCCCTCAGCTATATCGAGTTCTGCCTGTTATGTGAACCCTTTAAAGATCCCTAATTCCTATCACTATATAATTTCCCATTTCAGGTTCTCAGTTTCCATCTGAGAAGTCAAGAGTTTAGATATTCACTGCCCATGCACCTTCTCATGTATCTAATCAGTTCACGGGGCATGTTTCCTTTTGAGCTCAAAGCTAGGTGAATGTGTGATTTAAACAGTAATCCTATTGATTTTGAAATCTATTAAAAGCTATAATAAACATATCTGACCTCAGAGGAATACACACTGAGTGCCAAAAATAAGTATATCATATTTTTAACTTTATTAAAATCTAAATTGAGAACTCTCTAGGAATTCACATCAACACATACCTTTATAACCAACATTTATACCAGCTTTATCGGTAGGCAGAGAGTAGAAAGAACTCTCAAGTATCTCAAACTTTATTAGTCAAAGAGTTGACAAATATTTGTTTACTATCCTTACTTCTTAATTATGTTTAGAACATTTGTCATTTAATATACATCAGGAACTATTCTAACTGCTTTAACTTAATTTTTATGAGATGTGTACCATGGTTATCAGTCCATTTTACAGTTTTATATCCTCAGTGGGAACCTGGCATGGTCTTAGTCTCTCTTTGAAGGGTATGGCAAGACTATCAAGCATGGTTATTATTGGCTTATTAGTTTGTTCTGAAACATTAGATGCCAAGTTGAGGGAGGAAGGAGAAATAAAAGCCAATGGTCATTTAAAGAAGAAAATGTCACAAAAAATAATAAAATAAAAATAAAAAAAGAAAATGTCATGAGCGAATACATAAGACTTTGAAGAGGAACTGAAAGTTAACACAAAGGCAAAAGCCAAGTCCAACAGTCAGAGACTCAGAATGGAAAAATTAATCAGAAGACAGAAGAAATTATTATAAAAATTTCAGTGATTCAGAGAAAGGCAAGAGGATCTAGGTCAACTTCCTAAGACAATGGCACAATCTTTTGTAAGGTATGTGTATAAGCTGGTCTGATTAAAAGCCTAGTAGAAGGATACAGTATCCTCCCTGATACATGCCCTACACTCTTCCCAATTAGTGTTTCTCATATTAAATCCTTCTCTAGTTAAGATGACGATGCTAATTCAGCAGGTCTAGGGTGGAGCCAAAGAGTTTGCTTTCCTAACAAGACCTTGGTGATGCTAATTCTGTGGGCCACAAGACCACTCTTTGAATAACAAGGCTCCCAAAACCTTCCACTGACATTGTTTCTCTACCAGAGGTAACCTGACTTCACCAGTGGAATTTCCTGACCCTCTTCCATTTCTCCAACCCTTATTTCCCATCTTAATCCCTAGAAGAAGATCTACCTTTAGTAGTGACTGACCTCTGCCCTTTCTCTACCAATTCTGTAGCTACATACATTCAGCACTTGTTTCTGGTAGAACTCCTGATCTTGCACATGAGCTGCGGAATGGTAAGAGCCCAGGAGCATACATGGGGAGTGGAAGGAGGCAAACAAAAAAAGCAACTGAGAGTCAAGGAGCATCCCTGGTAAAACTAAAAAGGAACTTTGAGAAATACTGTCATAAATGACACCTAAGGTTTAGGAAAGTACTGGCACTACTCTTCAGCCAAACACAGGAGTCAAAATAAGACTCATCAGGATCCAAATCACTGCTTAAATCATTGTTTCTACAGTATACTGTTTTGATTTCCAAAAGCAAACAACAAATTACATTTAGATGTAACTAATTCATAGATTGGGACATGTGTATACACATAATGAAAAAATAAAAGCATATACTTGACTCAAAAGAAATTGTACCAGTCAATTCCACATTACTGGACTTTTACTTCCACATGTAAAGTAAGTATACCACCGGAAGCTGACTTAAAGCTATAAAAGTTGCAGCAAAATTTCACTTTTAATAACCGTATTCACTGAATGTTTTAAATTTTGGAGAAAGTTTAAATGATTTACTTCCCCCTTGTCCATAATTTGTAATATTTATAATCAATTTTAGTAAAACTTTTGGTTTGGGAAGTCATAAGCTTCTCCAAAGTTTTAAAATTTGGCCAAGTTTGAATAATCAGTGATATTCATCAATATTTCAATTATTAACAATTTAGAACCAGACTTTTAAGTCCCATAAAAAGAAATCTATCCCTCCCATTAAACACTAAGTTTCAAATTGACATTTAATATCTTACCCAAATGCAACAGCACAGCTGCTTCCAGAAATAATTTACCAGACTGAAAAGTTTGAACACTTTATTGCTCCTGCTAATTTCTTGACAAGGTTCTCCTCTTTGAAAGTACTCTGCTTAAAACATCATTTATCTTAGCTCTAAAAGTTCTCTTCATCAAAATCCATTTAGAATTTAACGCATTGCCACAGTGAATGTGCCAAAATACCAAACAACTTTGTTAAAAATAAGGCCTCAGTATCTTCTATTTTTAATGTCAATATTTTTGAAATAAAAATATGTGAATATAAAGTAATACATATTTAGAATGTCAAAATGATCTAGTCATAACAAAGAAAGTTAAACTTCAATTTCCTTTCTTTCTAACTTACACCCCTAAAATGGAGAAAATTCTGCCCACATACCTGCACCCTAGTTGCCAAATACCTACTAGGAAACATAATATATTACCATCATTAAAATATAAAACAAGGAAAGTAAATAATATTCTTTTCCATTTTGCCATTTATTTGAAAAACTATGGATTTAATAAGCTTACAATATATATCATCATCCTATGGCTTCTAAAATTTCTCATATCAACTCACTTAGTTCTTTCTCAAGAAAAGGCATAATTCCTTGAGAGCAGAGGGAAGAGACACTTTATCCTCCTCATGGACTCCTGTTTGTATGTGCACAAGTCACTAAAGATGCAGGACTTCTGATGCAAAGTTCAGTGATGTGAGACAAGTTGTCTGCCAGCTGCTTGGGCTCTAACAGGGTCTCTATCACAGGCTTCTCTTTCATGGCTGTAATTTGGCAACAGATGCCTCAAGGTGCCCCAGCAGCTAGTGTCCTACAGAAACATCTCTGCAGCAGCAGCTTGGCCCCTGTATCCTCAGAGGAACACACCATTTCTAATCTGTTCAGGATAGAAAGCCTGGATTAAAAAAAAAAAAAAAAAAAACTGTATACCACTGTTCTGCCTGTCACAAAGAAAGAAAAAATTCTCGAATCTCTGAAATGTTCCTTGGAAGAGAAAAGAAAGAAAGAGATGCAATGTTTAGGTACGGAGTGGCAACGTCTGTACCAACATACCACTTAATTGACAACAGCTTGAGGGTCAAAGAAAAAATTAAGATAATTATGCTTAAAATTGCTAATACCGGATTAAAAGTTCATTTCAATCTTGGTTTCTTGACTCACATGGACTGCCAGGATAAAATTATAAAAAATAATACAGAGGTTTTAAAAGTTTCAAAGAACCAGTTCTTTTTAGAAACTCCCTTAGAGTTTGTTTCAATATGATATTTACCAGGGCCCTTAATTTACATTTAGTACTTCTACCAGAGGTAATCCGACTTCACCTGTGGAATTTCCTGACCTTCTTCCATTTCTCAAACCCATATCCCCCATCTCAACCCCCAGACGAAGACCTTACCCTTAGAAGTGAGGGACCTCTGCCCCTTTTCTACCAATTCTGTAGCTATACACATTCAGCACTTGTTCCTGGTAGAACTCTTGATCTTGCACATGAGATGGGGAATGGTAAGAGCCCAGGAACATACATGGGGAGTGCAAGCAGACAAACAGAAAACGCAACTGTGAGTCAAGGTGCATCCCTGGTAAAAGTGAGAAGGAACTTTGAATAATATTGTTATAAACGACAACTAAGATTTAGAAAATTACTGGTCCTACTCTTTAACCCAACACAGGAGTAAAAATAAGATTGATCAGGATCCAAATCACTGCTTAAATCATTGCTTCTACAGGGTACTGTATTGATAGCAGAAGTACTCTTGCTAGCATGGAACACTGATGATTCCTGAGGGCCCACGGACAAGTCCCATAGTTTCTAGGAGTCTATGTGTCTGCTTCTCAGAAGACTATAGACATTGAACTTGATGATACAAAAGATGTTTACCAATTCCCTCCTAAGGCTTAGTTATATATTCCCTTCACTCATTGCAAAAAGTCTACACCCAATCATCCTATTAACTACTCAATAAACAACATAGTTTCACTCAGCAGGCATTTGCTCAAAAGCCCAAGTAAATGTCCTGCCACATTAAAAGAAACTGCTATTAAAAATAAACATAAACACACTTTAGCTGAATGTATGTCCATGTTGGGTTTATTATTTCACAATTAATTGCCCATCAATAAAAAACTGGAAGGGAAAAAAACCAAATATATTAGTAATATTTAAAGAATCCAGAGGTTCCAGGGGAGAAATGAAGTAATAAACAGTAAGCAGCTAAGCAGAAAGTCAGAATCTAATTGTAAAATTTCCATGTGAATTGTTTTGTAGCTGCTTTAGGGAAAGAAGAGTTAATGAGTTGTCAACTTCCCATAGCAGCTCTTCTGCAAATATCACTACTCAAATATCAGTTAATGCTCAAAGGCTAAACAAGACAGTATCTACAGGATTACAAGGTTTCTGTCAAAAACACTATATTTATAGATTAAATTGGCCTTACTACAAAGAGAAAATTGAATTTTAAAAAGTTAATGAGAAACTTTTCATTGAATTGAACAGCATGTCTTGTATTGCAATAGCACAATACATTCATGACTTTCTGTGGCATTTACGCAGCTCAATAATTTTATCTAAAATTAATTAGTTTAGCAACAAATTAAAATATTAAATATAATTATAACCATATAACATTTTCTAATAAGTAATTAGCCAGTTATAACTTTTATGTAATTCATAGATTTGGGTGTGCTTTACTGATTAATTAACTATAGCTATCATTTCTATAGGGACAACAAAAATTTTAAAAATCAGAAAAATATTAGCTTTATTTTTTATTTTGAAATTATTTCAATTGAGAGACAAGTTGGAAGAATAGTTTAAAGAATATTCTCAACATAACCATTTGAGAATAAAATTTTAACATGCAGCTTCATCACTTCTGAATATTTTATTTGAATCTCCTTTCAAAAAAAGGATATTTCATATATAACTACAATACAATCACAGATATCAGGAAATTTTCACTTATGTAATATTTTCATCTATTCCACAGACCCCACTGAAATTTCATCAATTGCCCCAATTATGTATTTGAATGGCAAAAGCACATCCAGTTCAAAACGTATATTTTATTTAGTTTTCATATCTCCTTTATCTCCATCATTCTAGAACCATTCTTTCTTTCTCAATTTTCATAGCATTGGTGATTTTGAAATTATAGACTGGCTTTTTTTTCTCGAATGTTCTTCAAACTCTGGTTGCTTGATATTTTAGATTCAGATTTTTTATTTTAACAGAATTCTGACATAAGTGACATGTATTGTTTCCATGGCTTAATTTTCCTCTGTTCACTGAGTTTACATTTAGAAAGCACATTTTGGAACCCTTTTAAATAACTCCTGCTCCTGGACATAGCAAGAACCTAAAGTATTACAAAGAAAAGAAAAACAAATCTAGATAATAAAAGTATTGCTTAATTTTTTCCAATCATATGACCAGAAAGTGTGTTTGCATTTCTAACATGCAAAGGTGTTAATATACATATATCACAGTGACTAGTTTCTAACACCTTAAAATATTGATAAAATTATCTTGTACCTTAATGAAAAGGAAGTATAAGGATTGATACAAATCATCCCAATAAAAGCATTTATGTGTAGAAGGCACAATGTTTTAATAAAGAAAAGTAGTTCTCACAAAACCATCTTCAAGTAGAAGAAAAATCTATTTTGTACTCTCTGGTATTCTAAACAACATACATGATGCCACTTTTCCATTTACTTGAATAATAGCTTTAAAAACCTTTGCAAATCCCCTAGTTTGTATTGCCTACACAAAGCGTCTTAATAAAAGGCAGAAGCTATGTTAAATAACATGATGGATATCAGCCCTGTTTCTCACAGGCCCCCATCCCAAGGATGTCTAGAGATTTCACTAAACAGTAGGGCTAATGGAAATCCCAGCTCTGATTGAAAACATATTGAGGCATAATGGACTACTAGGACACATATCATGGGTGACACTGTGAAAAGACCTGCAGCAAGCAATTGTTTCCCCAGGGAGTCATCGTCACTTGTGCCAGGGCTGGTCATCTCACTTCAACACGTTTCTTCACAGGACTGCGCTGCTTGGAACAGCCAAGCTGCCATATGGCATATTAAAGATCTTGCCTAATAAATCTAGCTAAGCAGGCCATTCCTTCAAGCTGCTTCTTAAAATATATGCGTATAATACAGTTTATTGGTTGTTACCAACATCTGGGCTAGCGACTGAGGACAGTTCGTATCCCACACTGAGGATGCAGCTCCCCTATTATCTGCATCATTGACTTTGAATGTTAGAAAGTATATTTTCCTGCTGATGCATGACTGTCTTTAAGAGATCCCATAGAAATACAATGGACAATGAAATGCAGTGCTGACAAAAACGAACAGGGTGTCTAACTCCCTTTTATTGCTTTTTTGTGCACGATTATATAGCTAGAAATATATATATATATATATGTTGTGAAATCAAAGTTCAAGATGAGGAGATAAGTATGGCTTCTAAAATCGATTGTCAAAGTATTATTTATTTAGCTCAATAGTACAAGGCTTTATTCTGTGATTGTCTAATAATAATAGTGATAACGTGGTATATTTCAATATAATTTCAGAAAATATAAGTTTATTAGTTTTAAATGTTTTCTCCAATAACTTCTGTCACTGCCAAGGAAAAGACAACACAACAGTGGTTAATACTAGGCACCTCACCTGTGCCAAATAAAATTATTGAATCTTTCACAGAGATGGCATTTTGACACAGAAAGAAGGGGACATGATATTGCTATAACAGAATACCATGTTATTGCTCTCACAGAAAAGAAAAACTGTCATCTGAGACACATGGTTTTCCATGATGTTTCTGCAACTATGGGGATGGAAAATTGCCAAGAAAAGGAAAACATGGATTGCCTATTACATTCATGTAGATTTATCCCACACTCTATTGTTTTCTTGGAGCAGACTTTGAGAAATGAGTAATATAGTCTCCTTGTTAATCTTTTTTTTTTTATCTTTTGAGACAGAGTCTCACTCTGTCACCCAGGCAGGGTGGAATGCAGTGGCAAGATCTTGGCTCACTGCAACCTCAGCCTCTGGGTTCAAGAGATTCTCCTGCCTCAGCCTCCTGAGTAGCTGGGACTACAGGCTAATTTTTGCTTTATTTTATTTTATTTTATTTTTTAGTAAAGACAGAGTTTCACCATTTTGGCCAGTCTGGTCTAGAACTCCTGACCTCAGATGATCCACCTGCCTTGGCCTCCCAAAGTGCTGGGATTACAGGCATGAGCTACCGCACCTGGCCCATCATTGCATTTCTAAATAAAGCATTTCTTTCTTATAAGTACCATGGTCTTTTTGCTACATACGATCACCTTGATATTAAATAAAATCAGAAGCACTGTAATTGATAGGTACCACTGTCTTCGGCCATTTTCTGTTGCCTATAACAGAATACCCGTTAGAGGCTGAGAAGTCCAAGACTGTGGGCCATGTCCAGTAAGAACCTTTTTGTTAGAAAGGACACGGCAGACTCCTGAGCGTGGGATCGGACATCCCATGGGTAGGAGGCTGAGCATGCTAGCTAAGGCCTCTCTTCCTCTTCTTAAAAATCTACCAGTTGCACTCTCCCAATAGCCCATTAATCCCTTACCCCATTAATCCAAATCTATATATGAGGGCAGAGCACTCACGATTCAGTCAACTCCTCAAGGAACAACCTCTCAATGCCGTCACATTGGGGATGAGTTTTCAGCATAAGTTTTGGAGGGGAGGGGGACATTCAAACCATAGCAACCAGTTTTATAAATTGTTGGTTGGTTCTCATTTTGTAACTCAATTTAATGTCATGTGTGAGTCATTATCTTCATCTCATAATTTAGATATTATAATATGCTTTTTTTCTGGACTTCAAAATACCCATCTCGTTGGCTTTTGCTATATTATGAAAATACCAAGCAGCATTGGAGCATATAGAAAGTGTGTGTCTCTATATCTGTGTAGATATAGATATAGATGCCTATATTAGATGCCAAATCTCTTCAGAAACCACACGTCTTTGAATGATGGCCTTGAAGAATTCACAGCCACGTCTTCAGGGCAATCAAGATATATTCACACATGATAAAGTCTGCTGCCGAATGGACTACAGTGTATAAAGTTCTAAATCTGGAGCTTTGGTTAAATATTTTTCCAATATCTTGGAAAAAGAGAAGTGAGATAAGAAGAAAGAACTGAGGTACTTGGAGGAAGTCTGAAAATATGGAGGCATGGAAATTAATTTGGAGTAAGAATTGACTCTATTTAACATTTAAAACCATCTGTTTCTAAATAAGTGTCTCCAATGCGGAAAGTCAGTCAATCCAGTATAGCAAACCATGCATGGCATTACTGATTCCTCTACCTAGATAAAAGGTTAAATCCCTTTAACCACCAGGGGGCAACGACTCACCACCTTTTTGGATGTACACATTTTTGCATTCTGCGTTCTTTCAGAGAAGACCCTTTGACCACTAGTGAGGTCCCATGCACTCATTTGTTGTAACAGAATGAGTGCTTCTCTGTTAATCAATAACTACTATGGCTATATACCGGATTAAGATGAGAATCAGTCTCCTTCTGGGCCAGCTTAGAAATGCCAAAGTGTGAGTTAATGGCAGCATTCAAGGGGTTGAAAGAATGTGTCCAACTTCTCCCTTCACTACAAATATTCCAGGGGAAATTACTGGAAATCCTCATGCCTGTATCTCTCTGTCACCTATTGACCCACACCATGCATGAATTCAGAATTGTGAATTTTAGCTTATCTTTGGGGAACATTAAGAACAAGGAACCGTCAGAAAAAGTAGAAAGGAATATTTTAAGAAGAAATGATTCCCAGGAAGCAACATTTGGTAGAGATCAGGTACACAGATTCTGCAATGAGATTTAGCTGGGGTTGGAATCTGGCTTCTCCAATTATAATCAGTACCATCTTTATTAAGGTACTAAAATCTCTGGGCCAAGTGCTACAGCTCACACCTGTAATCCCACCACTTGGGGAGGCCAAGGAGGGAGGATTTCTTGAGGACAGCAGGCTATGAAATGCCTGGGCAACATAACAAGACCCTGGGTAACATAACAAGAATGTGCCTCTACAAAAAATAAAAAATAGTAACTGGGTGTGGTGATGCATGCCTGTAGTCTTAGCTACTTGGAAAGCTACGGCAGGAGGATCGCTTGAGCCCAGGAGTTTAAGGGTGACGTAAGCTCTGAGTACACCACTGCATTCCAACCTAGATGACAGAGCGAGACCCTGTCTCAAAAATAAAAATAGGAATTTCTAGCCAGAGCAATATGGCAAGGGAAACAAATAAAAGGCATCCAAGTAGGAAATGAGGAAGTCAAACTATCTTTCTTTTCTGATAAGATTATATATCTAGAAAACCCTAAAGTAACTTCCAAAAGGCTCGTGAGCCTGTTAAATAACCTCAGTAAAGTTTCAGTATACAAAATTATTGTACAAAAATCAGTAGCATTTATACACACCAATAATGTTCAAGCTGATACCCAAATTAAGAATGTAATTCCATTAGTAGTAGCCACGCACATACAAAAATAATCTAGGACTACATCTAACCAAGGTGGTGAAAGATCTCTACAAGAAGAACTATAAAATACTGATTAAAAATGTCATAGATTCCACAAAAAATGAAAAAAAATTGTTTTCCTAGACTGGAAGAATCAATATCACTAAAATGCTCATACTGCCCAAGGTAATCTACAGATTCAACACTACTCCTATCAAACTACCAATGTCATTTTTCCCAGAAACAGAAAGAAAATTCTAAAATTCATAGAGAACCACAAAAAAAAGAGCCCAAACAGCCAAAGCAATCCCAAACAAACAAAAAGAACAAAGCCAGAGGCATCATACTACCCAACTTTGAACTATACTATAAGACTATAGAAATCAAAATACGGGGAACGATCCAAGATGGCCGATCGCTAACATCTCGGGATTGCAGCTCGCAGTTAAAGCTCATAGAACTAGAGGACGCAACACTTTCAGACAAATTCTGGTCGCTCAGGAGCAGAAGATTCCCAGTGGAGGAGCCA
>CM052648.1:174093635-174172516 GCA_028533165.1 Leontopithecus rosalia
AAAAAAAAAAAAAAAAAAAAAAAAAAAAAAAAAAAAACAGGAGTTGTAACTTTCGTGTCTGACAAAATAGACTTTAATAGTAACAAAGACTAAAAGAAACAAAGAAGGATATTACATAATGGTAAAAGGATCAATGCAACAACAGGAGTCAATGATCATAAATATATATGCACCCAATACAGGAACACCCAGATACAGAAGACAAGTTATTTTTTTTTCAGGGTTCAGGCAATTCTCCTGCCTCAGTCTCCCCAGTAGCTGGGATTACAGGCATGCACCACCATGCCCAGCTAATTTTTTGTATTTTTAGTAGAGATGGGGTTTCACCATGTTGACCAGGATGATCTCGATCTCTTGACCTTGTGATCCACCCACCTCAGCCTCCCAAAGTGCTGGGAAGAAGACAAGTTCTTAATGACTTATAAAGAGACTTGGACTCCCACACAATAATAGCAGGAGACTTTGACACTACATTGTTAATATTCGACGATCAACGAGATAGAAAATTAACAGGGACATCTATGATTAGAACTCAGACCTGGAACAAGTAAATTCAGTGAATATTTATAGAATTCTTCACCCCAGGTCCACAGAACATACGTTTTTCTCAGTATCACATTACACCTATTTTGAAAGTGACCACATAATTGGAAATAAATCACTCTTCAGCATTTGCATAGCATTTCACCGACTTAAATGAAATATTGGTTGGCTGTTTGTTTATTTTCTTCCCTTATTCCTACCTGTCTCCACTATTAAGCACAATTATCGGTATAAAAGAGGTTTTTAATACCTGTTTTTAGATTGCATTCCAGCCTGGACAATAGAGCAAGACTTCTGTTCTCTCTCCCCATTTCTCCTTCTCTTTCTTTCAAAATAAATAAATAAATAAAAATAAAAACGGTAACTTGTGTTATATAAAGAGAAGGCAAATACAAAAAAGAAATAACAAAGAATAAAAATAATTAGATACTACTCACATTTCCACACAGATTTATTTCTTGACTTCATGCGATGCCTGTTGAAGATCATTAAAAGAACATCTCAATGGTTGCATTAATATTCTGCAAACATCACTTATAATATGAAAGTAAAAAATTCTAGGAGAAAAAAAAGAGGCACTCCCCACTGTCATCTAACATTTGAATAAAACTAATAACATCACAAACATTTGTCTTATTAAGAACAATAAAGAGGTCTATTTATAAATGTTTGCAACTATAAAAGCCTGTAGGATACATTCGACACAATCTTAGAAAAGCAGGTTGCATAGAGGATACTTAATGCTTAGGTTTGAAATTGCAGCTTTTAGTTTGTTATATTTCCTAAAGTTAAGTGCTTTCAAAGAAAAAAAAAGAAAATGTGGTACATATACACAATGGAATACTATACAGCCATAAAAAAGAATGAAATCATGTCTTTTGTAGCAAAATGGATGCATCTGGAGGCTGTTATCCTAAGCAAATTAATGCAGGAGCAGAAAACCAAATACCACATGTTCTCACTTTCAATTGAATCTAGACATTGGATACTCATGAACATAAACATGGAGAGAATAGGCACTGGAAACTATTAGAGGGGAAGGGAGGGAGGGAGCAATGGTTGAAACACTAACTATTGGGTATTATGCTCACTACTCAGGTGACAGGATCATTCATACCCCAAACCTAAGCAGTATCCCCATGTTTGTTGCAAACTTGCCTATGTAGCCCTACATCTAAAATCAAACTTGAAATTATAAATAAATAAAAATTAAATTAAAAAATAAAGTATCTGTATTTCAGTTTCTTCATCTGCAAAATGGAGTCATTATGGGGAACAAATAAACTAATAAATGTAAATCACTTTGAAGTGGAAGATAAGTTTATGTGTTTATACAAAACAAACACAGAAACAAGTCTTAGTTTATTAGACCTACTATCCCTGTACTTAATTCCCAAAGGCCTTACCTTGTTGATCATGTTATAAACAGAAAGAATTACTTTAAAAGACCAAAGTTGCCTTCTCTTTACATGTGCTTCTATTGAGTTGCTGTGGTAATTATTATTGAACTATACATTGAAACTGAAAAAAACAGAAGACTGCTTCATCAAGCTTTTGAAACCCTACTAAAAACAGAAAGCTAAGGGGAGTTACTGACTCAACTAAACTTTGGAAGCTGATTTAAACAAAGCCAGCCCTACCTTTGTTCACCATTTTCTACAGCAAGCAGTTGTTTAAATGAAGTTTTAAACAAAATTGCTGAAAATGCAAACTTGTAGTATGACTGACAATGAATTACCTCCCACCAATGTGACTATTTCTGCTCCTCAGTGGGCTCTAGCTGGCCATTTTATTTCTCCTTATTATGAAACATTGTAGTGCAGCTGCCATCCTGTAGAAATATCTGGTAAACATTTTATGAGACAAGCGAAGCTTTTAGAATTCCTTTTGAGCTTTGTTAAATTCAATGTGTGAAATAAAATTGTCCAGGGTGAAGGAGGGAAAGCATCTTTTAGTCTGGTTGGAAAGATAAAATCAAGCTGGGTAGCTGGAGCTCGCAGCCCTGATTTAGTCACTGCCAACCCCATCAACATTATTCATTCTGATTGATTAAGGAAAACATTCAGTTTATTTTCATGGAGAGATAGTTACATCTGGTGAGCTCTTGTATCCTATTTCAATTCATATGGGTTTCTTTATTATTATTTTTCAGAATGAAGATGACTCTACCACAAACAATAAGGGAGTGATAAATAACTCAATAGTTTTTTGTTTTGTTTTATCTTACAGGGACAGAAGAACATAAAACAACATGAAGAAAATGAAAGCTATCTTGTCTTACTCTTGCAAGTTTTGTGTAAGGAGCCTACATTTTAGTTGATTTTGTACAACAGTCTGTTGTTATCAGATTAATGAGATACATACAGCTCTGTCAAACTGTTCACAGGGTATTGGAGAAGCAAGTATGCATATGTTTTAAATCTTTGGCTTTCCTTAGATAAAAGCTTTTCTCTCACAAATGTTATCCTTTTGAGAGCTGAATTCTTCATCATTAAGAAATCCTTAGTTGTTTTCCCAGTGCAACTCTGAACTAGAAAAGAACACTTGATATTTTGTCCAAAGATAAAAGAAGAGCTCTTTCTCCATCTTTGCCTTTCCAAAACTTTCATGCGTGCTCCTCACTTTTCAAACATAGCTCATGTGAAATGCTGAGTTAGGAGAGACTTCTTGGAAAAGGCTAGTTCTAGAAACTGCCTAATAGGCATGTTTTATAGCTAATACTGCTTTCACATTTCTTCATTGAAATAGCAACTCCTTATAACTTTGCAGGGTTCATAATTCACATCCCCTTACCACTCCCTGCCTCAAATACACATGTTATATTTGGGGGAAAACACCTGTGTCATTAACCTTCATCTCTTTTGGCATACAGTAAAGTTACAGGAAAAGTTTTTCCTATAACATTTCTTAACAGTCATATGGTAGCTCATTCAGAAAGAGGCCAGCCAAACTGTTCATGACATGATGGACAAGCCCTTAAAATGCCTCATGTTGAACAGCTATGGTGGAACTTTAAGATGTTAAAGCTCTAGAATTGTCTCTCTATCCAAATAAAATTTAAATTAAAGTTTCATGAAAATGTAATGAATTGGAAGTTGCCAATGATTTTAGGGAAGGCTATTTTTCTTCCAAGCTTTCAAAGACATTTTCCCTTAATGTTGTACTCAAAGAAACACCTAGTCCACAGGAAATCTTCACATGAATTGGGGCAAAAAGCCCCAGCTGAGCAGCTGAACCTTTGTGGTTTGACAGGCAGCCAGTAATAATTCAAAAATCACCCGGTTTTCCAGGATGACGCAGCCCCCGCAAGGAACCATAGTTTGGAGAGTACAGAAAGGGTCTTGTGACGTCACCTCAATTGTTTGCCTATGTTAGAGAATAATCTGTGCAATGCTCAAACGACACATTTTCCAACTTTATAATCAGGTCATCTTCTTGTTCTTTCTTCTACTAATGAAGACGATTCAATTAGATGACCTTAAAAACGGGGTGGGGGCAGTCTCTGAAGTTTCCCTGTGTTGACTTCTTTAGAGAACTTTGCAAAGAGTTAAATAATGTCACTGTTATGTAAGTCACTTTGGATTTTTCAAGCCAGCAAATCAGTTAGAATAAAAATTCAATTCATGGAATCAGAGCCAAGATCTTGGAAGCACACTTTGCCAAAGGTGAAATATTTAACATCGTAAATGTTATTGTAAAACCATTTTATATGTTCAATGTTAAGAACAAATGACTTGCTCTGTGGTGACAATACAAACACAAATTTTGGTAGAGCTCAATGGTAAGTGCCATGATAAATACTCTCACTGAATTAAGAAAACCTACAGAACAGAAAAGTTACTGGAGTCAGTTGCAGTGCCCATGCATACACGCACGGGCATGCGTGTGCATGCACGTGCGCACACACACACACACACACACACACATATATATACATATTTTTTTAAATTGTACTTTAGGTTCTGGGGTACATGTTCAGATCCTGCAGGATTGTTGCACAGGTACACACATGGCAATGTGGTTTGCTGCCTCCATCCGCCATCACCTGCATATGGCATTTCTCCCCACGTTATCCCTCCCCCACCCTCCCCACACCCCCACTGTCCCTCCCTTGGTCACCCCCAACAGACCCCAGTGTGTGATGTTCCCCTCCCTGTGCCCATGTGTTCTCACTGTTCAACACCCCTCTATGAGTGAGAATATGGGGTGTTTGATTTTCTGTTCTTGGGTCAGTTTGCTGAGAATTATGATTTCCTGATTCATTCATGTCCCTACAAAGGATACAAACTCATCATTTTTTATGGCTGCATAGTATTCCCTGATGTATAGCAGTGGACATATATAATTGCATCAAAAACCCTGATACTCCTCAAATTGGAATGAAAATACAGTTGTAAAAATTTACATGCACAAACACAGACTAGCTGAACTACATATGGAGTTGACATTGAATTTAAAAACTACTTCAGTATGGTAATAGATTCTTCTCTTTTAACTGCCTGTGTTCAATAAAATTTTAGAAAGTTTGAACTTTTGAAGAAATACTTTATTAATCATGCTTAGTGCCCTATAATTGTGTTGAGTTTCTTTTGTGAATGAGTCCTTCAAATTCTGTTCTTTTTGTCCAAAATCAGTTGAAAATATTTAATAAAATTATTAAAAAGAGTCTTTCTTTTGTTTTTAATATATTATCCTGTAGGAATAATCTTTTATTGGAAATCTTATTTAGCATTATATGACTGTATATTTATTACACAAATTCAAATGAGAGAGTCCAGGGTTTTGCAACATCCAAAATTGGTAAATACAAATAATAATAAAAATAATTTGAGGCATTTTATTTGATAAGTTTTATCTTGAAAATATTTCTCAAATAAATTTTATTACCCATAAAATACAACTTTTAAAAAGATTTTTAATTAAAATCTACAGAATACACTCTGCAGAAAAATACCATTGACCTGGTATTAGATACATGGCAAGTGAATCAAATATGTAAATATATACAAAGAATAATTAACTTGTATAAGTATTTAATGACCAGGTAAACATCACAAAAGAGTTTTATGTTTATATTTGGTTTTGTTTCTTAGTTGTTTTGTTTCCTGTTTCTTAGTTTTCTTTTTGGCTGTAATGTTCATGATTATATATTTAGACTTTCAGGAAAAAATATTTTTGGAAATGTTTTTTGAATTGAACTATGTTAGAGGGCCACCAATATAGTAAAAATCTATTTATTTGTCAATTAATATTTCAAAAATTTTGTGACTTAATTGTTTGAGCAATTCTTTTTGCTTTATAAAAAATGTTCTATGTGATCACTTTAAATTACATTTTACCTAAAAAGAATAGTTGTATTTTGAATCCATGATGAAGAGTGACATGAGCTTTCTCTCCAAATTTATTTTCAATAATTGACCAAAACGTATTATCCCAATGGTGTGTAGCAGAGACTGAATCTCAGGAACATATCCAGAATGGTAGAAATTCATGGAGCAAGTGAAGGAGGATGAGGTGGGACACAGACACACAAGTTAATTGCTAATTGCTCTAATTGGTTGCCATCTGTCAGATGTTACCATTTTCAAGCTACCAATATTGATGTCATGTTATTTCAGATTGGTATTTAATGAAGCCATGAAGTGTTTCCATATGTGCTTTTGTCCCTAAAGAGTGATGATGATGTTGGCTCCATGTACCTCATTTATAACTTAGATTTTCCACTGTGCTCTAATAGAATTACTTTAGCAGTTTGGAAATACCCATTGTTGTATGCAAAAAATGTGGTTCAATAGATATGACTTTGGTGTCTGAATTTTAAAGAGGTAATACTACTTTACTATTAATTTACAAAGAAGTTAAAATTAAAAGAAAATCTAGTTTGATGTCTCCAAAGCATCAACACCAATCATTTTAGAAGTTCTATTTGCTAAAATACTATAAGTATTAGTTTCCATAAAAAAAGGAAGTTGCATTGCAAATGAAGCAATATAAGTGATAAAGATGTTCATTGAGAAAAGTTATTCATAAGACATAATTTTTTCTCATGGGATTCTTTTTTCTTCCCAGATTTATTAGATATTTACCTATGTAGAAATATCTGAAAGTTACTTGATAGGAAAAAGGTTCAGTTAGTATCTCAATCAGGAATCTTTTATATGCAGGCCTACATGCATGTAAAATATCAAAGAAAAAAATTTAAGTACATTCAATTAAATACATCTAATTTGTATTTAATTTAGAAGGGACATCCTTTGACATTAAAAAGGCAATATTTGATTTCATATGACTTACAGATGTCTACTGTCAAATCATTATTAAAAAGGAATTATTTATATAAATAAAAGCATAAGAATAACTGGAAAACAAAAGAACTAGAAATAAATAAATATGCCAGATTACTACCCTTTTTAAAAGACAATGTTTACAAAAATTGATAGAATATACCAGTTTCTGGCCAGACATGCAAAAAGCTTAGAAATAGTCACTCCTATCCTATTTTTCAAGTGGAATGAACCAAAACCCAACAATTTTTAGATCTATCAGAATTTGAGGTCACAGAACAAACCTCCGACCCAAAATTGGAGAGATGGACAAATATAGAGAATCACATCTTTCTTGGAGCAAAAGCTTTGCTGGAAGAGCAACTGGGAAGAGCACTTTAATTTCAATTGACTAATGGCTGGCAACTGAACATGGACTGTCTTGAGAGAGAAACATTTTTTGGGACCCAGCCTTAGGGGAATACCCATATTTCCATGAGGTTTCATGAGAACCCCACTAGGCTCTCACTATCAGGAGAAAAATCCCCTAATATGTTTGTTAGAGGGAGGTAAAAAGTAACCATTTTGTCATACACCCAGAGCTTTATCTTATCCTTAAAAAAAAAAAAGCCTTTCCTTAAGGAAAACTGTTTTATCAGAGCTTAACCCATTTGGGTTTTTCTATACCCAAACTTATGTCAGGAAAGAAAATACCCAAACTTTAGTCCCATCTAGTCTTTGAAGTGAAAGAAGGAAAATGCCCAACTCAAGCCCCTGATAGCCTTTTTGCCTCATCCAAGGGAGTGAAGGTAGAAACTGAGAAGCATTTATGAAGGTCACACCCCAGGCATGTAGCCTCACTAGAACATTGAAGCCTAATCAAAGGCTTATAAAACTCTTCCTACTTTCCATAAAGTACCACCTCATCAATTGGGCTACTGAATAATATCAGGATTACAGGTGAAAGAGCCGAAAGTATAAGACACTATTTAAGTAGGAATCTCTAGGGAAAGCCAAAGACAGCAATGGAGATTAAAACCAAAAACAAAAGAAAACCAAACAAAAAAAACCCTAGAGAGAATTTTAGCCTCTGACAGTACATCTACAGCCAACAGTAAACAGACCTATACTCCTAGCAAGATAACATCAAGCTTCAAAACAAAGGCCTATTTACTTAACTACCTTTTATTCTATGCATCATATCCAGCTTTCAACAACAACAAAAATTTTGAGGCATTCTAAAAGGCCAAAAACACAGTGTGAAGAGAAAAAGCAAAGATCAGAATAGACATGGAAGAGCCTTTGAAATTACCACTGATAATTTAAAATAAGTATGAATAATATGCTAAGGCCTCTAATGAGAAAAGTGGACAATATTCAACAATAGATGGCTAATGTAAGCAGAGAGATTAAAAAAAAGACTAAGAAAAAGTAAAAATTTACTAGAAATCAGAAACACTGTCACAGAAATGAAGAATGTCTTTAAAGCATTCATTAACAGAATGAACATGACTAAAAGAATCAGAGAACTTGATGATTTGCCAATAGCAACTTCCCACTCAAAAATAAATTGGAAAGAAGAATTTTTACAAAACTTAGTAGCTATCTAAAAAACTGTAGGACTACTACAAAAGGTGTAACATACATAATATACCAGAAGGAGGGGAATGCAAGAAAAAAGCAAATAATAATTTGTAATACAGACTGAGAATTTTCCAAAATTAATTACATCTACCAAATGACAGACTCTAGCATCACAAATAGCAAACAGGACAACAAAAAATTATACCTATGTTTATCATGTTCAAACTATAGAAAATCAAAGACAAAGACAAAATTTTAAGAGAAGCCAGAGGAAAAAATACATCTTACTCAGAGAATAACAAGGATAAGATTTATACTAGATGTCTCTTTAGAAATCACGCAAGCTAGAAGAGAGTGGAATAAAATATTTGAAGTGTTGATGGAACAAAATGCAACTAACCTAAAAATGTGCATTCAGGAAAATTATTCTTCAAAAATGAAATAGAAAAAAAAGCACTCAAATGAAAATTGATGTCATTTGTCACCAGCAAACTTGTCTAGCAAGAAATGTTAAAAGTTCTTAAGGAAAGTGGCATAGTTCAGAAGCATCCATTTACACATAAAAAAGCATTATTGAATATATAGATGAAGGTAAAATAATTTTTTGTATTCTTTATTCTTAATTGATTGAAATTTTTTTTCTTTTGAGATGGAATCTTACTCTGTTGCCCAGGCTGGAGTGTAGTGGAGCAATCTCGGCTCACTGCAACCTTGGCCTCCCAGGTTCAAGTGATTCTCCTGCCTCAGCCTCCAGAGTACCTTAGATTACAGGTGTGAGTCACAACGCCTGGTTAAGTTTTGCATTTTTCAGTAGAGATGGAATTTTACCACATTGACCAAGCTAATCTAACATTTAAGGGTTTGTCCAAAATAATAATAGCAACAATGTACTGTGATTAAAGATTATGGATAAGTGAATAATGTTTGTAAAGGATAGAAAAAAGACTGGAAGGTAATATTTCATAATATATTACCTCTAGATGGTGCAACTCTCTTTATTTCTGTTCTACACAAATAAAACAGCATAGTACTTTTGTAACAATAAATGGAATTATTAATATCTTAAATCACTTGATTAATTCAGAAATAATTGTAGGTGAGACAATTCTACAAGTAGAATTGCTGGATCAAAGGGTACACTCATATGTTTAATCCTTTACATCATATTATGAAATACTTTTACAATATCAGATATAACTAATACTAATTCACAACGAAGGATTATATCTTTGGGAAATTTTATATTTTTTCACCCAATTATGTTAAAAAACAGCCAGTAGCCGGGCGCGGTGGCTCACGCCTATAATCCCAGCACTTTGGGAGGCTGAGACAGGTGGATCACGAGGTCAAGAGATCAAAACCATCCTGATCAACAAGGTGAAACCCCGTCTCTACTAAAAATACAAAAATTAGCTGGGCATGGTGGTGCGCACCTGTAGTCCCAGCTACTCGGGAGGCTGAGGCAGGAGAATTGTTTGAACCCAGAAGGCGGAGGTTGCAGTGAGCCAAGATCATGCCATTGCACTCCAGTCTGGGTAACGACAGCGAAACTCCGTCTCAAAAAAAAAAAAAAAAAAAACAGCCAGCAAAACAAACCTTTAATAATAATCTTTGAACTTATGAAAGAATGCTCATACCCACTCATAATTTTGAAAAAGCCAAAGAAACTATGACTAACCATTTCTCATACATCAGACTGGTAAATTTTAAATGACAGTAAACTGGATCGACCAAGTCATTACAAAGCATGTATTCTCATATATTAAATGTGGGAATATAAAATAATTCCACTATTGAGAAGAATTTGGCAACATCTAGCAGTATTACATAAAAATGTAACCTTTGATCCAGCAATTCTACTTCTAGGAATCTATCCTAATGGTATATTCTGTAAATGTAAAATGACATTGGAAAAAGATTATTTATGCAGCGTTGTCTGTAACATTCAAAAGTTAAAAGCTAATGTTGATGGATAAGAAGTCTGGGGAAACAATTTAGGAAAATCAAAGTAAAATAGCAAAAAAAAGTAGTGGGAGATCTCTCTTTACCGGTATGACATAATTTTCAGGACCATTGTCAAGTAAAACTAGCAAGATGTATGTTTACTTGCAAGATGCAAGTAAAAATGAAATCGGAATCCCATGAAATGTTTAGCAAGAAAAAAACACACACACTGATGGTACAGAGATACTTGCAACAACAACTTCAGAAAAAAACCTGAAGACGATCTAGAAATAAATAAATAATGGTTATGCATAGCACATGGTTGAGAGGGAAAAGCATGTGGAGACACAGATAAAGATAAACTTCTCAGTGTGTCATTTTACACAGCTCCAATTTGGGGACTATGTTGATGCTTTACATATTAAAAATTTTAAATTCCACCAAAATGAACCAAAAAAATGCACCTTAAATTTGAAACCAAAATAAAACAAGCAAATCTTACTATGTAGCAAACTGGTAACTAACCACCACAGCAGAAAAAACAAAAATGTAATTGATACTATTTAAGTGTTGATCCTTAGTAGAATATACTCCAAGGTAATAAAGAACAATAAGAAAATCTGAAACTTCATTTGGCAGTTAAATGATAATACTTGCATTATTATTTGCAAAATATATATTTTTTAATATACCCATATAAAATGTATATACACATACACACATACCACAATATATATGTTCACATATATGTGAATAAGAATTTGATTATTAAAACTAGATTTTCAATATAGAACAAATATATTCAAGAGTAAAACTAATGAAGTTGAATGAACCTCCAATATGTTAAAATGGGAATGCAAATATCAGAATGATTTGTTTTCGTCACTGAAAAGGTCTGACAATCATAGCATTCCCTAGGATTCTAGTCCAACATAATGGAGTAACTAAACTGAGGCCACAGGGAGGCAGACACAAGACGTAGGAATTGGTTTACTCTTGTAAACTTGCTACAAGCCAAGCCCTGGGCACTTTTCTAAGGAATCACTGGAGCCTCCACGGACCTCTCTCTAGTTTGAAACTGGGAAGGGTCAGCATCTCTCTATTGATGGGTGTGTAAATATTTCACCCTCTCCTTTTCTGCCAGATATGCAGAAGTTCTAGATGGCAAAGTATATTTCCTAACAGTCATATGACCATAAATGCATGGAGGTTCATAGATAAAATACAATTAATCATACAAAGGGCTCAATGGAATAATGGCATAATCCAACCAGCCTCGAAAAAGGTATGAGAACTCAGGAGAGTCACTGACCCTCTAGAAGTTTCCATGTGTTTATTTACCTGTGAAATACAGATGTTAAAATGCAATTTCCAAATTTCCTCTTAGTAAAGAAAAATGGTATTTGTGCCTTCAATACAATTTACATTAGTAGAAAACTTGTTATTGTATCAATCTAACCAACACTCAATACTCTGGGAAGCCTGGGGAACAAGGGTTATTTTTTTGTTATTAAAAATCATTTACTTTACAATAAGAGAAGGAAAAGTGTTTTCTTAGCATGAAAACATGCAACCCTATTTATTTTTAAATAATCCAAGGGTTGGCTATCAGAGTACAGAAACAATTTCTGTCAATGAGATGCTGACAGTCTTTTTTTTTTCTTCAGTGTATATATGAGCACAATACAGAAGTGCCTCTGTCCCGTACTTTCAGCAAATAGTCATTGTGAAGGTGTGAAATGGAGTCTGGAGAGAAGTGATACCTGGTACAGATTGCACATTTCATTCCTACCTCCTTTTCCTGACAATTGAAGTGCCATTTGGTTTTGCTTTAACAGTTTGTCTGCTCCCTTTTTGACTACCTCAAAGGAAATATGTTCCACATTAGAACCATGTAACCAAAACTACCACCTAGAGAATATAACTTTCTTTGAACTCTCAGATCCTAACAGAAAGAGGAACAATAGCAATGCACAAATCTAACTTGTACATGAGAGCATAACCTGAAGTCAGCAGTCTTTTTCTCAGAGAGGATGGATGGGCTATCACATCATTAACTTTCTGCAGCAGAGCACAGGGTCTATTGCCAAGAAAAATTAACTGTACTTTCCTTTATCTGGAAGAGTATTTGATTTCGGAAAGATTGGTTTGGTGTGCAGATCAATTAACTCACACTCCTTGATCTACCATTCCTACTGTCAATGGCACAATTATCTCATAACTTTTGCCTTTTCCACATCTGCCTGATGGTGCTCATTAATCTACCTTGACAGCTATCATTTTGAGTGTGAAAGGGCGGTAGGTGTCCTGGTTTTGAAAACAGAAATAGCAAAGATAATTAATTCCCTGTGCAAATGAACCATTCAGTGTGAGTTTGTTCAAAGCTCAGCATCCTGTCATAAACAAAATCTGAACCTACTTGAAGACACACACATAATATACATACCCACAGGAAGGGGATCTGGCTACTTGAAATAAAGCAAGAAGAAAATAGCCTTTGATGCCAGAACTGCATGCTGCTTGGAAAGTTAGAGATTCCTGAGAAAAACTTTGTTCTATGCTAATTGAAACATGAACGATCTTGGCCTGTTAGTAGGATTCAGTGTCAACAGAGGTAGGAGGGTATACATACACCTGCAGAAAAGATGAAGAACTTTATTTAATATTTAAGAATAAGAGTAGAGATTCATTTAGGGCCAGTTCAAGGAAAGAGCCCTCAGAGGAAGACTGTGGGAGGAGAAAAGTCAGGAGAACCAAGCCCAGGTCCAGGTGAGCACCAAGGTGGCCAAACAAGTGGCTGAGATGAATTCTGTGGGTCAAGTCAAGCAGGCTAGACCCAGGGACCATTGGAAGCCATGAATCTGAAGCTCAATCCCAGAAATATTGTGCAATTTTCCTAGAAAGATGGGGCAGCTGGTAGCAGGAGAACTGAAGGAGAAGGGGGTGGGAGAGGGGAAGAAGGACATCCACTCTGGCAGAATGAGCTAGAAGTAGGGAGTGAATGTGGCCAGTATGTAAGCAACTGAAAAGGCCTTGGGTTGTAACTCAAGGTATCCAGGACTCCTCTCAGGAAGCAGCAGAGCTTAGTGTGGTTTTCAAAGTGCATCAGCCACAAAGGAAGGAAATCCGTGTGCTTCTCCAGGTTAGTCCTCCACTCCACTAGCAACTTGGGACAAATTACTAACCCTTATGCATCTGTGAAATGAATAATAATCCACGCTTCAGCTGCTGTTTGAGGGCTAAATGAAGTAATCGTTGTAAGAAATTTAGTGTGAATGCTTGTACATGGTAATCTTTTTTTTTCCCCTAATGGTAGCTGTATTGCTTATTGTATTTATTGACATTTAAGAATTTAGGTCTAATTGCAAATGAAAGTTGGGCAGCAATGCAAGAACTTCAAGGTCTTGGAGTATTCACTTTTCACTGAATGAAAAAGAGGATTCGAGAGATTGAAGCGTGAGGTATATCTGTAATAAATGCCTCAGAGTGGCTCCACTAAGTAACCATGGCCAGTTGCACTAATATCTATACATAGAAACTGGAAGAGCCCACCAGAGAAGATCCCTCTACCTTTGAAGATCTGGAGTGGTTTGTTCCTTTAACTTCACTGTGTGTCACTGACAAAGTTTTGAGTGCTATGCCTCTAATTCCATTTTATTTTTCTCAATAAGCCCTGTGGTTTTGTGATGAGATTTTCCTTAACATGTTTTATAATAGCACATGTACCATGAGAGCAAAACCATACAAAAAAAAAATCCTAGATCAAATTTATATTTTTACTTTTTCGCTTTGGTTGCTATTTTAAAAACTAAATAATGAAAAAAGAATAGAGCAAAAGGACCCAAATAGAACAGATGGTTCTGATTTAAGAGAAAGAAATGCCCCTTTGTCAGAAGTAACCAAGGTCTGCGCCTTCAACCCCATGCCTACTTGAGCCAGAGAAGCTTCTTTGCAAATAGCCTGCTGCTGTATACATTTATGAAATCTAAGATCTATTCAGATTTTCATTTTATTCAGAAAAATCGGAGCTATGAACAACAAAGTGAGATTTGCTCAAGGTCACATTCCAGAAACCTCTATCTTAATCAACCTGAGAGAACCGAGCTTCCAATGAAAGGGGGCAAAGGAAAGGTGCCTCTGGGGTGAGACTATGCTTTGATTGAGTAATTAAGAGTAAGCAGCACAAATTTGGGATTCTACAATTACTCAGGCAAAAAACTTGAATCATTTTGTGTTTCAGTCTTCTTACTTTAAATGAGAATACAAATTCATCAGAACAGGTACTCCCAACATACTGAAGAAAAGAACTCATGAGAATGGGAAGAGATGGCACAAATACATTGAGACATAGGGCCTGGTGCATGTTTAAAGTGCATGCATGCTGCATTCACATGTGTGCACATGTTATTTATATTTTTCCTACAAATAACTATGTATTATATTGGTAGAGAGGGTCTCCTGCATGCCCTGTGCTTGATGCTGGAAGTAGGAAGCCCTATGTACCATGATAAGAAGAAGACAAGCCACTCTTTAGTTCACATGTAGTTCATTCCATTTTTGACATACTGTAAAGGTCTTTATGTCAGTTTACTCCCACCCATGTGCAGAGAGAATCAGAGTCAAAGTATTGTCATTATTTTCCTAACAGCTAGCCTCGGAAGATCCACCCATGTTGTACAAGGAAATTTCTAAGAGTATGTGGTGCAGTACGAGACCAAACAAATCTGAGCAATGAGGTGAAGTCTCCGTAAACACTTATCATTATTGAACTTTCACTGGTATCATTCCATTATATTCAAAATGGTTTCTCATGTTAGCTGTATAATGTATTTTACATGTGAACAGTGAAAGTGAGATTAGTAGTGTGTGCATTTTGAGAGACTGATAATTTAAGTACTTTAACCATCCACAGGAAAAAGTGTGAAAGTGACACCCCTGTGAGAATTGGTGTTCTCTCTCATTTATTTCCTGTTCAGGCAAGAGGATGACAGCAATAGGAGAGCTGTAATCATACTCCTTTCAAAGCAGTCTCTAGGCTGGGTCACTGACTGCTGTGGAAAATGTGTATGTCTGCTTCTGTCTGATTAGTTGTATTTAGAAAGTCAAGGAGAGAGATGAAAGGGGGAAGCTATAGAATAATTGCTTTTATTTCAACTTATTGAAGAGAGGAAATGTGCAGCAGATAATGTAATGCATATGCATCAAAAAAGGATCATTCACCTATGATAAAGTGTGGATGGGGAGGAAATAAAGCTGGTGCAAACTCCCCACTGTCTGCAAATCTATTTAAAGTATGAGAGAATTCCAATGGAAGTGGTGCAAATTCATCTTTAATACAGGAATTCATCTTTAAAATATCTGAAATATCATGGCTTTTGTAGGATGAAACAGGACCATAGAGACCACCTTTCTTTTATTCGCACCATAAATCAGCATTTTCTGGCCACTGTACAATAGGCAGTCTGAGAATTGAATTCAGCACTAAAGGCCAAGTCTTCAAGCTGCCAAGCATGTATTTCTCTGTGATTTTCTTCTAATTTTTTTTGTTTTTTTCTTTTAAGTTTTAGAATCTAATTTTATTATATTTACCCCAACATCTCCAACAAATATTTAAGATCAGTAAGGAAGAATGGAACAATGATCAAAGCTGTTCTGTTCCCCTTAGAGTGTAAGCTGGTTGTACTTACGTTACTGAGTGTTTTGAGCCAGCACCTTGTGGTCGAGAGTCTCTGCTCACCTGCTGTTGTTGGTGGGGCAGCTGCTATGCCCACAGCTGTGGTCCAGAGGAAGTCTGAATACAGATACTGATACAGCGGAAGCTACTTCTCCTTAAATCAGGCAAAAGCCAAACCAGAAAAGATTGAAAGAAGTCCCAATATCTAATAGCTTGTCAATGTTATTCAGGATATACATTGATGTTATAAACACTTTAAAGGTTGGTTAATGAAGAAACTGGCCTAGGCTCATTTAAGTGTGACTTTAAGATAAGGTCCAAATAGATAAGCAGTCTTATTATATCTGCACAGCAGCATATATTTTTGCAAGTAATATCAGAGTAGTATAAATTTATGTGCTATACTTACCCAAATACCTAGCTGGGAAAGATGTAAAAATAAAATTGGCATATTTAAAAAAGTTTCATCTGTTTTGTGATTTATTTTTCTTTTAATAAGATGCCACATAGCTCAAGGAGTGAGTTGAGAACTGAAAGAGTCCATATCTGTACCTCGTACAGGGCTTGTAAAACCATAGCTTTCTGTAATGTGTGTTTGGGAATGAGTGTGAGAAAGCTGCAATTAGGTAGCATCATGGCCCTCTCCAAAATTTTTACAGTTCATTAGAAACATATGCTTCGACCATTCATTGTTTTTATTTTTCTCACCAAGGTATGTGAAGGTGCTTTGAACCAAAGTAGCCAGACATTCTTTCCCCGCTCACAAATAGATTAGAGGAACAGTATTGAAGAGAACAATTCTGAAAGCAGCCAACTATCAACTGACTTGGGCACTTGAAATAATATTGGAAGTGTTTTCTGGGGTTGTTTATAGTTTCTGACTAAAACAATATAGAACAATGGTAGTAAACATCCAGTAATAACAATAACAATTTCATAAGTGAGCTAGGAAACAGTAGCATAAACATCTGCTGAATTATTTACAGTCACAAGATCTACAGAGAAATCTACAAAGGTCATGGTCTTTGATTTTTCAACTCTTGTCAGGGCCAGGCACTAAATTTAAACTATCATCTAGGGGGATATTAAAATACCCAAATAATCTTGATTTTATCTTAGAACGATTTATTTACAGTCTACCACCATTTTTAAATGATCTTTCATATCTTTGCTATTAAAAAGGGGGAAGAGCATAAAGTCAAGAAAACTGAGACTTGTCCTGGCTTTGTCTTTAATTAACTGTGTAACTACGAGATAGGTCATCATGAAGGAGATGGACTTTCTTTTTCATTTTCTTTTTTTAAGTTAGGGTTTCTCCATGTTGGTTAGGCTGGTCTTGAACTCCTGACCTCAGGTGATCCACCCACCTCAGCTTCCCAAAGTGCTGGGATTACAGGTGTGAGCCACCATGCCCCTCTGGACTCCATGATTTCTAATGTCTCTTCTAGCTCTAAACTTTTTCAAAATATTTACATTGTTTCTGTCAAAATTGTTGCTGCTTCAGTGATGATTATCCAGAAAGCTAATGCTATATTTGGTATATTGCATATGTCAAGATCCATGAAAAAGGGAATAAAAGGAAACCGTTAAGTTTTACAATGCGTTTTCACAGACATTATGTTCTTTGATCCTAATAACAAGCCTGTAGGATTCTTACGCCTGTAGAAGTTGGGATTCGACCAGTAAGAAACATTTTCAAGCCCAACTGGTCAGTAAGTATCAAAGTCAAGAATTAAACTAAAGCTTGAATTGTGCCCAAGTCCACAGGACCTTCCTCAACACCCTGCTCCCTCTATGCATTAACATTCTCTTAAAAATGTGGAGATGGGGGAAATATCTCTCACATTTCACTTTATGAAAAAGGAGAATGTCAACAATGAAATTTCCCTTAGACTCCAAGTAACTTGAAAGCAATTATTTGTATCTATTAGGCCAAGAGTGATCTCTGACACATTGAATATTTTCAATAAATGCCAGTAGAATAAATGGATTAATTACCTGTTAAGAAGTACATGATATAGGAATGACTTAAAATTTATCTAAACGTACATAAGTTTTTCAAAGACATATTTGATTTTCATTCCTGGCAAAACAATACAATTTGATTATTGATTGTTATTGCCAATAATATATTTTTCAAAGTTTATAATCTCAGCTCCCCAAAATAATCTTATGACATTTTAAAAATGAGAGTTCTAAGAGCTGCACATTCTAATATTTAAGTTGCACAATTTTAATAAGATATTTACATTCAAATTAGACATACCAGAAGTCATAGTTGTAATCAAAATAAAATATATACAATTTTACTAAGTTCAAATGATTTGTATCTATCTCCTACAAATTCCTACAAGCCAGGAAACAGTGCTTTCATGGGAAATCTTTAAAATAGCTGATAACTTAATCCAACTTTATATCTCTACATGAACTATTGAAATATTTAACAAATATGCATCAATAATTTGCTGTAAGCATTTAAAAGCCCAATTTTTCTACATTAATATCACTTTTATCTTTTTATCTTGAATGACACATTTATTTTGAATTGATTTAAAAGATAAATTACCAATGTCAGTTTTCTAGTACTTACGGTTCTCATTATTTGTATAAAAGAAAGTTATAAAATCATGTAAACAAAATTAATTTTAATCCAGTTTTATGAAAACTATTTTGAAATATCAGTCTTTGAGTCACCTTAATATTGTGCTGCAAAACCAAACAACCTTTTAAAAAAAGTTTTTGCCACACAACAAATTTGGCCACATGGTAGAATTCTCTACATTCTAAATCCACTTTGCAGAATACATTACTCATTATCTATGGCTTTTATTTACCTAATTCAGAATCATATTAGCCTCATAGCATTGTTTCTGTCCAAGTGAAAAGTGTATTATAGGATTGCCCTAAATTTCTGATGAATAACAAAGAATTTAGAGGATATCTTGGAAAATACGGTATATTAAACATATATTTAAGACACACACACACATACACACACACACACACACACACACACACACACAGAGAGAGAGAGAGAGAGAGAGAGAGAGAGAGAGAGAGAGAGAGAGAGAGAGAGAGAGAGAGAAACTCACCAAAGAGCACTCCTGCTTACCAGCAAGGAGATACATTTAAAGATGTAGCCGTATAAGGAAGGCCATATGAAGTAAGAGGGGATGATAGCCACAAAAATTTTGAGAGTTGGAAAGCAAAAGAACAAATAGTAATGAATCAGCAGGTGCAAATAATTTGAAACTCAAGCAAAGAGTGAACAGAGCCAAGAAAAAAACCTACCTGACAATACAGAACCCCCCAGATGCAGTACTAACTTGTACCTCTGGAAGTGGATGTGAAAACTCAGAACAAAATGGTTGAAATGTAATTACGCTGCTCAAATTAAACTGCTGAAAAGTGGTTAAAACATCCAGTTCTCCAACCCCCACCGATCCCAGATCCTAGCAGAAGACAAGAGATGTATTCTCGGCAGGGGGCAGAATAGAGGTCCCTAGATGAAGAACACAGATGCATTTAGGGTATGATTGGCCTGGAAACATAACATCAGTAAACATTTCCATGATGAGTTTTGTAAAACCCAGCCTTCTTCCTTACTGATTGCTGGCAGTCAAGGCTACAACATTAAGGTAAGAGATTAGAAAAATGTTCTCAGGGATCTGATCTGCCCAAGTAGGAACATCTATATGTACTGCCACAACCAGATAATCATACAGTAAACCCAACAGTGAACAGGATCCACCAACACACTTGGAGTTTGCACTCTTAAATAGAAGGACACATGCAAATGTAGAAGATATCTCCAGAGGGTTTCCAAAATAAAATAAGAGGTGAAAACAAACATGAAAAAACTTGGAAGGGACAGGGACTAAGACATCTTTTAAAGCACATAAACTTTTTAATTAATATATTCAGAGAGATGTGAGAAGATATGAAAATAAAACCATATATAGGCCAGGCACAGTGTCTCACACCTGCAATCCCAGCACTTTGGGAGGCAAAGGCGGGCAGATCAAGAGGTCAGGTGTTCAAGACCTGCCGGGCCAAGATGGTGAAACCCCATCTCTACTAAAAACACAAAAATTAGCTAGACATGGTGGCACATACCTGTAGTCCCAGCTACTCAGGAGGCTGAGATAGGAGAATCGCTTGAACCCAGGAGTCGGAGGTTGCAGTGAGCCGAAATCACACCACTGAACTCCAGCCTGGGTGACAGAGCAAGAATCCATCTCAAAAAAAAAGAAAGAATGAAAGAACAAACCATAGGAATGTCACAGAGCAAAATAAACAGTCTTTAAGAATTAAAAATAAACTCCATAGAAGGATCTGAAACCACAGTTAAGAAAATCTTCCAGAAAAAATATAAATTACAAAAAGATGAAATGTAGAGAAAAGCAGATAAGAAAATCTGTTTTCAAAACCAGATTTGATATGGAAGAGGGAGAATACAAAGATAATTCAAGAAAAATTATCAAATAAAAAGACTTGAGTTTCAAAATTGAAAGCAAGCCAACAAGCCTTCAGAATTATCGATAAAATAGACCCATATCAAAGCATATTCCTGTGAAAGTTCCAATAAAGAGAAAGTTCCATAAACTTCCAGAAGAAAATATAAAAAATAAAATCAGATCATTTGTGAATGATCAAGTATTATCAGGTCTTTACATTTCTCAACATCAGTACTGAAAGCTACAAAAGAATGAAACAGTGGCTAAAATATTACAATAAAATAATTTCCAAACTAAAATTATTTCCAACAATGTATCAATTAAGTGTGAAAGTAAATTTACTGTTTGGTTTTTTTTTTCCTGAATGCATGTTCTCAATAAATTTACGGACAATGCAGTCTTTCTCAAGAAGCTACTGTAGGATGTAGGCAAAAATAAACAAGGAAAGAAGTTCCAAAGGGAGAGAGACATGGGATACAGAAAACAGGGGTTCTCACCTAAGAAACAATGCACGAAGAACCCCTCAGTGAATGGGGAAGGGGTCTCAACATGTTGGCTTCCACTGATTCACATTCAAGTGCAAAGTCTTGGGGAAACTTTTTAAGGGGAGACACTGATAAAACAATTACCTGATGAATTTTGAGTAAATTGAGAAAACATTTAGAGAATTATGAGGAGATAACTATTTGAAGATGAATTAATTTTAAGTTCATAAAAAACTAAAATAGTTTTTCTAAACCTAGACCATTTTTTGGAAATATTACAGTAGGCTCAATGCTCTTAAGAAGACAACTAAATACTTCCTCTCCCATGATATGTGACCTCAGAATAGTGACTTAACCATTTAGGAATCTATTTTCTACCAATCAAAAATTGGTATAGTCATTAGTCGGTATCTTAAGACTCCTTCTAGAAAATAAACCTTGTCCAATAATAACACTGATTTTGTATATCCAGTATTTTTGTTGAAAGACTGGTTTTATTACCTACATTAAAAATTATCTGTACCTTTCTCTTCCCCTTTTCTCTGCCTGTCCCTCTGCCCTAGCCTTCTCTACTTACATTATTATGCCTGGTTGTTACTCCTACCAAATGAGCTGAGTGGGATGGAAGCAGACCAGAATCAATACCAAGCTGGGAAACAAAGCTAACACATTGTGCCTTCATGTAAGTCACCAAAAATACTCCATTGAGAAGCAATATATTATGGCAGTTAAGAAGTTGGACTCTAAAAGTCAACTGCTTGGGTTCAAATCTCAACTCTACCACTGACTATCTCTGTGATCCTGGACAAGTTACTAACTTCGGTGCTCCTATTTCCAGATCTTTACATGGGAAATAATAATGCTCCTTCGTAAAAATGCTGTGAGCATGAAATGATTTGATATATTTAAGTTCTTAGAGCAGTGCCTGGAGCACAGCTGAGATATGTTAATGTTAGCTTTATTGTTATTGACATCAGTGAATTAGCATTTGGTCACTGTATGCCTGAGAATAAAGGGAGAGAGTGGGTTTTATAAGAAAGTTAAAACTCCATTCATACATTAAAATAGCATCTTCTTAATAATGCTTTGTATTATGAAAGAAGTGTATCGCTGGTGCAGGAAAGCGTAGGTTTTATTATTCTTATGATATTAGGCTCCTGGTTTATTATTGCAGATGCTTGGATTTTTGTTGATTTCTGTTCTCAAGTCACAAGAGTTCATACACCTTCATTGGATGCTTAGTACACATGAGTTTAAATGATAATGTGATGATCCATCAGACCCTAACTTTAGAATATTTAAAGTTATTTTTTCTTTCAGCTACTTCTTAGTTTTCAGGATTTAATTATACAGCTTAAATGTAATGTGAATGTGCAAAGAAAATATTTACAAAGGGCAGATGAGAGAATGCCCAGAAGAACTGATCATGTGTAAAATCAGCATGCCAGATGATATTACTCAGAGGGCATAAACGGATTTGAGAGCATACTTATAATGTTACTTATACATTTCTCTTTGAAAATAGTAATAGCTTCCTAAATGTCTATTTCTGATCTCTCTTACATACAACTGCCCACAAAATCCTTTTAGGTACAACTGTAATCATAGCAGTATCCTGTTCAAGCATCTTTAATGTGTCCCCACTGGCTACAGGAAATACATTTCACCTGCCTGGTATAGTATCCAAGGCACAGCACCATTTGACTCACTCTCTCTTGAGCATAGAACATGATGGCTCTGCTTGGCTTTACAGAATACAATCAAAATAGAATATTTGACTCTTCTTAAATATACCACGAACTAGTCACTTCAACGTCTGTATTTATGCTTTATACAACAATTTCTCCACAGAACTTTACACAGGAATCCACCTACGTCCTTCCAAATTATAGCAATTATTTGTTTACTAAGTCAAAGAACACTTCTTTATAAAGCACTGCTTGTTTCACTCAAGCACATAACATTTTTCCTTTTAGAGCTTTCACAATGTTTTCTAACTATATTTTAATGTTCCGTAACACTAAAATACTCTGTCACGTATTACCTGTATTTACTTACTTCTATATGGTAGGTTCATGAAGGACAGAATGTTATCTTGTAATCGTCCTTCAAAAAATCATCCATGGAATTTACTAAGGTACTTTGAACATCAACAATGTTTAATATGTATTACATTAAACTGAGTTGTATTGACCACTGATACACTTGCTCACATTAGTCATTGAGATTAATTTCCAAAGTTGTAATGTCTCCTATTTTACAATATAAGTATAAATGATTTTCTGAAAGGAAAATTCTGAGATCTATTCTCTTAGCAAATTTCAAGCATACAGTGCAGTATTAATAACTACAGTTAACATAATCTACATTGGGTCTATAGTATTTTATAACTGAAAGTTTATACTCTTTGACCAGTATCTTTCCTTTTTCCCCAACCCCTAGCCCTTTGTAACTACCATTCTACTGTTACTATAAGTTTGATTTTAGTTAGATTTCACATACAAGTGAGATCATGAAGTATTTTTTTCTGTGTCTAGCTTTTTTCATTTAGCATAATGTCCTCAAACTTGATCCCTTAGGTTGGAAAGGACATGATTTTCTTCTAAGGTTGAGTACATCCTTTAAGTTTGATATGCCTCAGTTTTCTTCATTCACTCACCAATGGATATTTAGGTTGTTTCCATTTCTTAGCTAATGTGAATGATGCTGCAATGAACATGGGAATGCAAATATCTCTGAAAGACAGTGATTTTACTTCCTTTGGATATATACCAACAAGTTGATTTCCTGAATCATAGGGTAGTTCTATTTTTACTTTTTAAAGAACAGCAGAGACAGCACAGAAATAAACCCATGTGAAACCAACAAATTTGGGATGAATTCTTCTCATGCTGCCATTTCTATGGTTCTTCCTCTGCCTTTCTCTTCCACTTATAAAGACCCTTATGATTACATTGGATCTACCCAGATATTCCAGGATAATCTTCCCATCTCAAGGTCACCAGATGAACAATCCTAATTTAATCTGCAGCTTTAGTTCTTCTTTGTCATGTAACCTAATATAGATGCATATTCTGGAGTTTAGGATCTGTACATCTTCGGTGGGACATGATTCTGCCTATCACAGCTAGTATCAAGGTTTACTAGTAATTTAAAGACACAAACAATTAAGATGCACCTGTGAAGCAGAGACATCTAGGCCATCCATGTGGTTTCCCACATCTTCTCCATTTTAAACATGCACTCTGGCCCACCCAAAGTAACACAGTGGTCTCTAAGTAAGGTACATGTTATTTTCTCAGCAAGCAAGGAACAATTGGGTTATTAATTATCTCCATTTTATGACAATTAAGTTAAATCATTAAGTGGCTTACATGATATTCTACAGAGAAACCTACTTCATAAATCTACTCATATTTTTTTACTATATGTAATCCTAAAACAGAGACAGCTTGTTAAGAGAATTCTACTAATAAGGACTCTCTCCAAGCCATTATCATGTTATTATCAGCGTGTTTAAAAGTAAAGTGGACTCGATTACCTGCATTCTTTCTTTGGGAACATCACTTGGTAATGAGAGGAAAATGAATCACAAGCCAGATGCTTTAACTACTATTTCTACTATCACTATGCCAGGTGCTGATGCCGGAAAAGATATAATCAAACAAAAATAAAACTTCTGTACTTGCGGAGCTCACATTACTAATGAAACTGGGTAAGGGGATTAATTATGAAAGTTTGCTATGCTACACTGAAGAAACTGGACTCAGAGGTGAAATAATGGAGAGCCATCAAAATATCATTTAGTCAAATAGGTTAGGAAGTGGGCACATATGGAAGTGGAAAATTTATACTAACAAATTCATTACCACAATACAGAAGACAGCTGATGAGTGTCCAAAAGAAAGTAGAGGGCATGGAAATGAAGAAAAGGAAACAGAAACACTTTTAAATATATATTATCTATCATACTTGGTGAAGGCTGAATATGCCAGCAATTTTGCACTGAGGAAAGAAAAGAAGAAAAAACCCACATGATATGGCAGGGGCAGAAAAGAACAGAGGTCATGTTGTGTGGGGTGGTATGTCCCACAAGGGTAGTATTTGCAGAAGCTTTGAAAGCACATAGAAAGGACACCAAACACAGTTGGAGAGAGATAGGAGATGTAATAAGGTGAGGACGTAATCAGAGTTGAACCTAGAAGCCTATGTAGGAATTTACCAGGATAAAAGGAAGGGAGAACACACATGCAAACTCTTAGGGAGTCTAATTATTTAAAATAATCTCATCTTGGCCAGGTGCGGTGGCTCACGCCTGTAATCCCAGCACTTTGCAAGGCCGAGGGAGGCGGATCATGGGGTCAAGAGATCGAGACCATGGTGAAACCCTATCTCTACTAAAAAATACAAAAAGTAGTTGGGCGTGGTGGCACATGCCTGGGGTCCCAGCTACTCAGGAGGCTAAGGCAAGAGAATTGCTTGAACCCAGGAAGTGGAGGTTGCAGTGAGCTGAGATGGCGCCACTGCACTCTAGCCTGGCGCCTGACAACAGAATGAGACTCAAAAAAAAAAAAATCGCATCTTTCTTCCAAAAACTTAATAGTGGTATTGATCATATGTTTTATTAAATTCTCAAATACAAGTAGCTTAATAAGCCTTCAGGACTGAATATCTCTGATCATAGAAGATATCCTAAAATAATGAATCAATTTTTTTTATTTGCTTTTGTCTTTTTTAAAATTTATTTTATTTTATTATTTTTTTTTTAATTTTTATTGCATTTTAGGTTTTGGGGTACATGTGCAGAACATGCAAGATAGTTGCATAGGTACACACGTGGCAGTGTGTTTTGCTGCCTTCTGCCCCCTCACCCATATTTGGCATAATGAATCAATTTTTGAAGATTACTCTAGTTTTAGAACTTGTTTATAAAATGCCTGTAATTTGTGTGGTGCAGTTGTGAGCACTGGATCAATGTTAACTATTTTGATTTCTCTTTAATTCTGAAATATTAACAGTGCTGGAACACTGCTATTATTTGAAAGAGCATTACTATTTACATTTTAAAAATTCACATTTACAAAGTCACATGGATTATGCTAAGAATTAACTGCTATGGCAATTGCCTTCCAACCATTAAAAATTAGAAAATTAAACAAAATATACGAATATGATGGCCCAAGTTTACTGCATAGTGGCAGTTTGGGACTGCAGTGAAGAGAGAGGTAATTCATTTTTTTTTTGTTTTAGTTTCTGTATCTGTTATTTTCTCTTTTTTTTCTTCAGCTTTTAAGTTTTGGGGTACATGTGCAGGACATGCAGGTTTGTTACATAGGTAAATGTGTGCCATGGTGGGTTGCTGCACAAATCAACCCTTCACGTAGGTTTTAAGCCCAGTATCATCCATGAGCTATTTTTTCTGATGTTCCTTCTCCCCTTGGCCCCCACCAACAGGCCCCAGTGTATGTTGTTCCCTCTACCCCTCACATGTCCATGTGTTCTCACTGTTCAGCTGCCATTTATAAGTGAGAACATGCGGTATTTGGTTTTCTGTTCCAGAGTTAGTTTGCTGAGGATAATGGCTTCCAAATCTATCCATGTCCCTGCAAAAGACATAATCGCATTCCTTTTTATGGCTGCATAGTATTCCATGGTGTGTATGTACATATTTTTTTTATCCAGTTTATCATTGATAGGCATTTGGGTTTATTCCATGTCTTTATTATAGTGAGTAGTGCTGCAATGCAAATATTTTTATAATAGAATAACTTATATATTTTTTGGTATACACCCACTAATGAGATTGCTGGGTCAAATGGTATTTCTGCTCCTAGATCTTTAAGGAATTGCCACACTGTCTTCTACAATGGCTAAACTAATTTACATCTCCACCAACAGTGTAAAACCATTCCTTTTTCTCTGTAACCTCACCAGCATCTCTTGTTTCTTGACTTTTTAATAATTGCCATACTGACTGGCATGAAATGGTATCTCATTGTGGTTTTGATTTGCATTTCTTTAATGATCAGTGATGTTGAGATTTTTTTTATATGTTTACTGGCCACATGAGTGTCTTCTTTTGAGAAGTATCTGTTCATGTCTTTGCACACTTTTTAATCTTTTTTTCTTGCAGATTTGTTTAAGTTCCTTGTAGACACTGGATATTAGACCTTTGTTAGATGGATAGATTGTAAACATTTTCTCCCATTCTGTAGGTTGTCTGTTCACGTAGAGAGACAATTCAAATAGAACTTAGCAAACATAAATTGAATTGAGCACAAGACTGGATGGTGGAGGGGCTGACATGTCTAGAATTTTTGAGGCAGAATACAGAAGAAAAGGAGAGGACAGAGAGGTTTTCAGAGATCCACAAAGAACTGAGTTTCTAGCCAAATGTTTGTCAATACATGAATGAGAGGAAGCCACTTGAGGACAGGAAAGAATGACTGGAAAGAGGCACAGTAAACAATTCTCACAACTTTCACTGTTGTGTTCTTACCAGTGAGAAAGTGGAGATCTTTTGTAACACATGGGCCATTGAGTAGAGTCCTCAGAAAAGTTGTCTCAGAAGTGAGGCTAAGTTATTCTCCAAATAAATACTTCTCAAAATGCCATAAGAACGTATGAAAAGGTCCAACTTATTAACCTCTTAATCACACCCCAGAACAAAGTTCAACACTCTTAAAAGGACAATAACAAAATCCATCATCTGGCCATGTAAAATGCACAATGTTCAGCATCAGTCCAAAATTATCATATATGCAACAAAGAATATATTACCCATAAATAGGAGAAAAAAATAAACAAAAATAGAGCAATAAAGAGAAGATAATATATTAAAAATAAACACATGAAAACAGCTAGCATATGTCTTATGAACATGCTCAAGGATATAAAGGAAGCAGGAACATAATTAGGAGGGAAGTGGGACATATAAAAACAACCCAAATGGAATATCTACAGATGAATAATTCAATATATAAATGAAAAATGCACTAGACTTAACAGGAGATTAAACACCTCAAAAAATAGTGAATTGAGCATTAATTAGAAATTATTCCAAATGGTATAGAGAGAAGACATATTAAAAATATAATCAGAATTTCAATGATCTGTGGGAATATATCAAATGACAAATAGTTTGTATAACCAGAATTCTAGAAAAAGAAGAGGAAAAAATACTTGAATAAATAACAGCCAAAATTTTACAAAACTTTAAAAACTATATTTTCAGTTATCTAACAATGCCATTGAACCCCAAACAGAAGTATAAATGACATTAAAGCACATCATAATCAAATTGTGCAAGTGAGAGATAAAGAAAATCTTGAAGACACCCAAAAGAAATGGCACATTATATAAATTTGACAAGAAAATAGTTTTGGCAATCTTCTAGTCACAAACTATGGAAGCCTGAAGATAACGGAAAGAATTCCTCAAAAACCTGAGCGGGGAAAATAAAAACTGAGAATTCTATGTCCAGCATATATATGTGTGTGTATACTATGTCATTCAATAATTGAGATAAAATAAAGACATTTTTAGATCAACAAAAGATAAGAATACATATCTCCAGCATTCTTCCAGCTCTTTTGCACTGCAAGATAAATTAGTACTTCACAAAGAAAGAAAAAAGATACCAGATGAAAGTTTGGATTCACAACAAATAATGAGTGATGCCAGAAATGGCGTATGTGTGAGAAAACATGAAAAACATCTTGTTTTTAAAATAATCTATTGTTTAAAGAAAAAGTAATATATTGTGGGGTATATAACATATGTAAAATTAAAATATATAATACTTCAAAGAAAAAAGAGAAGAAATAGGAAAATACAATGTGAGAGTCTGACTCTATACATGAGGAGATGGATATACAGTTGTTTCTCATTATTCAAGTGGGATTGGTTCGAGGACCCTCACATGTACCAAAATCTACACATATTCAAGTCCCACAATGATTCTTGTGGAATCTGCCTATACAAAAATCAGCCCTCTGTATATACAAGTTTCACATCTTGAGAACACTGTATTTTTCACCTATGTTTGGTTGAAAACAATCTACATATAAGTGCATTCACACAATTCAAACCTATGTTTTTCAAGGATCAACTGTAACATTATTGTATGTAGATTGCAATAATGTAATGATATATATTTATATGCATATATGTGTATATATGCATATACACATACACTATAACAATCACTAATGAAAAAATTTTAAGAGACATGGCATGTAATTCAGTAGTGAGACACATTGAAATAACAACAAAAAATGAATTACTATGCAAGAAAGAAGAAAAGGAAACGAGAGCAAATAACGTATGGAGCTCTCTGAGTATGTTTGTGCTGCTGAAAGAAAATTATCTGACACTGGTTAATTCATTTAAAAATATAAATTGATTTCTCACAGTTCAGCAGGCTGGGAAGACCAAGCTCAAGTCACCACCAGTAGATTCAGTGTCTGCTGAGGGCTGCTCCCTGCTTGCAAGATGGTACCTTCCTGCTGTGTCCTAAAATGAAAGAAGGCAAAAAGGGATAGATTGTGTGTCTTTACATGACTGAAAATATGGAAGGATCAGGTAGCTCTCTAAAACCCTGGAAGGTTAATCCCAGTCAGAAGAGTGGAACCCTCATGACTTAGTCACTTCCCAAAGTCCTACTCCTTAATACCACCACAATTGGGATAAAATTTCAACGTGAATTTTGGGGGAGGGACATACAGAAAATATGGAGCAGATGCAACATTCAAACCCAACATCATCAATATTTACATTAAATTTGAATAGTCTTAATATTATTCACATTTAATGAAAAGCAGACTTCAAATTGAATGTGTAATCAAGAATCTCATGTTATCTCCAAAACATGTATTTTAAGTATAATGACACATACACATTAAAAGCAAAGGATGAATAACAGATATACCAGGAATAAATTGTTTGAAACAAAGATGTATTCATGATATTACTATCAGGAAAAGAAGAATTTGGGGGAGTGGGAAATACTATCAAAAATAAACAGATATTTAATAATGATAAAGAGTCTATTCATCAAGAAGAAATAGCTATTAACCTAGAATATCAAATATTCACTTAATAAAAAATAATGTTCACTTTATAATAGAACATCATAATATACTAAGCAAAAACCAATTTAACAAAAAGTAGAAATAAATAAATGTATAATGTTTAGAAACTTCAACATGCTCTTTTATTTTATAAAATAGACAAAAATTAGTAAGATACATTATACCTATTGTTGATAATGATAACATTATCAACAACATTATCAACCAACATCACATAATTGATGTTATAAAATACTCTGCCCAACAACAGCAGAATACATATTTGTTTTACATGCATGTGGAATATTCAAAAGATAAATCACATACCAGGGTCATCAAAAATCTCATAATAAATTTAAAATAATTATATGTAGTATATTTTCTGATAAAAATCAGATTAAACTATAAATCAAATGCAAAAGCTATTTGGAAAATCCCCCATATTGCTGAAAATTAAACAGCATAATTCTTTTTTTTATTTTATTTTTACTGCATTTTAGGTTTTGGGGTACATGTGCAGAACATGCAGGATAGTTGCATAGGTACACACATGGCAGTGTGTTTTGCTGCCTTCTGCCCCTTCACCCATAATTCTAAATGACCAGTTTAAAAGAAACAATTAAGAGAAGTTGGAAAATATTTTGAACTAAATTAAAAGGAAAATATGATATCTTAAAATTTGGGAAATATAGATGAAGAAGTTAATTGAGAAAAATGTTTAGAATCATGCACTTACATAGAAATAGAAAGGTCTAAAATTGATGTAAGCTTCTATTTTAAGTATAAAACAAAGAGAAAACGTAAAGGAAAATAAGCAAAAGAAAGAAAACAATGTAAGATAAGAGCACAGACTGGCTACCAATTAGTAGTGCCTAACAATTGGGTGTGATATGAGGGGGCCCCACTTTATTTGGATCCAACTATGGGGTAATTTATGCCCTAGAGAATTATCAAAAATAGTAGTAAAATCAGCTAGAAATTAGTAGATCCTAATAGACAGTGTGATACCCATCAAGTTGGATCAGCCAGAATCTTAACAGGGAGATCAGACAACAATATAGTCAAAGAGATGCCAACTAGAACATGTCAGCCCTGGTTCTCAAGAAGGCTACACATATGCCTAAAGCCATGTTCTTTGGGGAGCAACCAGAGAGAGAAATTTCAAAACATAAGTGAAATTATTATTTGGCTCTGTGTCCCCACTCAAATCTCATCTTCTAGGTTCCACAAATCCCACATGTTGTGGAGGGGACCCAGTGGAAGAAGAGAGAAACATGGGGACATGTCTGTCTTATGCAATTCTCCTGATAATAATGGGTCTCATAAGAACTGATGGTTTTAAAAACGGGAGTGTCTCTGCACAAGTTCCCACTTGGCCTGCTGCCACCCACATGACAAAAAGATGTGACTTGCTCTACCTTGCCTTCTGCCATGATTGTGAGGCCTTCCCAGCCATGTGGAACTGAAAGTCCAATAAACCTTTTTCTTGTGTAAATTGCCTGGTCTTGGGTATGTCTTTATCAGCAGTGTGAAAATGGACTAATACAGTAAATTGGTTCCATTAGAGTGGGGAATTGCTGAAAAGATACCTGAAAATGTGGAAGTACTTTGGAACTGGGTAACAGGCAGATTTTTGGACAGTTTAGAGGGCTTAAAAGAAGACAAGAAAATGTGGGAAAGTCTGGAACTTCCTAGAGACATGTTGAATGACTTTGCTCAAAATGCTGTTTCTGATATGGACAATATTATGGTGCGAGTTATGGTGGTCTCAGGTGGAAATGAGGAACTTGTTGGGAACTGGAGCAAAGGTGGCTTTGTGATGTTTTAGCAAAGACACTGGCAGCATTTTGTTCCTGCCATGGAGATTTGTAGAACTTTGAACTTGAGGGAGATGATTTAGGTATCTAGCAGAAGAAATTTCTAAGCAGCCAAAGCATTTAAGATACGACTTGGATACTGTTAAAAGCACTCAGTTTTATAAGGAAAGCAGAGCATAAAAGTTCAAAAAATTTGCAATCAGATGATGCAATAGAAAAGAAAATCTCATCTTCTGAGAAGACATTCAAGCTTGCTGCAGAAATTTGGAAAGTTAAAGAGTAGTAGAATGTTAATCCCGAAGAAAATGGGGGAAATGCATGGAGGGCATGTCCAAGGTTTTCACAGCAGCCCATCCCATCATAGGCCTGGAGGTTCTAGGAGGAAAAATTGGTTTCATTAGCTAGGCCTAGGGACCCCATGCTGTGTGCAGCCTAGGAGCTTGATTTTCTGTGTCCCAGCCACTATAGCCATGCTGGGAAGGTGCCAACATAGAGCTTGGACCATGGCTTCAGAGGGTGCAAGCCCCAAGCCTTGACAGCTTCCATGTGGTGTTGAGCCTGTGGGTGCACAGAAGTCAAGAATTGAGATTTGGGAACTTCTGCCTAGATTTCAGAAGATGTATGGAAATACCTGGATGCCCAGGCAGAAGTTTGCTATGGAGAACCTCTGATAGGGCAGTGCAGTAGGATGTGGGTTGGAGACCCCACTCAGAGTCCCTACTGGGGCACTGACTAGTGGAGCTGTGAGAAGAGGCCCACCATTCTCCAGATCCCGGAATGACAGATCCACCAACAGCTTGCACTGTGGGCCTGGAAGAGCCCCAGACACTGAACAACAGCCCGTAAAAGCAGCCTGGAGGGAGGCTGTACCCTGCAGAGCCACAGGGATGGAGCTGCCCAAGACCATGGAAATCCACCTCTTGCATCAGCATGACCTGGATGTGAGATATGCTCACAGGAGATCATTTTGGAGCTTTAAGATATGACTGCCCTGCTGGATTTCAGACTTGCATGGAGCCTGCAGCCCCTCTGCTTTGGCCATTTCTCCCATTTGAAATGGCTGTATTTATCCAATGCCTGTATCCCTATCGTATCTAGTAAGTAACTAACTTGCTTTTGATTTTATAGGCTCATAGGCAGATGGAACTTGCCTTGTCTTAGGTGAGATTTTGGACTGTGGATTTTTGCATTAATGGTGAAATGAGTTGTGACTTTGACTGTTGGGAAGGCATAATTGGTTTAGAAATGTGAAGATACGAGATTTAGGAGGGGCCAGGGCAGAATGATATGGTTTGGCTCTGTATCCCCACCCAAATCATATATTCATGTAACAATAGACCCCCAAAGTTGAGGAAGCCAACATGGACAGTGTTGAAGGGAGAAACAGAGAAAAAAGAAAAAAAATTCAGAAAAATTAGAAATAAAAATACAACTAAATTAGAAATCAGTAACAAAGTCATTTGGAAAATTCTCAAATATGTAGAAATGAAACAACATATCCCTAAAATAACTAATGAGTCAAATAAAATCACAAAAAAAGATTAGAAAAATGCTTTTAGATGAATAAAAATTTAAAAACAACATACAAAAATGTATGGGGTTAAGATAAAGCAGTCCTTAGAGGGAAATTTATAGTGTTAAATGCCTATCCCAGAAAATAAGATAAAGGCTGGGTGCAGTGACTCCCACTTGTAATCCTAGCACTTTGGGAGGCGGAGCTGGGTCAATGGCCTGAGTCCTGGAGTTGTAGACAAGTCTGAGCAACACACTGAAATCCTGACTCTACAAAATATACAAAAATTAGCTGGGCACGCTGTGCCTGTAGTCCCATCTACTTGTCAGGCTGAGGTGGGAGAATTGCTTGAGCCCAGGAGGTTGATGCTGCAGTGATTGGGCCACTTTGCTCCAGCCTAGATGACAGAGTAAGATCTAGTCTCAAAAAAAAAAAAAAAAAAAGAAAAGCTCAAATAAATAACCTATTATTACCTTTTAGGAAGTTAAGTAAGAGCAAGTGAAAGCCAAAGCAAGCAGAAAGATAAAAATTATAATAAATGAAACAGAGAGCATACAAAAATGTTTAAGAAAAAAGAAACAAAAGTTGATTCTCTCAAAGATTAGTAAATTTGGCCAACTTTTAGCTAAACCAATTAAGGAAACAAAGACTTAAATTGCTAAATTCAGTAAGGAAAGAGGAAACATCCCTGCTGACCTTAGAGAAATAAAAAGTTTACAAGGGAATACTACAAATAACTATATGCTAACAAAGATAACTTATATGAAAGGAGAAATTACAGAAAGACATGAACTACCAAAAGTGACCTAGGAATAAATAGAAAACCTAAATAGACCTATCCAAGTGGAAAATGAAGTTAGTAACAGTAACAATTTTTAAAACCCTACCCAAAAAAAAAAAAATCCAAGTCCAGAAAGCTTCCCTGGGGATCCTACCAAACAAATAAAGGATGATTAGTGCTCATGCTTGACAATCTCTTTTAAAATATATGAGAGAACACACCTCAACTCATCCTATGAGACCACTATAATCCTGATAACAAAACTGAAGACATTATAAGCAAAAAGGCACAATCCAATTTGTTTATGAATATAGAAAAGTCCTTAATAAAATAGTAGCAAACTATAACCACCAACATACAAAAAGATTATAAAGCATGGCCAAGTGGAATTACCTCAGAAATGAAAAGGTTGGTTTCACATCTGAAAATCAATTCAGGCCATATACATCATATTAACAGAATACAGGACAAAAACCACATTATCATTTCTATAGACACAAAACATTATCTATCTCCAAAATCCTAAAACTTATATGGAACCACAGAAGACCCAGAATAGCTAAAGTTATCCTAAGCAAAAAGAACAAAACTGAAGGAATCACATTACCTCATTTTAAGTTACACTACAGAGCTATAGTAACCCAAACAGCATGATACTGGTACAAAAACAGACACATAGACCAACGGGACAGTACAGAGAATCCAGAATCCAAAACTGTTTCGGGATTTTTTAAAAAAGAAACCATCTGGTTTCTTCTGGTTAAGAAACCAGAAACCAGAAACCAGACATGCAAGGGAACATTTTCAATCTAATAAAGGGTGTCTACGAAAAAGCCTTCCCTCTTTCAACAACACCCCACCCCACTGTTGTTCCTTAAAAATTTCACAGCATTTGGAATTGTCAGCCAATCTTATTTTTACATGTGCATTTCTTATTGCAGCTATTGTTTCTTCTCTTTTCTTAGTTTTACCTAATCCTATTGTTCCTTGGAAAAAATTTAAAAAGCGGCCATTGCCTGGGAGCCATCTCTCACACGTGTAATCCCAGCATTTTGGGAGGCCAAGGTGGGTGAATCACGAGGTCAGGAGATCGAGATCATCCTGGCCGACATGGTGAAACCATATCTCTACTAAAATGCAAAAAATTATCCTGGCGTGGCGGTGGTGGCATGCAGCTGTAGTCCCAGCTACTCGGGAGGCTGAGGCAGGGGAATTGCTTGAACCTGGTTAGCAGAGGTTTCAGTGAGCTGAGATCACACCACTGTACTCCAGCTGAGCAACAGAGCAAGACTCCATCTTAAATAAATAAATAAATAGTCATTGCCCAAGGTTTTGTCCACAACTTGCTTGCTTTCTCTAAATCTATCTTGTGTAGCCTGACCATTTTATTACTGTGACTATCATATAATGTGAATGACTCCAAAATGTATAGTTCCCAAGATAACCATTCTTTCCCATTGTATTATGGTATTTCCTACCACCTGTAGGACATTTATCTCTTGAAGTACCACAGGCATTTCAAATGCTTCATGTAAGAATGAAAGTTAATGATTTCTCTAGTCCCTGATCCTGAATATCCTCCCTGCTCAATTATACCACAATTCCTCTGAGCATCCAAACTCAAAATCCTAGCATTTTCTTTATTTTCTTTCTCACAATCTGTCACTAAGTCCCACAGACAGTGTTTATCCCCTCGTTCCATTTCTAGGACTCCTTTCCCAAGTCCTCAACTGAACTGCTGTATTAGCCTTCTGGTTTGTATTTCTACATCCAGCTTCTTTAATCTTCAATCAAAACAGTACATAGTCACACGATTAAGACTCTACTTGTGATTTTCATCAAAAAGAATTCAATGGCATCCCATTTATAATGAATACAGTGCTAGATTCTTTATTGCCCATTAGGGGATAGTCAGTATTGGATTCCAATCTAAGTTTCTAGCCTTGTCTCATTCTTCTTATTCATCTTCAGCACAACCAACCTGGGTTACTCAAAGCTTTGAGCATATTGATCTCCAATCCTTCGTCCCCTTGCAAGCAAGGGTTCTCCCAATTTTCTTGTAGTTGAAATCCTATCCATATTTGAGGATTTAATTAAAATGGGACTTTCTACATGAAGCTTCCTTTATTCTCCAAACAGAAAGGGTCTCTCCCAGAACAAATAACACACTTTTCATAGACATTTACAGCAATATCTTCTGCACTAGAGAATTTGTGTATCTAGTCTTCACTATTTTACAAGCTTCTGAAGGTAGATACTCAATCTTATTTTTGTGTCTCCTATAATATGGTTATAACATAGATGATCAATAAATGATCTGTTTAAGTAAAGCACTGAAGAAGAGGCCTGAAGGCTCTGTGATAATAAGTAATCAATACAAAATACTGGAGCTACTTATATAATAGCAACAAATCATACTATGTGGCTAACATGTTACCAGCAATGCTCTAGGAGCTTGTAAACAAATTTTAACAAAATAAATTGAAGTGACTGATTATGGTAGACTAGACTGGATCTTTCTTGCAGATCTGATATTTTATAATTCTATGAAATGCCAGCAATCCTACTTGGTAGATAAAAGAAAAAAAAAAGAAACATATGACATTCGGCTCTCCCTGCCTGGAAAATTTGTCCACAATTTCAATAAAGCTCATTTTGTGGCTAATTCCCTAGTGTATAAAATGCATTTGAGATATCTAAATGAGTCCATCAGAAACATTCACCCAGTTTGCAACAGGAATTTTCAGGTTACTTCTTTTGCCAGTTTTGCTTATAGAAATGATGAGAAGGGAAAAGACGTACAAGAGCCAGCCTCAGTTCATCTAATGGAAGACCTGTGGTACCTTGTGGGAAGCAGAATGTGTTGCTTAAATTTAGGTTCTCTGAAGGTAGACTGCCTGGCTTCCAATCTATGATTCAGCATTACCTAGCTTTATGGCAATGGCCAGGTTATGTCGTGTTTCCAAGTCTCATATTCGGTAAAATAGGAGTAACAAGAGAACTCATGGTGTTGATGGGAAGATTAAATAAGCCAACAATATTCAGGACTTAGCATGCTACCTAACATACAGTATGCCTTAAAATTTCTCACCTATTTTCTTTTGTGTGTATGCTAATTTGTCTATTTACTTTTTATAATTGCCAACATACAGATATGTGAAAATTAATCTCTGAAAACCTAATAAATCTTGAGAAAATCATAATAAATGCTAGAATTTTAACATTTCCTTTCCTATTTTGTCTGCACCTTTAAAAAAATCTGTCACTGTCGCTCTGGTAACAAACGTAACTCATTGTAAAATTCCGACTTTAAAGAAAATGTGAACTCATTTACTCTGTACAATGTATCTCATCTAGTCTTCTTCATGCACCTCCACCAGTTGGTTTGTAGGAATAAAAGTAGTAATGATGTCCAATCTGATGTACATCTCAGTCTCATTCCATACTTTAAGTGGGTTTACCTTTTGCTTTGGCAGTTTTGAGCATCTCTCAGGACATGTAATCTATGCTCAGACTCTCCCAGGAAAAATAATGCTCTTTCACGCAGTTTTCTCAGGGTTCGCTTCTCCCAACCCAGCTTAGATCCAAGATGGAATTTTTATGAGGATTGGGAAGGAGAAGAGTGGCTTTGATGTCCTGACAATGTAGCGAAGGGTTACGGTTATCTGGTTTCTACCTCCTCTGGCCTCTTGCATGTTCCTTGCACAGTCAGATACTGCTTGCCCTGCTGGCATTTGTGAATAATGCCTGTGTCTCGTGAGATTAGGATTGACTCCTATGTCTTGGACAGTTCTTAGAAATCACTGGTATCACCTGCATTTGCTTCATTTCCACAGGCTACATATTTATATTATTGCACGTATGTTGACTCATTTAATTTCTAACTGATGATTGTTTATACACAGAAAAGCTAATGGTTTTGTAATAATAATTTAAAATCTCATTAAACTCTATTATGTATCTAACAGGTTTTTTTTGAGTTTATTTTCTTGGATTTCCACCAAGACTGTTAGTATAGCTTTTACTGAGGGAATCCTAGAGCCATTAGGAGTATCAGGTGAATAGATCTTTTATTTTCTTTTTTATTCTAGGATAGAGTGTGGGATCCTGTAGAGTTGAACCTCAGATTCTGAGAGAGTAACCCCAGATCTTGAGTTATAAATCTTTAACCTGCATGCTTAAGGAGATACCAGCTTGCCTAATGGTAGGATAAATATACTGGAATTCAAGCTTTGAAGCTGCAGCTGACAATGAACCTGTGACCGTCACCACAGATGTATCCGCTTTTCATAGAGCTTTCTAGGATCCTGCAGGGAATCAGCCTTAATTGTTACCTTTCACATAACCCCTGCAAAAACAATTTTATTTTCTCTCTCCTTTTAAACATTTTTGCCTCTTCCTTTTGTGAGTGTTGCTTAATTTTATTGGCTAGAATCTGCAAGAAAAAGTGCAAAAACAGGCTGGGCATGGTGGCTCATGCCTGTAATCCCAGCACTTTGGAAGCCCTCAGATCACCTGAGGTCAGGAGTTCAAGACCAGCCTGACCAACATGGAGAAACCTCGTCCCTAGTAAAAATATAAAATTAGTCAGGCATGGTGGCACATGCCTGTAATCCCAGCTACTCAGGAGGCTGAGGCAAGAGAAATGCTTGTTCCCAGGAGGTAGAGGTTGCAGTGAGCTGAGATCACGCCATTGCACTCCAGCCCGGGGAACAAAAGTAAAACTCCATCTCAAAAAATACTAACAATAATAATGGTGATAGGGAAATAATTTTCTCATTTCTAAAAATGTTTCATCACTGATACCACTTGAGAATCATACATGAATATAATTGCGCTCACGCTCTCTCTCTCTCTCTCTCTCTATATATATATAAAATCTGTATATATATATACTGTATAATATATATTAAATATATAGATTATATAATATATATAATCTATATATTTAATATATATTATATATATAATCTGTATAAATTGACTTAATATATATAATATATATTATATAGATTATAGATTATTATATATTATATAGATTATAGATTATATAATCCATATATTATATATAATATATATTAAATATAATATATAATATATATGTATATAATATTATATATATATTTAATATATATAATATATATGTATATATTATATATATTATATATAAGTATATATATATAAAATATACGTATATATACGTATATATATATACGTTTATATATATAAAATATATATATAAAATAATATATATAATATATATATTATATATATAATCTGTATAAATTGACTTTCATATTTTTTCCAAACTGCATTTATCTGATTGTTTTTCATAGGTGATATTTAACTTTTACTTTATCATTTCTATTTCCTACAAACTGAAAATTAGATTTAGAGGCTTAACAAAGGCTTTTGAAGTCTTGTTTCAAGTTTTTTGAGTTTTTTCAAATTAGTTTCAGGTGTTTGGAGTTTTCAGTAAATAATAAATGCATGGAGTTTTGTCAGGAACAAAGATGGAATTTTAACAAAGACTTTTCCTATCAGAATAATTACACAGTCTTTATCTTTGAATTTAACTATAAGAAATTATACCAATAAATTTCCTCATCTATAAATTTCCTCATCAATTGTAGCTATACCCCTTGGAATAACCATTCTGGAGTCATATTGTGGTTATTTTGATATATTGCTTTTTTAGTATCTTTGGATACTAGACTTTAGTTTTTTGCTATATTTGACAAGTTTTGGTATCATAGTCATATAGTCTCATGACAAGAAATAGAAAGCAGAGCTTTCTTTTGGCTTTTTTGATGAGATTGTTTATTTCCCATAAACATCAGATGTTTCATGTTGGGTGTAACAAACTAAAACTTTAACCACTACAATTATCTGAGCCTGTTGAGTTTTTTCTTTTTTTCTTTTTTGGTATAGCTCTTAGACAATCTCATGAGTTCTGACCTCTATTTATGTTTTTGTGTTTTATGTTTTCTTTCCCTTCTTTGGTCCATTTTAAATAGTGTAATTTTTATATAATATAATCTATCTAGATTTGTTGATTTATTAACATGGAATTGAGTGAAACAATAAAATATTCTCTTAAAGTTCTTTAACTTCCTTAGTATTTATTTTTTCATTTGCCATATCTAATGTTTCCCTAATTGTGCTGCATTTTCTTTTCTTCAAAATGGGAAAGTCAGTGGTTCAATTATTTTCTCCCAAGAATGAGCTGTGGGCAATCATACCATTTTTCTGTTCCCTAATGCATATATTTAGGTTTTCATTTTTATTAGTTTTGTTCTTTGTATTCCCAGGATTATTTTATATAACTTATGAATGTGAATATTTGAAATTTCATATATTTTTTGAAGATACTTGAGACCATGTTATTGCCATTATTTTAAAAATACTCTGCAATTGTGATCTGTAAGCTCATTTTGCCCCAAGAGTTTGTTACAAAATAATGATAATAAATTGTCAAACATGGCTGGGTGTGGAGGCTCACGCCTATTATCCCAGCACTTTGGGAGGCTGAGGTAGGCAGATCACTTGAGTTCAGGAGTTCCAGACCAGCCTGGCCAATGTGGCGAAACCCCGTCTATTCAAAAAAATAATAATAATAAAATACAAAAATTAGCCAGATGTGGTGGTGTGCTCATGTAGTCCCAGTTACTTGGGAGGCCACGACAGGGAAAATCACTTGAACCTGGGAGGTGAAGGTTGCAGCCAACAGAGCTCACACCACAGCACTCCAGCCTGGGTGACACAGTGAGACTCCATCACAAAAGAAAAAATGTCAAATACTTTAGGGGGTTTTGTTTCTAAATTTAGTATTTATTTTTCACAGTGTTAAATTGTGATTTCAGAATATGATCTGAAGTACTTTTGTTCTTTGGAATTCAGTGAGTATTTGTCTTTGGCTACTGTGTGATTACATTTTTATAAAATGTTCCAGAGGCTGCATAAAATGAATATTCTGTTTGCAGGTTATAGCTTTTAATATATTTATTTATTGAATAGAATATTTTACTATATTATTTAGACTATTATGTAGGGACAACTTTTATACACCTAATATTCCAAGGACAAAACCCTGATTTTTAAATTCTTTCCCTTCTGTTGCTGTTGCTTATGTTTCTCATCTCAGTCCCTGCAATGTTTTCTTCAGGTATTCTGATGTCAGGTTCGTTGTTACATAAAGGCTTATTAAGAAATTGTTTCAGCTGGGCACTGTGGCTCACACCTGTTATCCCAGCTACTTAGGAGGCAGGGAATTGCTTAAACCTGGGAGGTGGAGGTTGCAGTGAGCCGAGATCAAGCCACTGCACTCTACCCTGGAAGACAGAGAGCAAGACTACATCTCAAAAAAAAACAAACAAAAAGAAATTGTTTAGTTTATAATTTTAAAGATCTTAAAGGAATCCTGTTGTTTAATATTTTCAAAATTGTATTTTATGTAATTTTGATAAATTCTCCCCTATTTACATTTGTTGATTATATTTTTACCTACTTTTTTAAGCTTTCTGAGTAACTTTGAACATTTTATTAATATGGATTGGGATTTACTTATGAGTCCATATGGGATTATTGTGTATTTAATAGATAAAGTTTTTCCACTTCTATTTTCAGTTATGGGTTTGTTTTCATTGCCCACAGAAGGAAAGACTGTTTTTTTAGATGGTTAGAGACTATGCTTATACTTTTAAATAATTGAGTTAGGTTTCTATGTATTAATACACCATCTTCAGAAAAATTATCCAGAGAGGCCATCCTCTGCAAGAGACAGAACTGAAAGTCGGCACACTGCCTCTCTTTCTTGCAACTTTCTAGCCCCAGCTCTTGTCGTTGTATTTGAAGTTTTGCCTTCGTCTTGTATTTTCAAATCCTAAGTATCTTAAGATGTATTTCAGGAATCCTCCTTTGTGTAACAGTGTTAATCACAAAATTACAAAATATATTGTATATTATTTATTTTTTTAAAGAATTTCGTGCTTGCCTCTGGTATTTCTACCCATGAGTATTCCTATTTGTAAGTTACATTTTTAATGTACTTTTGGAATATATAACATTCACATATTTCAAAATTCAAAAGCATATGAAAGTGCATGTAGCAAAAGTCTGATCTTTATCCCTGGACCCTGGGCCAGTTCTTTTCTTCACAGATAATTAATAGGATGAGTTCTCTGTGTAAGTAGGGGTGTATACTTCCAAAAATACTGCATCCCTGTGTGAGACTCCTCTACATACTGGTTGTGGGATGGGGGTCAATTACTTAACCCATCCGAGCTTCAGGTTTTTTTTTTCATCTTTTCATAAAGAACCCTTCATTCATTTCATCAGCAAACATTTAGTGTCAGCTTGTCTCTTTCTGACATTGTTCTATTAGCTTGCTTTTTTAAAAAATTGAAATTGCATTGTATTAGTCTGTTTTCACACTGCTAATAAAGACATACTGAGACTGGGTAATTTATCAAGAAAAGAAATTTAACTGACTTACAATTCCACATGGCTGGGTAGGCCTCACAATCTTGGTGGAAGACGAAGGAAGAGTAAAGCGACTTCTTACGTGGCAGAGGGCAAGAGAGAATGAAAACTAAGTGAAAGGGGATTTCCCTTATAAAACCATCAGACCATGTGAGACTTATTCACGACTACCAGAACAGTATGGGGAAACCACCCCATGATTCAGTTATCTCCCACGGGGTCCCCTCCCCCAATGAGAATTATGGGCGCTACAATTCAAAGAGAATCAGGTGGGGACACAGCCAAACTATATTATGCATTAAATGTGTAGATTAATTTAGTGATAATTGACGTATTTATGGTTTGATTCTTCCAATCCAAGTACTTGCTATTTCTCCTTATTCAAGAAAGTCTTACCAAAAAATGTAATCACATATTAGCCAAATAAAAATACTCATTCAATTCCAGAGGAAAATTCCTTCAGTTTATAGTCTGAAAACGCAATTTAAAAAAGTGGAAAATAAACGCCAAATTTAGAAACAAAAAGCCCAAATCCTGTGCCGGGTGCTGAAGACAAAGCAGTAAACAAAACTGATATATTGCTTACAGTCTAGGGAAAGGAATGACAGTACATGCCTTACAGGGAGATTTAGACAGGAGTGGATAGGAAGCCCTTTGTCAGTATTAGTTAACTATCACGTACACATTCTTCATTGTCTTTCACATGGGTAGTACCTCAATGTTACACACCTTGTTCCACTTGCTTTTTAAATCCTGGTTGTCGCTCCATACCCCCACATAAGGACCTTCCCAGTTATACTTTGCAGCTAAATACTATCCACTGTGTGATGTACTATAATTTCATTAGCTAGTTCTCTTCTGATAAATATTTTGGTGTTTTTGTAATATCATGCTATTAAAAAAGGATTGCTGCAATAATCATTTAACTTGATACATAATTGAATATGTTGCAGTGGTGGGATTGCTGGGTATTAAGGAATGTACTGTGTAATTTTCACGGACATTATCTCACAGGGATTGTGCTGATTTACATTCCCACAAGCAACAAAACAGAGGAGTTTTCTTCTCACCCTCACCCACAGATTGACTATTAACCTTTTGTATCCTTGGTAACCTGAAATGTGACAAATAGTATCTCACTGTAGATTTACTCTTTATTTATCTTATTACAGAGAGTTTGGTTTAGAATCTCTCCCCATATCAAAAATTCAAATTATCTTTGCCATCTTTTTGTAATCCTTTAAATTTGTTTCTATTTATTTATTGGTCCCTATTTTTCCAATCTGTAGAAATGTTCTAAATATTAAGAAAATTTGGCTTTGTCTCAGTTACAAATAGTGTTATGAAAATTGGGGGTTGAATTTATGATGAATTTTGTCTTTCTTCTTCATTGCTGTTATTACGTTTAAGTAGTAGAAAGTTTCTATCATTTCCCTTATGGCTTCTGGGATTTCCATTATTATTAGGAAAGCCTTCCCTATTCTGAGATTACAACATTCTTAACAATGAATTTCTATACTACTTCTATAGTTTTATGTCTATGGGGCTTTTTTTATTCATTGAAATGTACCATGGTATAAAATGAGACCCGAAAGAGAACTTATTTTAGTCCAGATTGCTACCAAAATGTCATAACATGATTTAGTTTTAATACACAATATTTTCATTGTTGTCTAAAATGCTACCTTTCTTATTTTTTAAATTTCCATATGCATTTGGGCCTATGTATGGACTTTTAATGTGTTTATTTGTGAGCCATATCACACTGCTTTAATTATTGAGGCTTAATAATATTCTTTAACATCTGGTAACACCCCCATTTCTCTTCCTTTTCAGAATTTCCCTGGTTGTTCCTGCTTGTTTGTGGTTTCCATATGTATTTTGTAATCAGCTTGTCTCTTTCCAACATCATTTAATTAGCTTGCTTTTTAAAAAATTGGTATTGCATTAAATGTGTAGATTAATTCAGGGATAATTGACATATTTATGATTTTGTTTCTTGCAATCCAAGTCCTTACTATTTCTCCTTATTCAAGGAAGTAGTATGCCTTTCCATTTGTGCAAGAATTCTTCTGTGGCTCTCTGCATCATCTGAAAATTTTCTTGTAAAAATCACTGCCCTTTTATTGTCAAATTTATTACTAAATGAGGTAGGCAGATGCCCTCCCCACTAAGGATGTTCACCTCCTAAAGCTCAGAAACTATGAATGTATTAGGAGGTTCCATGGAAAGTGGAATTATGATTGCTGATGGAATTAAAATCACTCTTCAGCTGACTTTGAGATGTAGAGATTATCCTGGATTATTCAGGTGAGCCCAGTATAATCACAAGGCTACTTACAAGTGAAAGGAGACAGAGAAGAAAGTTACCAGCACAAGAAGAACTTAGTCTGATGTGGCTTTGAAGAGTGAGGAAAGGGCCATGAGCCAGGGAATATGAGCAGCCTCCTTACAATCAGTGAAAGACAAGGAATGCGCTTTCCCTCCAAGCCTCTAGAAGGAATGAAGTACAGCTGACACTTTGATTTTAGTTAAGTGAAAATTATTTTGGACCCACAACATCTAGAACTGTGAGATAATTAATTTATCTTGTTTGAAGCCCCCAGATTTGTGGTAATTTATTTCAGCAGCCATAAAAAAAGTAATAGACCAGGCATCCTATCTTTTATTGTGGCCAATATAATTAAGGTTTTCTATTCCATTACAACATCTCATTTTTTGTGTAAGTGGAGGCTATCAATTATTGTATATTTATTTTTGTACTTTACCACCTTCTCTTATTACTAGTGTTTTTTAGATAATTGAGTTTTTTCAGATTATATAATCATGTCATCATTATACAGCAATATACTTTTACCATTTCTTTCAACATTTGTAATTCTTTTTTCTTGCCTAAATATGTGGTTCTCCAGACTCAATTGAATTAATCATGATAATAGTGGAGACATGTACCTTGTTCCTGGCTTATGAGAGAATGATTTTAAATTTTTTTCAACAAATATTGCTCTGGCGTTTTTATTGAGATGCTTATTTTATCATGTTGAGATAGTATTTATCTATTCTGACTTTATTTTTAAGAGTTTATATCAAGAATATTCAATTTTGGAAAATGTTTTTCAACATTTATAGAAATGATGGCATAATGTGTCCTGATAACAATTCATTTTAGTCATTATTTAACTAGCCTTTCATTTCTGGAATAAATGCCATTTGGCAATAGCAGATAATTTTCTTAATATGTTGCTGATGATGTCAGAATTTTGTTTTTATATTCATAGTGAGATTGGTTTGTAGTTTTTTCTTGTATATAACACTTTCCTATTTTATTAATGTTATTTTCACTTCATTATAGAATTTTTATGTGTCTTGTAACAGTTTAAATATTCCTAGAAGTGTTTGTTATTAAAGGCTTAATTAAATTCTCTTGGGAAACTTATTGTAGGCTGGTGCATTTTTGTGTTTATATTTTGGTTAATTACATTTTCCCACCAAAAATTTAGTTTGTCAATACTTTTTAATAACTTTGAGTAAAGCAGTTCAAAGTAATGTTTTATGAGCATTTAAATTTTCTGTATTTATGGTTGTTTTACCTCTATTTTGGGTTTTTTGTGTGCTCTTCCATTTTTTCTCAATCAGGTTAATTAACAGTTTATCTGCATTACTTGTTTCAATAAACAAAGTTTGCATCTATTTATTGGGTCCACTTTTCCATATGTTCTAAGTCATTAAGTTCTGCCTTTGTCAATTAATATCTTGTTAATAATTTTAAGTTTGTATTACTGTATTTCCCTGCATTTTTAGTTAATCCTGATTCAATTGTACTATTTTTATTTATTCATCTATTATGTAAAGATACGAATTTTTCTCTAAGATCTGCTATAGCTCTGCTCTAAAGTCTCTACTCATCATGTTACCATTTATATAATTTTCTAGATGTTATACAATTTAGGATTAGGTTTTTTCTTAAAGCAAAAATTTAGGAAAGAAAAATTTTGATGTTTTTGTTGATTTATTTAATTTACAGGAAAGAGTAACTTCCTGTATATCTTATTAATATCTAGATCTATAACTTTGTTAACCATGTGCAATATTTAAATATGTACTTAAGTTGATGCTTTTGGAATTTATTAAGCATTCCCATGAAGCCTATACATGACCTATTTTTATAAAATGTGATATATTTCAAAGACTAATTATGCCATTTTGGTCTTTAATATCTTTGTGTACTTTTGCTCACATCTGTGGTGGATTGAAATTATGAATTAAAATCCTTTACTGTGAATGATATCTGATCCTTTTTTCTTGTATCTTCTGTAATTTCTACTTTCTACATTATGATGTTAGGCTTGTTTATTCATAACTGTGAGGTCTCCTTCGTTATTAATCACACACCGAAGCCTTGCTTCTTTTTGCTTCAGTTAATTCTTTGAGTACTTGATTTTGCACACCACAGAGTAAAGTCATAACTCTGCTTTTTTTGTTGTTTGCATTTGGCTGGCATACTTTTGCCCACAATTTTACTTTTTAAAATTTGTTTTTATTTCTTGTCTGTCAGATGAAACTTCCCAAATTACTTTGGAAGTCAATGATTTTTGTAAACAGCATGGTATAAAGTTTTGCTTTAAAAATCTTTCTTCATTGATGTGTCTACTTATTTACAATTATTGATAATATGATATCTGGGGCTGGGTGCCGCGGCTCACACCTGTAATCTCAGCACTTTGGGAAGCTAAAAGGTGGATCACCTGAGGTCAGTAGTTCAGGACCAGCCTGGCCAAAATGATGAAATCCCATCTCTCCCAAAAATACAAAATTTAGCCAGGCGTGGTGGCACGTGCCTGTAATCCCAGCTATTCAGAAGGCTGAGGCAGGAGAATTGCTGGAAACTGGGAGGCAGAAGTTGCAGTGAGCCGAGATCGCACCACTGCACTCCAGCCTGGGTGACAAAATAAGATTTCATCCCAAAATAAATAGAAAAAGAAAAAAGATGATGTTTGGTTTTAATTGTCATTTTAGCTTTTGCTGTTCTGATTTCACTGCTTTAAAGATGTTTCCCTATGCCATCTTTTCCAATGTGTTTATGTGTTTTGGTGTTTATGCTTATAACAGTGTATAAGCTTATCTAACGCAGTTGACACTCAATTTTGTTAGATAATAAATATTAATTCCATATTATAATAATAAATTTCATGTTTCCCTTGTCCCTTCTCTTCCTGCCTTAACCCCCTTTTAGTCAGTGAAAGATCAATCAATATTTACTTTAAATTTACATGTTATTTTAATTTACTTTAAATTTGTTACTTTAAATGTGGATACATATCAATTTATTGATTGATCAGTTTAAATTCTTTCCTTTGATCTCCAGTTAATCGCAATGAGGAAACCAGCATACTTAACTCTGGATACCACCTTCTGTTCTCTTTGCTAATTTGTGTTTTATTCTTTGTCAGTACATTTGGCATACATATTTTATTGTTACCCCCTCCTTACTTTTTCTGTTATAAATGCATTTAAATTGTAAAAGGAACTCATAATGTTCCACCAGTAACATGGTTATTTTCAATTTCAATAATGAATTCTTTTTGTTTTAGCTGGGCTTCTGGTGATAGGCTATGCTTCCCAGCCTCTTTCACAGCTAACTATGCGTTCCCAGCTCAGCACAAGCCAATAGAATATAAACCACAGTGATGTATACTTGTTCCAGGACATTTCTTTAAAGAAGAAGTTGCCTGCTCCTGGTTTTCATACTCTTCTGGGAACATGGATTGTGGATAGCACAGTCTAATCCCTGTAGATGAAGGGATTTATGTAGTCCCTTCTCTCAGGATGAAGGGACTATAACCTAGGAGACATAAATACCAAGGTCCCTGAATGTCTTCCTAAAGTATAGACACTGCGTCAGCCCTGGACAGCCCACATCTGGATCATTTGATGAAAACAAGACAAAACAAATTTTTTATACAATTTAGGTCACTGAATTTGGTGTCATTTTGTTACAATGACTTAGCATCTAATGGTAATACTAAAGGAAATCCAGGCTGATTGCAGTGACTCACACTTGTAATCCCAGCAACTTCAGAAGGCCTAAGGCAGGAGGATCACTTGAACTCAAGAGTTGGTAACCAGCCTGGGCAACATAGTGAGACCCTGTCTCTACAAAAATGTTTTAAAAAAATAGCTCAGTATGTTGGTGCACCCCTGTATTCCCAGCTAATCAGGAGGCTGAGGCAGGGGGATTGCTTGAGGCTGGGGTCGTGGCTGCCGCAAGCCATGATAACCACTGCACTCCAGCCTGGGTGATAAAGTGAAGCACTCTCTCAGAAAATAATAATAATAATAGTAATAAAAAAATTCAGTGATCATCACTGATCCTTTTGTTATACATTTTCCAATCATCTCTTGATAAACTTTCCTTCTAGCAAATTCCTCAAAAAGAATTCATGGGGCAAATATTTCTTAAGTTTGTGTAACTTCAGAACTGTACACTAAACTTCTAAACTTATTTTCTAATAGAAGAGAGAGAGGACCAGCTTAAACAACACCAGATAAAACACTGAAGTAATTCAGATTTGGGGAAAATATGAAAGTCAATTGTCCTGAATGCTTTGAAAACTGAATGCTATCAAAAAAGTGATTTAAGGCAGAAGAATTTCATTTCTAAAACAAAGTAATCAGACAAAAATCCCCAACTGTAAAACATTGATCTAACTAATTTGAATCGTGGTCCCCTCCCACAAAACCTGTGAAACACATTATTGTGACAATTTAGAAACTTTTCACATAGACTGGATACTAAGAGAAATTATGAAACCATTTTCTTTGTCTTAGGTGTAATAATCACATAATGGTTTTGGAAAGGAATGTCTTATATATATACAAATACACATGTATATGGTGGGAGAGAGACAGGGAAGGAAAGAGAGAAAGAAAGTAAAACAAGATGGAGGAAGAGAGAAAGAAGGTAACAGGAAAGAAGAAAAAGGAAGAGGGATGAATATAGGGAATAAGATGAGGCTGGAAATAAAATGAATATGCCAAAATGGTAACAATTATTAAATTCAGTTGAAGGATATATATGAGTATTTATTACATTATTCTTTTTTGAAAATTTTAAAATAAAATTTGGAGAAATAAATAAAAGGTAGATGTGTTTTTAAAACTCAGAAATGTACTATTGCCTTTATACTTAATTGACAGGTGGTTTCACATTTGGGTTCATTCTCTTTCCGACAGCATTTTCTAGGTATTACTCTACCAGCTGCATAAGTGGTTGCTGTGGAGAAGAGTAAATTGTTGTGATTTTTAAATTTTATATTTTTATCTGGTTTCTCAGTAAATTCTTCTTATACATTAAAAGGCAAATAACTTTCCTGCACTGTGTCTTCTTGTGAATCCTTCTTATTTTCTTCTGGGAACAATACAATATGTCCTTGCAGTTTGTAAGTTCAGGTTTTATATCTGAAAATAGCTATAATTTATATCCTTAAGTATTTGTTCTGTTTTATTATTTCTATTCTTCATATAAGATTATAATTACACATTTTCCTTCTAAATCATTTTAATTGGTCATTTTTAATTGCAAAATGTTATATTAATATATTTTTTCTATTTTATTCTTTTTTCCACTGTACCTTTTGATTTTCAGAATCTCTATTTTTCAATTAACTCCTTGTAATTTGTTTACTTTTTAATAATTTGGGGTTTTTTTCTATACTTCTTTCCTCAGCTCTGCAAGCTAATAATTTTTATTGTCTCCAAATATCTTTCTGAGGCCTTGGAATATTTGCTTTGTACCCTTACTTGATAGAAGAGTTCATGTACTTATTTTTAAAATTTATAAGAAAAACATCCTCTTTTCATTTGATTTTGTCTTACTGCAGGTCCTATGCTGGTATGTGCAGGTATCAGTGAAGAAGGTGAATTTTTCCTGTACCAAATATTTGGTACAATATTTGCCAGAAGTATTTGTCCAAAAGGGAAAAGAATAAAGTTTGAATGATTTTTATGATGAAGGTCTCTGGGTGTGATATTTCCTGCATGCAGTGAAGACAGGCATTGTTGGGCCTTTCCTCAATTCAGCATCTCTTTCCAGGTTGCAGCAGAGAGGCCACCACTTGCATGTGATTATCCTTGTGATTCCTCATTTAGTCTCAACTCTTCTGCTTCCTGGAGCCATGAGTTAAGTAAAACTCATTCTAGGTGTATCACTGTTTCTGCTGCTGAAAATAGGAAACGTGGGTTTATGGCCTAGCATGGTCTTCATTTTGATGCTGTATTTTTTGCTAGCTCTTTCTCTGAGCTGAAGCTCTCTAATGTCAGCTCTACATCATCATTTATTGACTTCTTCCTACTCGCTCCACTGCACGATCTTTGCTGTAAGCCACCTTGTCACATATCTTGTGATCTAGGGCTTTACTGTCTTCCAGTTTCAGCAGATGTGGTATTTCTATTTTGTATTCATTGTTTTCCTGAGTGATTTTGAGTGACTTATAGAAGATAATGGAAAAATGCTAATATTATAATGTCCAAACAAAAAGATCTATTCATGGTTTTTAAAATTTTTGACTATATATTACATAGACACTTTTAAAAAGTACACTAAAAATATAAAATATATTTAAATATATATATGGAGAGAGAGAGCTAACTCTGTCACCAAACTGGAGTGCAGTGGCAGAAATACAGCTCGCTGCAGTCTCAACCTCCTGGGCTCAAGCGATCCTGCCATGTCAGCCTCACAAGCATCTGAGACTATAGGCAGACACCATGACATCCAGTTTTGTTTTTTGTTTGTTTGTTTTTTATAGAGACAGGATCTTACTGTTTTATTCAGGCTGGTCTGAAACTCCTGGCCTCAGGTGATCCTCCTACCTTGGCCTCCAAAAATACAGGATTACAAGCGTGAGCCACCACACCCAGCCTTCATGTCTACGTTTAATAAGGCTAGGTTATGTCTTCAGGAAGACATTTTCATAATAGCTAATAAATTATATACACCCTGAGCCATAATTAAACAAATATTTCTGTAATCTTTATACATGAAACTTACGAGTACAGACTAGATTTTTACTACACAATGTAATTTATCCTCATAACTTCAATGAAAGCACTTTGGTTCCTATCCTTCAATATTAACATGTGAAAACCTCAGACCAGCTTGAATTTTCCTTCAAATGCTTCTTCTGAAATGCTTATATTGTTTTTTCTTAACCTTAAAGTTTAACATCTTTACCTAGTTATGTTTCTGCCTATTGTTCTCTATTAATTCTTTATCAATTCTTACTATATTTCTAGTAACCCTTTTTGATGCATAGGACAAATTTTTGTATTTTTTTAAATCACAACAATATCATCCATCCCACATGCTCTCCTTAAAATGAGGCATAGGCACTCATAAAGAAGTGGGTGTATGTTCCCTCACCTGAAATGTGGATAGGTCTCTCACCAACGAAGATGTTACTCTAAGTGACTTTTGAGGACATATTACAAAAACATCACGTTTATCTGCTTCATTCTCTGACAACATTAGCTCTCAGAAGCCTAAAGTCACAGGTAAGTCGTTCCAGTGTCTCAAGTCCCTGATGATTTGAAGAGACCCAAACTAGCTCATGGTGAGTCCACATGGGGAGGCCCTAAGACCTGTCCATGCAGAGAGAAAGATGCCTGGCTCCAGCTGTCCCAGCTCCAACTGTCACATGAGACTCTCTGAACAAAAACCACCGAGGAAATAATGAGAGATTTTTTTTAAAGTTGTTATTGTTTTAAGCTTTAAATTTGGGGGTGACTTTTAACGCAACAGTAGATAAGTGATGACATGTACATATTCAAATCTTCCTTTAGTTTGAGGAAGATTTCTTTCAATATTTGTTTTCTCACCAATTGTTAGGTCCTCTTCCTAAGAAATTGTAATTCTCGAAGTATAATACAAGATGCTGCTGTTCCCACACACCTATCCATTGTGCTGTTGTCACTTTCATTCTTATAAGTTTCCCTTTGAAGTATGTGCAATCTTGTCTCTCCTACCTCTTCTATCACTTCTTTGTTTTTTAGCGTTCATTTTTGTTCTTCTTCTTGATTTTTACTGTATCAATTCTTTTAGTTTCATCTAATGGAGCTTTTAAGTATTTTCATATTTTATGTTTCACTTCAATTTCTTTCCCTGGATTTGTCAGTAACTTGTATTTTGTATCATCTCTTGTTTCATGTTTTCTTTAATATTTTTGAGAATGCAGATTTTTTTCTAAAATGTTATTTTCTTTTCTTTCAATAGGGTCTTGCTCTGTTGCCCAGGATGGGGTGCAGTGGCATGATCATAGTTCACTGTAACCTCAATCTCCTGGCCTCAAGCAGTCCTCCCACCTCAGCCTCCCAAAGTGCTATGATACAGGCACGAGACACTGTGCCTGGCCACCTTTTCCTTTCTTTAATATATGATTTCCCACCAGGCTATGTTAAGATTATGTTGGCATGCTTTTATAAGTTCCCCGACTGTAGCTGCCTTTAGCCTGTCCCAATAAAACCTTTTGGCCTTCCAAAAGGTTGGAGACTATAACTTATAATTTTCCCTGATATTTCCCTAATATTTTGCCAGTCACCCCAAGTGAATCTTAACAAGGCGACCTCTGCTTAAGAAGCACTATGCAGAGTTAAGATGGCATGAGATCACAATGTCTCTTTCAGACCCAATTCCATGCTCTCCCAGAAACTTAGAATAGGCTTCAACTGGAGTGACCCTCACTGCATTTCACTCTTGGCTCCCTATGGCCCAGTTATTGTCTTTCAAGGATAAGTACTGTGGCCTGGATGATTCACAGCTCTGTCATTTACTTTGTTGAAAACATATCACAAGTTTGGAGCAACTGTTACATCCCAGTGTCTTCTTTCATTTTGCTCAAAATTTCCTTTTATCTGGCAGATATTCTTTATAATTGCGTCAAGAGGTTGTTCCAGATACATGGTTTCACTGGATATAATTTTTTCTCTTTTTAAATATAGTGTGTATGTTTTGATGAACTTTGGGGGAGAGAGTTCTGCTGGTGTTCAGTAACTTTTTCGTTGTCCCCAAAAAACCCCAGTCAGCACTTTTGAACATGACAAACTTGTGATCACTTATTTCTCCTAAATTCGCATAGGCTGCCAAGAAGCCAACAGCTTCCAGAAATTTTATTAAGAATTTCAGACATTCCACCGAGGAATTTTATCTCTGCTAATGAGATCAAGTGTATAACTGGAACTAAACTAAACATGCCTCATTTCATGCTCGCTTACTGCTCTGTAGATAAATGTGAAACAGCGCTTTGTAGCCAAATGCACAGTTCAGTGAAATTGTGTTGCCTCCATTCTTCAAGTGCCTTGTGAGTGGCAAGAGGCAATAGTAAACCTATCCTGATTGGCATCTGTCAACCGTCATGAGCTTCCTAGACATGTACAGTGATAAGAAAGTTGGTGACTGTTGGGACCCACAGACAAAAGCATTTGCTATAGAATCTACTGCAATAGATGCAGTGTTCACCCTTCTGAGTTGTGGCCTGTCTCTGGCCTTAAGATTCTGCATTTAGACAGGCTGTCAAAGATAAGACAGGATGCAAGAGAGGCCCTGCTACAGGGCACCTCAGGTAAGGTTTTAATAGCTTTCTGTGCTTGAATAAGAATCCTCCTGATGCCTGAAATTTTTTTTCTAGTACAATGAAGTAATGCCTTCATATTTCTTAAATGACACTTCCATCCGGGAGAAATAATAGTTCAGTGCATTAATTGATGCCAATTTCATGTGAAGCATTTTTATGGAAAGCACTTAGTTCTGATTTTCCAGGTAGAAAAGAATGATGTCACTGTTCATGTTTCACCAGGCCTGACTGTATACCTAAGACAGGAAGAAGGGGTGGATTTGGATTCTATGTAAGTAATAGGGTACATGTAAACAAATAAGGCTGGCATTTGCTTTTACCTCCTGCTTACAGATATATTTGACTGGTGCTACTGAAATAAAAGATATGCTACTGTATTAAGCTAATGCAATGGTAGGTGCTGGGCAAATAGATGATGGGTAGAGTGAGACAGATTAGGAAGATATGAGATTGATGATGAATTATACTAAATAGAGTGAAAGGATAGATGTTTCTGCTTTTCATTTTTCTTCTTTCCACAAATGTTCTCATATGTTTTTCTATAAAGCACAATAACATTCCTTGCAATATAATATTGAGTATTGATATCTCTTCTCTAAACCAATATTTCTTTTACATTGCTTAATCTTGACATGCAGCAATATCTCAGTGATATTCTAAGGATTATCAGTCACAAATATTCACTGAACACGCAGTGTGTGTGTTGAGGCCTGTACCATTTATTTTGAAGTGGTTCAGAGAAAGTAAGATATCTAGCTATAACCCTTGTTCTAAAAATAAGAACAGGAAGAGAAAGATGAAATAGAATACAATAAAATACATGATTCATGGGAATTTCTAAAAGTTCATCCCAGGTTTCTCTTCTTTTCTCTCTCTCTCTCCTTGCTTCAGAAGGATTTCATTTATGCACAGAGGCATTTTACTTTATGCAATATATAAATATGAATCAAGTGCCTTTAGTGTGTCACGTCTTGAGCAAGAAGCCAAGAATTCAGAGAATAAGTCTTATTCTCTGTCCTTAAAGAGCTTGAAGTATAGTGGTAAAGATAATCACATAGACTAACACAGAGATTCATTCCAAAGAAAGCACATTAATTACAAGGATATGGAACACAGCATAATAACATCTAATTCACCCTGGTGAGGAGTAGGGAGTGTTTCTGGACGAAGTGATAGCTGTGCAGACTTTTAAAGGGTGAAAAGGAATCAAGACATGAATAGGAGAAAGAATATATTTCAAGTAGACAGGACATCAGGAGCAAAGGCATGAAAAAGAGAAACTTCACAAGTGTTCAGTGCTGCTGAAGCCAAGAGTGATGGTAGGGTCAGAGGAAATTCCATAATGGAGAGCTTTAATTTACATGTTAGGAAACTTAGATTGTATCCACTGGGCAAGGGGTGCCACTCAAGACTTTTAAACAAACAAATGACAGGTCAGATTTCTATTTTAAATCTGATGGTTCAGTGTCAAACTGATTTGAAGTGAACAAGGCGGAAGTTAGAAAAATTGGTTAATAGACTGTTTCAAGAGGCAGGTTGCAAGATAATGATGGTGTTATCTAAGATAGCAGTCACAGATACAGAGAAGGAGAACAGATTTGAAAAACATTTATAAAGCAAAATTGGCAGAGGTTGTCATTAGTTGGACCTAGCATAAGGGAGAGAGCAAAGTAAAAGAAAACCCAAACTACCTGATATATGCTGCAAAGAGTCACAACAATATTCCCTGCCCTCATGGTCCTGGTTAACTGCCCTGACTGAGTGCAGTTGTCTGTTTTGGTGAACAATTTAGAGGTGAGAGCATTTGGGTGACTGTCATTCATCCTTATTTCTAAATCCTGAGTAACATTTCAATGATGGAATGAAGCACCTCATTAATGAAACATTCAAACTACAATGAAAGATTTCATTGTAGACTTTGAGACACAGCAAATAAAAATAACTAACCCAAAGTTCCTTGACTTTTCTTAAAATCTCTGGAGAAACTTGGCCAGCTGTCTGCTACCATGAATAAGTTTGAGAGCTTCTGTATGTCTTCCTCACGAGTGGCCTACAGAGTAGAAGGCAGATGGTGCAGCAGCAAATGCCAGGGTCATTGTGTACGCTTTGTGCAGCAGGATGTTTCTTCCTGTGTCTCCCACCACTGCTAAAATCATTTACTTTACATAAAAAAAATGTACATTTAAAGGAAGGAGACTTTGGACCTGCTTTAATAGAGCAAAATGCATCTCCTGGAGACAACTGCTTTATTATACCCCCATCTTGTATGGCCACAGGGTTGCTCACACCACAGATAGCTCAAAAGATTATACCTAAGTGTGAAATGTAGAAGACTCTTCCCCATTCATGTCCAAAAGTTTTATTCTCTCAACTAGATGGATGTATTAATCCATTCTCACACTGCTACTGAAAACATACCCAAGACTGAGTAATTCATAAAGAAAAGAGGTATAATTGACTCACAGTTCTGCATGGCTGGGAAGGCCTCAGGAAACTTACAATTACAGCAGAAGGGAAAACAATAATACATCCTCCTTCACATGGCAGCAGCAAGTAGAAGTGCAGAACAAAGGTGAGAAAAAAGCTCCTTATAAAACCAACAGATCTTGTAAGAACTAACTGACTTACTATTATGAGAACGGCATAGAGGCAATTGCCTCCTTGATTCAATTACTTCCCGCCAGGTCCCTCCAAAAACACATGGGAATTTTGAGAACTATTACACAATTCATGATGAGATTTGGGTGGGGACATTTAAACCATATCAGTGACAGACAAGAAAGTACAATGTTTTCTTCAAATTTTTGGTTGGCTGGAGAGGTAGACTATATACTTCCATATGCTCTGTGTTATCTGGCATGTTGCTGCTTCATTAATATGCTGGTGGTAATATTAATGAGAATAGCAATATTGAATGACGAGAAAATATACTTGCAAATTTTTAAATGATAAATTGAGGAATAGTTATTCCAACAGAAAATGTCTGTAACCTTTAAAAATTATCATTAACAAAGTATAGACTAATAGGCTGAGACAAAAACCATAAAACACCCTTAATACAGAGAGATGGCATGAATTAGGTCAAGTAATTAGATCCAGATCAATAAAGCTGTGAGAAATCGTTACCTGAACATGGAGCAGAGCTACAAAAACACATCTAAAAAAAAACTGGGATAATTCTTAAAGCCACTGCATAATTGGGAATATCTAATTAAAATACAGCAAAAGGGAAAGTGAGCCTGGCGATGTAGAACTAAAACAAAAACAACAAATCTCAAAGCAACAAAAGCCATGACCAAGAAAACAGCTTCCACTATAGAGTCTCAGACGGAATTTTAAGTAGAAAATTACTGCGCTATCTTCCAAATTAAGTAAACATGGCTACTTGCGAGGCACTAAAACTCATCATATGCACAGCATGCTTCTAGTTTGTATCTTGCTGATTACCAAACTATTGTAAACAAGTGTGCCAGGAAGAGTATGTCAAGAATGATGTACTCATTTTATACAGTTAACCAAGGAAACATGTTGCTAATGAAAATAACATTGCAAAGAGACAAATTCATTTCCCCATTGATATGTGGAGGGACTGCATTCACAGTATTTTACTTCTGTGTTCAGAATATAAAAAGGCAACCATTCTTAACTAGTTCTATTCCTCACTTTTTAAGAACTTAATCAGTACTGAAAGGAATTAGAAACTAGCTCAAGACTGTGCAGCCCAGAGAAGCCAAAATAAGATTCATTTGGATCAATAACATCAAAAAATATGTGCATCTGAGGTTTAAGTGGATTAATAAAAATTTTGTTCACATACAATAAAACAATTGTTTTAATAATTGTTTTTCTTTTTTATACATATAACCAAAGTACAGGGAAAAGGTCATGCACAGTTTATAAGCTTTAGATAGATTGATAGAATAGATGATTGATAGATAGATAGATAGATAGATAGATAGATAGATAGATAGATAGAATTAGGGTCATCTGATACCAGAGGCAGAAAGATAGAACCTGTAGAGGCCAAAGTCATTGAACATAGTCACCGCCTTCAATGAGAATCCTTGTCTTTTATCCTGGGGTGTTGTGCAAATATTGCCATTTTCTATGCATGTCATGAAATGAAAATTTCAGGAAGAATTGTTCTACAAAGTGAGTTTTCTCTTTTGATGTGTGTGTGTGTGTGTGTGTGTGTACATCTGACATCAGCATTTTCATTAATTTCTTCATTCCTAATTAGTGCTTTGACCTTGTGTAGGTATGGTTTGGAAGAATGTTCTATAGAACATATAATGTTTCTCAAAGCAGCCACTGACAGAGAGAATGGAGTGTCAGCACTACAATTTAATAATATTCTACCCAGAATAATCTTATTCTCTACATTTCTAGTGTGTAAAAATATCAAGTGAAAACCTAATAACCTTTGTAGCTCTCACTGATCTTATACATAGAAATGAAATCACAATTTTTTCTCATAATAAATGTACTCACTCATTCTTACTTTTCTTAGTTATTTATCACAGAGAAAAATATGGTGGTAGAATACCATATTTGTGTGCCAGTTATAAAATCTTTTCCTTTACTCTGTCTACATTTGTTTTGTGTGTGTGTGTTTCTGTGTGTGTGTATGTGTGTGTGTATGTGTGTGTGTGTGTGTGTGTGTGTGTGTGAGAGAGAGAGAGGGGGAGAGAGATGGAGTCTTGGTCTGTCACTCAGGCTGGAATGCACTGGTACAATCACAACTCACGGCAACTTCCACCTTCTGGGCTCAAGTAATCCTCACACCTCAGCCTCCCCAGTAGCTTGAGATTACAGTCATGTACCAACATGCCTGACCAATATATACCCTTTTTTTTTTGAGGTACAACTCAGTTCAGTGGCATGATCTCGGCTCACTGAAATGTCTGCCTCCTGGGTTCAAGCAATTCTCTTGCCTCAGACTCCCAAGTAGTTGGGCCTAATGGCACTCACCACACCCAGCTAATTTTTTTGTATTTTTAGTAGAGACAGAGTTTCACCATGTTGTCCAGGATGGTCTCCATCTCTTGACCTCCTGATCCGACTGCCTTGGACTCATGAGCTATCACACCTGGCCCTGACCAATACTTTAATGTTTGTAAAGATAGGGTCTCACTATGTTAGCCTGGCTGGTCTTGAATTTTTGGGCTCCAGCGAACCTCCTGCTTCAGCTTCCCAAAATGCTGGGGAGCTGGGATTACAGTCATGAACCACTGCACCTGGCTCTTTTCCCTTTGCTCTGGAGTCCAGGTCTTGTCTCTCCTATACTGACCCTATGGTTCATTTGGGTTCAGTAAGGTAACATAAGGCCACAGAGCTGGGAGTGAAGAAAGGGCCCGCTGAGAGTGCTCTCCACAGCCCAAATTGCAATTGACAGGGAAAAATACAAGTAGCATAAACAAGAGTATTTAGGAACAATTTTTTATTATAAAGACCATTTAAGGATATCTACAATGTTGAAGCCTCAAAGTGGGATTTGACTTAGAAGAGATATCCTACCTAATTAAAACCCTCTAATGTTTAGAATACAATAGGAACTCTATGTTATTTTGTCTTTCAAGGCCCTGTATGATCACATCTTACCATTCCCTTCCCTGGATCATGGCACTCCATATGCATTGACTTTTTGTATTCAAATACGCAAGTACAATCCAACTGTAAACTTGTATATATGCATTCCCTCTGCCTAGAATGCTCTTGGCCCAAGAGTTTTATTTTTTTCATTTCACTTATTACAGCCTATATTACTTTGCCTCTTTATTTATTTGCCTATTTCCTTGTTTTCATGTCTGCAGACTCATCAGTCTCCTCCAACTACAAATTAAACTCAATTTTATCAGTGACTATAGGAGATTGTAATAGTGGCCACAATTACACTCTTCATTCTACCCATTCTCCTTTCCAATGTGGCTCCTCTCAGCAACCTTATTCTATTTCTTCACCCAATAAATCCAAACTAGCCTTAATCCTATAAAATGCAGAGGAAACGAAGTTGTGCACATCCCTATTCTAAACCTCGAAAGGCCTTGCACAATCTACATAACATCCTGGAGCATTTCCCTTGAGTTTTCTTCTAAGAGTTTATTGTTTCAGATCTTAGATCCAAGTCTCCAATCCATTTTGATTTGATTTTTGTGTATAGTGAGAATTAGGGGCCAAATTTCATTCTTCTGCATATGGTTATCCAATTTTCCAAGCACCACTCATCAAAAAAATTGTCCTTTAGCCATTGTATGCTCTGATTTTTGTCAAAGATGAGTCATTGGCAAATGTATGGATGTATATATGGGTCTGCTATTGGGTTCTCTATTTTTTTTCTGTTGGTCTGTGTCTGTTTTTATGCCAATGCTTTGCTGTTTTGCTTCCTACAGCTTTGTAGTACATTCTGGAATAAGGTAGTGTGATGCCTCCAGCTTTGTTTTTGTTTGTTTCTCTGTTTTTTGCTCAAGATTACTTTAGCTATTCAGGGTCTTTGTGATTTTGTTATGGGTAGTTAGACAGGCATGACAGGACAGGAGAGAGCTCTTCCCCCACCCACAATGCTGCTCTAAAAATGATAATTTGGCTGCCAGCACCAGGGAGAGAAAAGCTCCTGGTGGTCTGCATCTGTCACAATTAAGTGTTGACTGAATGCAGGAACCAGAGAGATTCAACTTCCCAAATAAATGAAAACACTTCAAATTGGTAATAAAAGCTCAGGTATTGGGTAAGTGAACCTGGGCATGAGCATTAAGAGACAAAATGGGGGAGTCTGATCTTCCTGGGAGCATTACACTGAAAAGGGAAGAAATTCTCAGATGGGCATGCATACAACTTCCTAAACACACTGCTCACCTCACTTCCCAAGTATAAGGAGGACGCTGCAAGTGTGGGCAGCCCACCCTAAGGGAAGAATCATGAAAGAGGCACAAGACACCAGAAGTGGGCCAGAATATAAAGAATAAGATCAAGGTTAAATGACACATTTGATCTTCACAGTGCCCACTTGGGTCTCTTCCTACTGTATTTCCTTTCTTTCCTGCTCTAAAGATTTTAAACAAACTTCCACTCCTGCTGTGAAACTTGCCTTCGTCTCTTTTTCTGCCCATGCCCCTCAGTCAAATAGTTTCTTCTGAGGAGGTAAGAATTGAGGTTGCTAGAGACCTGAGTTACTGGATTCACTACCAGTAACTCAGGTACCTTCCACCCCTAACGGTTTTATATAAATCTTAGAATTTCTTTCCTATTTCCATGAAGAATGTCAGTGGCATTCTGATAGGGATTGCATTGAACCTGTAAATTGCTTTGAGTAATATTGTCTTTCTAACAATATTAATTCTTTCAGTCCATAAGCATAGAATATCTTTCCATTTTTTTGGTGTCCTTTTCTATTTCCTTCATCAGAGTTTTATAGTTTACCTTGTATAGATCTTTCTTTTTTTGGGTTAGATTGATTCCCAGATATTTTACATTTTTTGTAGTTATTATAAATGGGTTTGCTTTCTTTATATCTTTTTCAGATTGCTTGCTGTTGGCGTATAAAAATGGTAATGATTTCTGTATGATAATTTTGTATCATGCAACTTTACTGAATTTGTTTTTCAGTTCTAACTGCTTTTTGGTGGAGAATTTAAATTTTTCAAGGTATAAGATCATGTTGCCTGCAAATGGGCTAATTTGACTTCTTCCTTTCCAATTTGGATGTCCTTTATTTCTTTCTCTCATCCAATTGCTTTGGTCCCATCTAATTTTTGCCAGTGTAGGCCACAGACATGTGAAAATACCCAGTTGATAAACAGCAAAGCTGCCTATCCTTTCTGCATGCTGCTGAGCACAAATGCCTAAGAGAGTTCATTCAAAATCTGGCAAGCCTGGCCCAGATCAACAAAAATGTTCAGCTGACCTATGAATTTGTGCTTATAATCTCTTAATAGTAAACAGCACTGAAATGTTCAATCTGACCTTGTAAACTTATTGTATTAGTCTGTTCTCACACTGCTAATAAAGACATACCTAAAACTAGGTAATATATAAAGGAAAGAGGTTTAATGGACTCACAGTTCAGCATGGCTGGGGAGGCCTCACAACTGTGGGGGAAGGTGAAGGAAAAGCAAGGCATGTCTTACATGGTGGCAGGCAAGAGGGCACATGCAGGAGAACTCTCCTTTATAAAATCATCAGATCTCATGAGATTTATTCAATATCATGAGAACAGCATGGGAAAAACTGACCACCATAATTCATTTACCTCCCATTGGGTCCTTCTATGACGTGTAAGGATTATTACAATTCCAGGTGAGATTTGGATGGGAACACAGTCAAACCATATCATTCTCCCTCTGGCCCCTCCCAAACATCATGTTCTCACATTTCAAAACCAACCATGTCTCTCAACAGTCCCACAAATGAGTTAACTCATTTCAACATCAATTCAAAAAGTCCACAATGCAAAGTCTCATCTGAGACAAGTCAAGTCCTTTCTCCCTATGAGACTGTAAAATCTAAAGCAAATGAGTTACTTTCTAGATACAATTGGGGTACAGACATTGGGTAAATACACCCATTCCAAATGGGAAATTTTGCCAGAATGAAGGTGCTACAAGCTCCATGCAAATCTAAAATCCAGCAGGGCAGTCAAATCTTAAAGCATCAAAATGATCTCTTTTGACTCTATGTCTCACATCCAGGTTATGCAGATGTAAGAGGTGGGTTCCCATGGTCTTGGACAACTCTACCTCTGTGGCTTTTCAGGGTACAGTCCCCCTGCTTGCTGCTTTCACAGGCTGGTATTGAGTGTCTGAAGTTTTTCCAGGTGCACAGTGAAACCTGTTGGTGGATCTACCATTCTGGAATCTGGACGATGGTGACTGTCTTCTCACAGCTCCAGTAGGCAGTGCCCCATTATGGACTCTGTTTGGGGGCTTTAACCCCACATTATCCTTCCACTCTGCTCTAGCAGAGATTCTCCATGAAGGCCCTGCCCCTGCAACAAACTTCTGCCAGCATAGTCAGCCATTTCCATACATCCTCTGAAATCTACACAGAGGTGCCCAAACTTCAGTTTTTGACTTCTGTGTACCTGCAGGACCAACACCACACAGAATCTGTCAAGGCTTGGGGCTTGCACCACTCTGAAGACATAGCCAAAGCTATACCTTGTTCCTTTTTAGCCATGGCTGCGGTGGCTAGGACACAGGGCACCAAGTCCCTAGGCTGTAAGCAGCAGGGGTGCCCTGAACCTGACCACAAAACCATTTTTTCCTCCTACACCTCCAGGCTTGTCATGGGAGGGGCTGCTGTGAAGATTTCTGACATGCCCTGGACACATTTTTCTCATTGTCTTGCCAATTAACATTTGGCTGCTGGTTACTTATGCAAATTTCTGCAGCCCACTTGATTTTTTTCTCCAGAAAATGGGTTTTCCTTTTATACTGCATCTTCAAGCTAAAATTCTTTTAAACTTATATGCTGTCACCTCTTGAATGCTTTGTGGCTTAGAAAATTTCTTCCACCAGATATCCTAAATCATCTCTCTTAAATTCTAAGCTCTATAGATCTCTAGGATAGGGGCAAAATGCTGCCAGTCTCTTTGCCAAAGTATAACAAGAGTCATCTTTGCTTCAGTTCCCAGTAAGTTTCTCATCTCCACCTGACACCACCTTAGCTTGAACTTTATTGTCCATATCACTAACAGCATTTTGATCAAAGCCATTCAACCAGTCTCTAGGAGGTTCCACACTTTCCCACATCTTCCTGTCTTCTAAACCTTCCAAATCTCTAGGAAGTTTCAAAATTTTCCACATTTCCCTGTCGTCTTCTGAGCCTTCCAAACTGTTCCAAACTCTGCCTATTACCTAGTTACAAAGTTGCTTCCACATTTTCAGGTATCTTTACAGCAGCATTCCACTCTACTGGTACCAATTTACTGTATTAATCCATTATCATGCTCTGAATAAAGACATACCCAAGACTGGGTAATTTATAAAGGAAAGAGGATTAATGGACTCACAGTTCAGCGTGGCTGAGGAGGCCTCACAATCATGGTGGAAGGTGAAGGAAGAGCGAGGCATGTCTTACACAGTGGCAGGCAGGAGGGCATGTGCAGGGGAAATCCCCTTTATAAAACCATTATAGCTCATGAGATTTATTCACTATGTTAAGAATGGCATGGGAAAAATCCACTCAATTGCCTTTCCCTAGGTCCCTCCTGTGACAGATAGGGATTATTACCATTCAAGGTGAGATTTGGGTAGGGACACAGAGCCAGCCCATATCACTTGTCAACCATTCCTAAGGCCATGGGGCATAATAGGCATATAGCTAAGCCTTGGAGCCCTCAGGGAATCTTCCATGGCCCTAGTCTTTCCTCTTGTTCTATGATTTATTTGTATTTCATTGCCTTTGGTATGGATTTCCTTTTCAATTAATAGAGCTGATTATTCTGTTTGATTGCTTACCTGATTCCCATGTCTTTCTTTATTCCAAGATGTTGATCTTTTTTTCCCATATGTTTGCATATGGAAATACATAGCCTGGAAAAAAATCCTTTCTGTCATACTCCTAGGGCCATTTTTACAGAAACCCAAATAAGCACTTCATGCACATTGGCTCAGGCTGCCCAAGGGCAAATTGTATTGCCCAAAGGGCTCTCATTGATATTTTATGGGACCCTCATACACCTTTCCAGAGAAATTATAAACCTATAGATTCAATTTCTATTACCTATTTTTCTTCTATGAAATACAAAAATATTCAGACCATGGCCAGAATATTGTTAAATTATCACCTCACTTGAATCTCTTAAACTATTAAGTAGAGAAAAGGGGAAGATAAACATCTGTTTTTAAGGGGAAAAGGGACATCTAATTTTTTTTTAGATTAAAGGTCTCCAGTGAATATAAGTCTTCATTTCTTTTTTTTTTTTTTGGTCTGTAAATATTAATGACATTTTTAGTTATTCAATCACTGATGCTTTGTTTAAAGCAGGGACAATCACATTTATTCTCAGCCTTATATTTTAAAATATGTTTACAGTTTACAGGGTGTTGCTGATTGTATTTTTCAAAGGTGGCATCATGATATTTCTCATCTTGCAGATTATTTTTATAATGTGAGTGTATGCTCCTTCATCAAAAGATCGTCTGTGCCCCAATCCCGTTAAGCCTGGACAGAACTTTGTAACTGTCTTAACTAGCAGAATGCAATCAGAAGTGACATTATGTGACTTCCAAGGATAGGTTATAGAGTAAAACTGAAGAACATTTAGATGACAGGAACTGACATAATAACTAAAGGAAGAACAAAAGTTTAAAAAAATCACTCAATAGTAGTTCTCACACTTTAGTGTAGATCATCAGAAACCCTTGGGGGGCTTTATTAAAGAGATTTCTTGGCCCCACTTCCATATTCTCTGATTCAGAAATCTGAAGTTGGGTTTGAAGAGTTGCATTTCTAAAAAGGTTTTATATGATGCTGATGTGGCTGGTTCAGGGACCACAATCAGAGAAACATGAATGAAAGAAAATATCAACTGACAAAACAGGAAAATTTTAGAAAGAGTTAAACAACTAAAAACTAAAAAGATTCAGTGGTATGTTTCTCCAATAGTACATACAATTGGAGAACATAACAAATATTTCAATAATAGCTAAAATAATTTTGGCATATGCCTTTAGTCCTTATACATCCCCTGACAAACTAAACAACTGTAATTAGTAAGTGATTATTTAACAATAGTATACTCTCTCGGTCATATATCTAAACATTACCTTTAAATCATCAGTTCTATTAAAAAAGCACACAATTTTGGCAAGAAAGGCCAGTTTAAGAGGGTCATAAAGACAGGAAAACAAGAAAAAGAACCAGACTTTTACACTTCAAGAAATTCAAGAAATTCCAAATGGAAACATCCCATGTGAAGATACCTTGGCCTACCTAAATTACAATGTTTTGAGATTAGTCTTTTTCTGGGCAATCAAAAAAATTATGTAGCTCAACTCTGTGACAAATACAGTTAAAGTAACCATGAAAGAGCTAGAATTAAGCCCAAATTACTCAAGCAACCTCAGTTACAAGCCAAAATAGCTCAGCACATTGCTGATCTATAACAATAGTCTTCTAAATGCTTAATTAGGACATAATTGTGTGTTACCTGAAGGGTTACAATGCCAATAAAATAATTTTTTTCTTTTGTCCTTAGGAGAAAAAATGTTGGAATGAGGAGAGACAGTCACAGCTGTCTCCTAATAAAATAAAATGCAGTATTTTTAAATTGTCAGGCATTCTTTCAATCTAGAAGTAACCCCGTTACATACTTTTCCAGTTATTATCCCATATATTTAATACTAATAAGTAAAAAATATTAACATTATTTCATTATTTTACAAATATCCTTTCCTCATGTATACTCATTCTCAATAGCAAGAGACAATTTTTTCTTCTTCCGATGAGAAAACATCTAACAAAACAAATACAATGAGTTGTGTATACAATGGCAATATAGGAGCATTGATAGTATTTGGCATTATTCTCAAATACCTAGATAAAACTTTCAAGCTCCACTTGCCTTACAAAATGTCAGTTACCAAAGGAACAGATAGCCAGATGGTTAAATATTTCAACTATTTTCCAAATAATACCAGCAGCAATATTGTATCCAGTAATTAGTATCTGTGCTATGGCTTTATGAATGCAAAACAGAAAAATATTGCTTTTAGATAAAATTTTGTATCTAAACATCATAATTTCTTAAGTTATTTTATTTTTCCTTGGCCAGACATTGTTTACTTGGTGATGATACATTAATTATCCAGAAAATTAACAATTATTTTTTTCTTCATTCAACACAAGTATTTTGAACAAACCCTAAGTGCCAGGCCAGGTAGGCATCAAGTACATTCTAAAAATAAAATATAATTCTTTCCTTTCAATGGTCTACATTTTCCAGTGGATGTTAACCATGAAAATAAATAATTACAATATATTTCAGTGAGTGTTGTTTCAGTGACAAGAACTGAATTGTTAAGTGGTACAGTTTTGGCTGTGTCCCCACCCAAATTTCATCTTGAATTGTAACCCACAATTCTGATGTGTTATGGGAGGAACCTGATGGAAGGTAATTAAATCATGGGGGTAGGTCTTTCTCATGCTGTTCTTGTCATAGTGAATACGTCTCACAGGATCTGATGGTTTTTAAAATGGGAATTTTTCTGCACAAGCTCTCTTTGCCTGCTGCCATCCATGTAAGATGTGACTTGCTCCTCCTTACCTTCCACCATGATTGTGAGGCCTCCCCAGTCATGTGGAACTATAAGTCCATTAAACCTATTTTTTTCCCCAGTCTCGGATATGTCTTTATGAACAACATGAAAACAGATTAATACATTCAAACACAAAGGAGGGTTAATAAATCATTGTATTAATTTGATATGGAAATTCTTTATAAAGGTTTGACATTTAAATGTACAAATATTTGCCGACTAGAAAGTATGGAGAAGAAATTACAAAAAATATATAAAAATGTCTATTGGGTAGCCTAGTAAGCATACATAGTAAAACAATAAATGAAAGTAAGTTACCCTGACTTCAGTGGCAAGAGATAATCTTTTAGAGGAAAGCATAATATGGATCTTGAGTAATTCAGATACCAGGTTCAGGTTAACACCTGTAGCCAACCAGAAGCTATTAAGGGAGCAGCATTATTTATTTCATTTCAGATTAATTTACCATAATTGTTTCACTAAAGAATAAACCCTCGAGAGAATATTAAACTCAAAAAATGGATTAATTTTCATGAAGGGGAAAGTGATACTTGTAGCATTTTCCATATGCCAAGATGGTGGCTCAACTCTGCAGCTACAGAGCAAGTGATATGGAAACTCATCCCTGGGCCCTGGCTAGGGTAGAGGATTGAAGCTGCCCAAAGCACACTACCCTTCCCCAACATCACACAGGAGCCTCCAGTAGTCCCTTAGGGACAGTGTATAGACACAGTTAAAGAGTTCTTGAGCATTATAAAGTACAGAGGAAGAAACTGTTTGACTGCTCTATGAATTAGTACCAACATTTATTTAGATTAGATAAGATGCTTATGGTACACTGAAAGCAAAGTGATTAAAAACACATTTACGCAAATCTCATTTGTGGCAGACATGACTCTCGAATTTGGCAGTTATGTGATCTTAACAAATATAGCTTTAATAATGCATTAAGATTTAATTTATGGATTTTCCATATTGGATTGTTTAGAAATTAGTGCCCATTTGGGAAAGATCCTGTTGCACTGAAATTAGTGTGGGGGGACTGGTATAAGGTTAATGGATTTGGGTGTTTAGAATACATTCACTTATTTATTTTATCCGAAAGGCAGCCCGAGGCTTCAAAACTGAAACTATCACCATCTGCATAGCAACAGTTTGTATTCATCAAAATATTTAGTAAAAACAACCAGATCAAAGTCCTATCGAATCTACAAAGAGGACCTGTGAGACCTTAGCCCTATTTCAGAGCACTAAAATATGACCCTGAAGAGGTTAAATGCTTTGTCTACTGTCATACTACTAGGATAAGCAAAGTCACAACTAAATTCAGGTCTTCTGACTAAATCCAACTTTTCTGAGCTAAACCATAGGGTCTCCAGTTCTGTGGTTATTTATTTGCATGAAAGAGAACAACTTTATTCTCATATAGGCAGAAGCCATCAGCCCAGATTAGGTATGCATGTATCAGTCCCCAGGACTTTGTGGTTGGTTAGCAAATAAATCTTTTGAAGTATCAGCCTGGTCTGCAACATTCTCTTTTTTCTGATAATTTACCTCACAATTCAAAGGAATGGACATCTTAGCACCATGTTCAACCCACTCCTCCACTTTCTATGCTATGGTGCAGGATTTTGGAATTGCAGCTGAGAGGTTCTCTTCCCCTTTGAGCTATTCTCTTGAAGTAATGTGAACTCTGGAACTGCGGGGATTCTAGCAGAAAAAGAACTACAGGTAAAGTGACTGCAGACAACAAGAACAAAGCCGGCATGCAGCGAGACGCAGAGCAAAGACCAGGTAGCCCCAGGAGAGAGTGCCTTGGTTCTTCATTATTTCCCAGTTCCCACTGGCTCTCCAGCATCAAGGTTCACTTGTACTTTCTCCTCTTGCATTCTGAAATGTATTTCTAAATCCTCACAATAAATTCATACCAGGAAATGCCATCTCAAACAAGAGACTCTATAAGAGAAAGTGTGAAGCCACCAGGATTCCCTCTGGCTATCTACAAAGTGGGCAGTCTTTGGAAATCCATTGGAAGAATATGAGAATATGCTTGAGCAGCTACAATAATTTGAGTGTACGAAACTGGAAACAGACAAACTCTATTTCAGATTTTTTAAACTGAAAGTGGAGAAAATTAGAGCATGCTCCATAGAGACGGTGCCTAGCTTGAAACATTTATAAGAAAATTCTATGCTCCACCCCTCTATTAGTCAGGATATGCTAAGAGATATAACAAAAATAAAAAATCAAAGTTCCAAAAGCTTAGCATACGAAAAGCTTATTTCTCACTATGGCAAATGTTCTGTTTAGGCAGATGCCTTGCACAGATATTCTACAAATAGTAACTGAAGGACAAAAGCTTAGTTAATCAGTGGCTCACTATGCCCTAGTTCTTTCTTTCTTTCTTTTAATTAATCAATTAATTATTTTTTTGGACTTGCTCTGAGTGCCATCATAGCTTCATAGCTCACTGCAGCCTTGATCTCCTGGGCTCAAGAAATTTCCCATCTTCAGCCTCTTGAGTAGCACATGCTTGGCTAATTTATTTTATTTTATATATGATATATATTTTTATATTATATTATAAATGTAATTATATTTATATATGTATAAAATATATTTTAAATATAATATATATGTATATCATGTATGTGTATATATATATATATATATATATATATATATATATATGTTTGTTTTTTTGGAGATGAGGGTGTCACTTTATTGCCCCAAGCTGATCTCAAACTCCTGACTTCAAGTGATCCTCCTGCCTTAAACTCCCAAAGTACTGGGATTACAGGCATAAGCCACCACACCTAGCCTCCTAGCTCTTTAATTCCTTTGTTGAATCCTCTCTATTCAGGCAGTAAAGGAGAAAATTCAGAAATTTGAAGTTTTGCAAGTTAAAACACTGCCTACCTCAGACTCCAAACAAGAAGAGTTAAGACTGAAAAAGAGCTACAAAAGCCCCTTAATTCTCTGCTTCACAAAAAAATGAACAGATTCAGGGTACAGTCATCTCATCTATTATTTTAGGTGGTCTTTAACTGAATAGCCACTAACTGAGAAGGAGACATAGGATAAGAAAGAAAAGGCATAAGCCAACCTTGAGAAGTACATCTAGGAAGGAACTCTGGATGGTCACTGGCACATGAAGCCTCATGAAAATCCACTAATTTTACAAAGGAATCATATTACCAAAAGCAATGAAAATCCATGACTTCATACACCTTTGACTAGAGCAGTCTTAATATGAATTTTGGGCTCTTAGATTTGCACCAGCAGGAATGGGCTCCAAAAACTCTGTAGCCACTAAGGAGAGCAAGGTTCTCAGTGTCAATTTCTGAGGTGGAGAATAATAAAAAAGAAAGTGGAGCCTGAGTCCGCTGAGAACAGCAAACAAGGTACTGTCACTAAAACGGCAAACTCAGGTCCTAATCAAGGAACTTTCCTCATTCTTTGCGTAAGATTTTGCAACATTTATGGGCCAATGATTGCCATGCAGCTACCATCTGACCTGTTTCTTTTCTTTTTTTTTAATTGCATTTTAGGTTTTGGGGTACATGTGCAGAACTTGCAAGATAGTTGCATAGGTACACACATGGCAGTGTGTTTTGCTGACTTCCTCCCCTTCTCCCACATTTGGCATTTCTCCCCAGGCTATCCCTCCCCAGCTCCCCACGCCGCTGTCCCTCCCCTATTCCCACCAATAGTCCCCAGTATGTAGTATTCCCTTCCCTGTGTCCATGTGTTCTCATTTTTCATCACCGGCCTATGAGCGAGAATATGTGGTATTTCATTTTCTGTTCTTATGTCAGTTTGCTGAGAATGATGTTCTCCAGATTCATGCATGTCCCTACAAAGGACACGAACTCATCATTTTTGATTGCTGCATAATATTCCATGGTGTATATGTGCCACATTTTCCCAGTCCAGTCTATCATCCATGGGCATTTGGGTTGGTTCCAGGTCTTTGCTATTGTAAACAGTGCTGCAATGAACATTCTTGTGCATGTGTCCTTATAGTAGAATGATTTATAGTCCTTTGCATACATACCCAGTAATGGGATTGCTGTTTCAAATGGAATTTCTATTTCTAAGGCCTTGAGGAATCACCACACTGTCTTCCACAATGGTTGAACTAATTTACACTCCCACCAACAGCGTAAGAGTGTTCCTATTTCTCCACATCCTCTCCAGCATCTATTGTCTCCAGATTGTTTAATGATCGCCATTCTAACTGGCGTGGGATGGTATCTCAATGTGATTTTGATTTGCATCTCTGTAATGACCAGTGATGATGAGCATTATTTCATATGTTTGTTGGCCTCATGTATGTCTTCTTTTGCCCATTTTTGAATGGGCTTGTATGGGAGATTTATTGCTGTCGTGTGTGGTTTGTTCGTAATTATTTTGGGAAAGGTAGAGTGCAGACAACTTGTCTTTTTAGCTCTAAGGTGGATCAAGATGCCACATTACAATCTTATGGGGATGACTGGGAAACACTTAAAAATACAGGACTTTGAGCATAAGTAGTAACCAGGTGAGGTTTTCAGTTATCTCAAAGTGAGTGGGAAAAGAGTGAAACAGACATTTGGTCACCAAAAGAGAGAGGCTGTTGCAGTTGCAGAGATTCGCTCAGTGTTCACCAAATTAATGTTATTCTCCTCCAGGGCACGTGGCCAGACATTCCTTCTTTGCAATTAGACCCAGCCACGTGACTGAGTTCTGGCCAATGGGAGGGCACCTTCCATTTCTGGACTTTGGCATGTAAAGTCCTCATGACCAATTACCTCTCTCTTCCCCATCGAGTAGTTGGATGTAGAAACATTTTTAAAGATGGCAGAAGTCAGCATAATTCCCTAAATGGCTATCTTCTCCAATGGTGGCTATCTAGACTCTACGTGAGTTACTGAGGTAAACTGAGATTTGGAAGTTCATTTGTCAACACCTACCCCTATTTAAAAAAAGCTTAATGATCTGACTGAGACAATGTAGGTTTCAGGCAACTAGAATAGTAATAGCTAAGACGATCTAACTGTGTTAACTATTACTTGGGATCATCCAAGGACTGTTGGTTACTTTGTTCACAGCCCAGCTCCAGTGGAATAAAAATAACCTAAATAAATCAAAGCAAACAGCAAGTACAAATAAAACAGAATACTTTGTTCTCTAAAGATCAAACGCAAATCAAGCCTCTACTATCTCCAGGTCTTTATCCTCAATGATACCCTGAGGCGAAGGTCATTTTGAAGAAAGTAATAGCGATCGAGTAGCATCCAGATCTGCTGAAAAGCTGAAGTCTCACACTACCCAGGGCCCAAATTTTCTTTTTAATTCAAATAAACAAGCAGAGTCCCAGTTTATTCCTTTTCAAGGATGCTAAAAATAGTTTATTGTCAGCCTCAGACTCTAAGGTGAAAGTGAAGTTGTTATAGGAGTTGTAGTATCAGATAAAATGCCACATCAAGAGGACTCTCGAGGCTGTCCATCAGAGGCCTCTGTACTCTTTAGGACTGGTTACAAAGATCCAAAGAAGTGGTATGTGGAGACCACATATCACCCCCAAAGGATAATCCTACCCCCAAATGTTCCCAGTGGTTACCTGAAGATCCTGAACAAGAAAAAGCTGCTCGGGGCAGGGCAGGGAAAAATAGCATGCAGGTTTTTAAACCAGTTATTACACATGGTTGCGATAAACAGCTGATCCCTTCACTTACTTTTCTGTGCCTGTTTCGGTATGCTTTTTATCCTTTGAACACACGATTGCATATATTAGCATAGAGATGTTGATTTTGCCCGATTTGCTAAATGGGATTTTTTTGGTGGCAATTTTCTCTTCCACCCCCAACCACCTCCCCACTATAGGACAAAAGTTGCAATTGTCTCTGAATATAACAACAGCCTGGGGTTAAGGGTCACCAAGCCTTAGAAAATGGTTGACTTCTTTCACAGAGGGGCCAAACTCAAGAAGATCCATGAATATTTGGGAAGAAGGAAATCTATCTGTCAAACAGCCAAGGAAAACATTAAGATGATACCTTCAAAGATGTCTCCCAGTCCATGATAATGTTCCTTGTATGGGAACTGACCCCTTCCTCTAACAGAGGGTAATGATGCTTCTGACAGTCTGTTCATATAATGTAAGTGTGCATATGTCCTGTTCTGGGCATAACTGATAAGTCAGAAATGGGCGCAGCATTGAAGCTGAACAAATAAACATTTTTTCCTGAAAATTTAGTTTGAGTTTCTGCATTAGCCTAGTGGTCCACTTAACTGAGGTAGTACAACAGCAGAAGAAATGAACTAGTCTCTTCTACTAAGATCACAGAAAGGAAGGTGAAGCCAGACTGTCAAGAGCAGAGAATCATGCAAACAAACAAAGAAAAGCAGAGGCAACAGCTCATGAATTCCAGGAAGAATTAGATGACTGTGGGCACATGGATTTCCGATTATTCCTGCTTGAAATCAAGCTGTCCTCAACAACCTTCGATTCTGCAAGATAACTCTGCATCTTCCAAATGTATATATATTTTTCTTAAACAAGCTCAAGTTGGTTTTGTTTCTTAATGCGAGAAGTACAGGGCAACAACCAGGCCCTCCCTTTGAAGTCAGCCCCTTTGCATAATTAATTCCCCAACCTTAGCTTAACCTGTTCACTTACTTCATTTTCCGCATTGTCAGTCTACTGATACTGTCATGCCCCCCGGCCACATCTAATAATGGCTATCAAAGGATTCACAGTATTCCACACCAGGTGGTTTTTTTTTTTTTAACTTTGCTAACTGCAAAAATTTATTTTCCTTTGCTTTATTAAAGTCAGATTTCAAATACGTAAGGATTAACCTTTATATGCTTATATGGCTGCTATTCTGCTACTAATTCCATTCATCTTTTCTCTATTTCACATTTGGCATTACCTAAAGAGGAGATACTTTATGCTGTCTGATCAGACTTGTCGTTTTCTTATCATTTGCTTTTGATGTGTTGAATTCATCGGTGCTTCGTTCAGGTTTACCACATAGTGATTTGAGTTGATCTAGCCAGGATCTCCTCCTGGGCTTTACATTCACTGTCCAAGGCCTTCCACAAGGACACATTACAGGGTCCGTGATCACCTTGGCCATGATGGATAGTAGCCACGTTGACAAGAGAAGGCAATGCTGGTCTACCATGAGTAGGACATATGCTGGTTTTTATTTTGTCTTAAAACTCATATTTCAATTACCCCTCTAGTCTCCCTTCTCATTTGACTGAATTAAGACTTTTTATTCTATATCTTATTTTAAAATAATGACTACTGGGGAAAATAACACCAAGGATTGTCATCTCCCAAGAAACAAAGCCTTACCTCTCTGATCTTTATTCTTTCTGAAATAGCCTCCTATTCTCCCACAGCTTAAGGGTCAGTTAAAATCTGACCACATTTAATGTAAAATGGACTTCAGTAATCAAACTGTGCTATCGCCAAAGTAAAGCATGTAACACCTGAAAATACTTAGCTTCTGATAGACTCAATATGAATCAAAGACAGTTCTGTTTTCTTTACATCTTTGCTTTGGGTCTTTTCCTCCTTTATACTTTGGTACAAATCCATTCTCCAATTAATATAGAAACACTAGACTTTACTGAATACTTCTAGCCCCATGGTCTATGTTACTCTATCCGCAGGCAAGTTATTTTACTGGACATTGGAAAACCTGAAAGGACACAGTGGTATGAAATTCTCTTTGCAGTGTCCTGAGGATCTGCTATTCCAGGCCTGGCTCAGATGACGCAACTCAAGGTCTGCTCTTCCTGTGCCATCCTAATCGTTGGACCAGTAGGCTATCCCAGGCATGCTGTTTTCATGGTGATAGCAGAAACACCAGCAAAGCCCTCCACATCCACTAGAGGCTTGGTGTTGACACACCATTATTTCTTCCTTATTTTATCAACCAAAACAAGTCACCCAGCCAAACACCAATGCCAGCGGTCAGGAAAAATACTTCATTTTTATGTCAGGAACTCAAAAATTACATGTCAAAGGTCCTAGATAGAAAGAAAGATGAAAAGTCAGGGACTATGATACAATCTGCCACCACCCAACTAGTCTTCATTATTTACTTCATTATAGTAAATATTATATACTTCATTATTTACTTCATTATAGTAAACATTATGTTTATTATGAAGAAACTGTATTAAATATTTTTAAATATTTTCCAGCTTTAGCCTTATTCTGTGTAAACTTTTCAATGTATTGCTTTACACTTCCAAATTATTTTTCTTACTCTAATAATTATAGATATATGTTCACATTAAATTCATAACATATTGTAGTTGCTTCATCATATGTGATACATATATTCTTTTTCCAGAGAGAATTACAATTATATTAGAAAACCTATTAACTGTTTTTCTAAACTTAGGAGGAAAAATGATTTTGTCCTTTTGGTTGTAATTCACATATCTTCAAATATTACTGGCCTACAGAAATAAATGAGGTGGCATTAGCATTTTTGCCACATCATAGTTTACTGGTTGTGTAATCCACCTATATAAATTGCTGCAGCTCTAAACTTCACACCCACACATCTATTAAATCATTTTTAAGTGTCCCCAGGTTGTACTGTGTATGCTTATAAATAAATTCACTTATATTCCTCAGCTCCAGAATATTTACTGATACCGTCTCCCAGCAAATACACTAAATGGCAGCAACTTTGTTGAAGTATTCTTGCCATGAAATAAAACGCACCCATATTAAGGATAACTTTCTATGAGTTTTGACAATTTTATTCACCTGTGTAACCTTTGCCACAGCAAAAAAAAAAAAAGAAAAGAGTATTTTTATCATCTACGAAAGGGCCTATGTGCTCTTTTCACATTAATCCTACACCTTCTACTCAGCTCAAAACACTGACCTACTTCCTGTCAATCTGGATTAAATGTGTTTTTTTAAAGGTTAATACAAATGGATCTTTACACTACGTTTTGTATCTGACCTCTTTAGATCAGCAAGATTTTACTGTGACTCATTTATACAGTTGCACAAATGAGTCATTTTATTCCTTTATATTGCTGAGTAATATTCCATTCTGTGTATACACAGCAAATTGTTTATTCATTAACTGTTGAAGAATAGTTGAGATTTTTCCATTAAAGTTATACAAATAAAACTAATATAACATTTGCATACAAGTATTTTCATAGATACTTGGTATGCATTTAATCACTATAGTGTTATATAATGGTATTTAATCATAGTTTTAATTTACATTTTACTGCATATTAACCTTTAAAAAACACAATGTGTTTAAAAAACACAAATTCAAGATTTGATTTAACTTTGTTTGGGTACTTATAGAGCACCTTATATCTAGGCAATGTTTAGTCCCATATCTAAGTCAAAATCTTTATCAACATCTACTGAATACCTTGCTGATGACTGAGGACACTCACTTCCAGTTAGTTACAACTTAAACAATTCTGTACAACTATCCAGTTGTACAAAGTCCAGAAATTACTCAACTCACAGCTCACTCATGTTTGTTTGTCCAACATCATAGAATTTTATCTTATACGTGTTTCACTTAATATTCAGAAAAAACTCAACAGGATGCCTATGCAGACTTGTGAAGCTTCTTTTTTTTTCTTTTTGGATCCCCCATTTCTAAAATCTGTCTTTACAACTTTCAACCGTGGTCTGCTTGGGAATCTCTTCTCAAGGAAGAGATCTGGAAGGTACCTACAAGAAGCAAGTCAAGGTGATTGCAGGGCTAACCTTATTTTTTTACCCTCTCTCAAGGATCAAAGTTTTGCACTGTCTGGTTTCCAATATATGAAAACTATCACTTTATATATTGTAATTGCTTTCTAGTTGTTTATAACAAGCAGGTAAATGCTATACCTATTATTCCCTTGTGACCAAAAGCAAAGAAAACTTTACCATTATATTCTATCTGAGAGGCAGATAAAGCACTATACACAAGGAATAATTTGCTAGTGGCCATTGCTTGGTGTTATTTAACACCAAGCATGAGAAACAGTAGACATTTTTTAATTACTCTAAATCAAAAGCCACTGAAGTATAATATGTTGCTAATCTGATTTATAATTAAATAACATACTACTTATACTTAAGGTCAGCATGGTGGAGTGGAATGGTTTTAAAGAAAACTATGAACATTTTTCTGATTAAAAATTGTATAATAACAATCTAGAGAGCAGTCCTTGACCGGACATGGTAGTACATGCCCATAATTCCAGCACTTTGGAAAGCCAAGGTGGGCAGATCACCTGACATCAGGAGTTTGAGACCAGCTTAGCCAACATGACAAAATGCCTCATCTCTACTAAAAATACAAAAATTAGCCCGGCATAGTGTTGGGCACATGAAGACCCAGCTACTTGAGAGGCTGAAGTAAGAGAATCACTTGAAACCAGAAGGCAGAGGTTGCAGTGAGCCGAGATCACTCCACTGAACTCCTGCCTGTGTGACAGAGAGTCCATCAAAAGGAAGGAAGGAAGGAAGGAGGGAAGGAAGGAAGGAAGGAAGGAAGGAAGGAGGGAAGGAAGGAAGGAAGGAAGGAAAGAAGGAAGGAGGGAGGGAGGGAAGGAGGGAAAGAAAGGAGAAAGAAAGAGGAAGGCCCTCTTCAAGGAGAACCACAAACCACTGCTCAAGGAAATAAGAGAGGACACAAGTAGATGGAAAAACAGTCCATGCTTAAGGTTAGGAAGAATCAATGTCATGAAAACAGTCATACTGCCCAAAGTAATTTATAGATTTCAACGCTATCCCATCAAGCTACCACTGACTTTCTTCACAGAATTGGAAAAAAAAAAGGCTTAAACTTCATATGGAAACAAAAAAGAGCCCATATAGCCAAGAAAATTCTAAGCACCCCCACCCTGCAAAAAAAAAAAAAAAAAAAGCTGGAGGCATCATGCTACCTGACTTCAAACTATACTACAAGGCTACAGAAATCAAAACAGCATGGTATTGGTACCAAAACAGAGATACAGATCAATGGAACAGAACAGAGGCCTCAGAAATAAAACCACACCTCTACAACCAAATGTTCTTTGACAAACCTGACAAAAACAAGCAATCAGGAAAGGATTCCCTATTTAATAAATGCTGTTGGTAAAACTAACCAGCATATGCAGAAAGCTGAAAATGGATCCCTTCCTTATACCTTATGCAAAAATTAACTCCAGATGAATTACAGATTTAAACATAAGACCTAACATCATAAAAACCCTAGAAGAAAACCTAGGCAAAACCATTCTGGACATAGGCATGGACAAGGACTTCATTACTAAAACTCCAAAAACAATGGCAACAAATGCCAAAATAGACAAAAGGGATCTTTTTTTTTTTTTTTTTTTTTTTTTTTTTTT
>CM052648.1:174172616-174212160 GCA_028533165.1 Leontopithecus rosalia
CACAGGTGTGAGACAAAAGGGATCTTATTAAACCTAAGAGCTCTGCACAGCAAAAGAAACTATCATTACCATGAACCAGCAAGCAACAGAATGAGAAAAATTTTCACAATCTACCCATCTGACAAAGGGCTAATATCCAGAATCTACAAAGAACTCAAACAAATTTACAAGAAAAAAACAACCCCATCAAAAAGAGGGCAAAGGGTCTGAACAGACACTTCTTAAAAGAAAACATTTATGTAGCCAACAAACATAATCATCACTGGTCATTAGAGAAATGCAAATCAAAACCACATTAAGATACCATCTCATACCAGTTAGCATGGCAGTCATTTAAAAATCAGGAGAAAACAGATACTGGAGACACTGTTGGCGGGAATATAAATTAGTTCACCATTGTGAAAGACAGTGTGGCAATTCCTCAAGGATCTAGAACTAGAAACACCATTTGACCCAGCAATCCCATTACTGGGTATATCCCCAAATGATTATAAATCATTCTATTATACAGACACATGCACATGTATGTTTATTGCTGCACTATTCACAATAGCAAAGACTTGGAACCAACCAAAATGCCCATCAATAATAGACTGAATACAGAAAATGTGGCACATATATACCATGGAATACAGCCATAAAAAAAATGAGTTCATGTCCTTTGCAGGGACATGGATGAATCTGGAAACCATAATTCTCAGCAAACTGACACAAGAACGGAAAACCAAACACTGAATGTTCTCACTCATAAGTGGTTGTTGAACAATGAGAACACGTCAACACAGGGAGGGGAATATTACAAACCAGGGCCTGTGGGAGCGTGGAGGGCGAGGGGAGGGATAGCAGGGGTTGGGAGTATTAGGGAGGGCTAGAATTAGGAGAAATACCTCATGTAGATGACAGGGTAATGGATGCAGCAAACTACCATGGTACATGTATACCTATGTAACAAACCTGCACGTTCTGCACATGTACCCCAGAATTTAAAGTACAATACAAAAAATATATAAAAATAAAATAAAATAGCCAAAAAAGAAATCCCTAAATAATTATTCACTGTTCCAAGTACTTTTCCAACATCCTACACAGATGAGTGTCCAAAAAAATAATATAAATTGTCAATATCCAATTCTGTTCTAATATTAACAGAAGGATATAAGTAACACAAAAGTGGGATGTATAGCATTTGGAGAGATAACATCTTCTATTCTAACACACATTAAACAAAGGAAATAAATATAAAAGATACAATCATTTCAGAGTATAGTAGGAATGGGAAGAAAAAATGATACTAAGTGGAAAGGTAGATTAAAGGTCATACTTTGCAAGTTTGATTTCACTATTCCAAAAACAAAATAAATTTTAATAAAACTGATCCAATGTATCAAAAATATAACAAAAGATATGAACTCTGAAATAAAAGATTCAGAACCAGTTATTAGGTAAGAGATAAGATGCAACAGTTATTTACAAAGCAAATAAATTCAATGGAAAATAATCCAATTGCAGGACTTAACTTGGAAGATATACAATATTACTAGATAATATATACAATAAATTGATGAGGAAGACATTTTAAGCAAAATCATACAAAGTGAAATGAAAAGAAAGAAAGAAATTAGAAGGTGCTGGATAAGCAGGACAAGCATATGAAGGTGGACAAACAGCTACTTGATATGTCTAAAGAAGAGACGTGACCAAATGAAGCAAAAATCTGTTCAGAAGTTAAAGAAACTTATGGGAAAATGAGACTAAATCTATAATTGAACAGGCCTTCCATATTATGAAATATAAAATCCACAGATACTAAGATATCTCTTCTTGATAGTATTCTTTAATTTCAAGAGTCAAGAAGAAAACCTTAGTAGGTAGGAAAAAGGTAAATGATCTACCAATAAAAGAAAAAAATTATGACTGTTCTAAACATTCTCAATAACCTCTAATAACAGTACAGCAATTTCTACAAAGATTTGATGGGAAAAGTCATTGACAAAATTACACATTCAGTCTAGTTATTAATCATCTATGAAGGAATTAAACAGGCAATCTTATATATTCAGGGAATATAAAATTATTTTACATACACACACACACATACACACTCACATATACACACTTAGACCAATCTAAGAAAACAATAGATTCACATAAGGAACAACAGATTCACATTAAAATTCTGTTATTAACAGTCTAGAGGGGTTAGGGGCAGTGGTTCACATCTGTAATTCCAGCACTTTGGGAGGCCAAGGTGGGCGGATCACCTGAGGTCAGGAGTTGGAGACCAGCCTGGCCAAGATGGTGAAACCTCATCTCTACTAAAAATACAAAAATTAGCTGGGCATGGTTGCGGGTGACTGTAATCCCAGCCACAAAGCTGAGGGAAGCTGAGGCAGGAGAATTGCTTGAAACCAGGAAGCTGAGATTACAGTGAGCTGAGACTGGAACACTGCACACCAGCCTGGGTGACAAGAATGAAACTCTGTATTGGAAATAACAACAACAAAACAGTCTAGAGGGAAACAGGGAATAAATACAAACATAAATTTATTTTAAATATTCATAGAATTTAAAAAGGCAAATTTCTCTAGTATTGTAAAAGTTAATGCTATGAACAAATAATTTAAAAAATAATAGTAATAAAATTAAATAACAGATTAGCACTGAAACCCAAGGTCATGTTGCTGAAAAAGGAAAAAGTAAGTGGAGAATGTTATTATCTTTGGGGAAAATGGAGGAATTTAATATCCGTTACTTAATTTCAGATGTTCATAAGTTGGGAAAAGCATAAAATATATATTCCGGCTTATTATTTGAAATCATCAAATAATAATTAGTTGAACTGAAAACATGCAGCCCACTTAACAATTTAGTAAGAGTGGAGGGTAGAGATTGAGGAACAAATGACACAGAAAAATTGAGTAAATAATAGAATCAACAAAGAAATCTAAGGCAAACATAAATAACATGGAAAACATCTAACCTTATTGCTGTGATTTCAATGTCTTCTTCAGAACTCCTGCTGAAATTTAATACCTAGTATTAAACAGGACATACTTATTGAGAGGCCACTTTGTGCCAGGCTTTATATGTTATTTCACTCAGATGAGACAGAGGGCTTTGCTCTCATGAATAATCAATGCCATTATCAAGGGGCTAAATTAATCATCATAGGAGCTCCACTATTTTTCCTCACTCTGTCTTCTGTGCACTTGCCATCTTTCACCCTTTCTCACTATATGATGCCCTTCTGACATGTATGTTCTACCAAGACTCCCCTTACCAGTTTTTGTGCAGCCCTTAGATTTTGGACTTCCCAGTTTCCAAAATCAAAGCCAAATAAGTTTTCTTTCTTTATAAACTATATATAGTAGGATTAAATATATAATATAGTGGGATTAAAAAGGGTTTTTTTAAGTTTAGTATTTCCCAACATTGGCAAATGAAAATTTTGTATCACAAATCTGCCAAGATAGACATGTAAACCAGCTTCATACATTGGAATATAAGTCTAAAAACAATGAGAAGACTTGAAAGATTTCAAGCAGGAGCTTGACCTAATAAGATTTGCATTTCTACAGAATAATCCTGGAGGCAGTGGTGAGAATGAATTCGATCAGCGTTTCCAATTTCAGGACTACTGAAATTTTGGACTGCATCATTCTTTACTGGGTGGGAGGGGGTCTGTTCTGGGTATTGTAGAATGTTTGGCAGTATCCCTGACTTCTACCTAGTAGAAGCCAGTAGCACCCCCAACCTAGTTATGAAACTGAAATGACAATCAAATACCTTAATATTCAAACACATTTAAAGCTTGATGAAACAATTATTGCCCCAACTGGAAAAAATTGCTCCAACTGGGAAACACTGCATGAGAAGGAATCGAGTAGGTGTGAGAAGACTGGATAGCAGGCTGTTGAAGGGAGCAGACAAACAGTAACATATATGTACATTCCAAGGTGGAAGTGTCAATAGGGGACACTGAATAAATATGAATGCTCAAGAGTGAAGGTATGATCTTAATCATCCCTTCAATGTTGGCTATGGGGGGTAAAGAGGAATTGGATAATAACCCTAGATTTTTTGCTTTATTCATGTGGATTAATAATTTTAAAATGGACTACAGGTCAATAAGCAGATACATGGAGGAAAGATTTCAGTTTTGCTTTGGACTTGTTGACTCAAGTGTTGGTAAAATATTCAAGAAATGATAAATGTAAATGATGATCTCTGATTTGTGGAATTTCATATGCTGGTTTTCTTTCTATTTCTGATTTTCTTTATTGTTTTATTTATCAAAGTATAAATTTTCCAAAAATGTATAACTCATATGATCAGAAAGTCATTACAACTTTTTCCAGTTTGAAAAAGTTATTATGTAATTAATTTTATGATCACAAACAGTATGTTTTAAAAGTACACCCATTTTAACCTTGTCTTTTTTCTATAATGTTGTCCATGAGATAATAATGTACTTTTACATTTCTGGAGAAATTTTACATGCAATATATATCAAATGTATGTGCATTCTTTGTTTTCTAGAAATTCAATGTTTATATCTACTTAATGCTAATATTAATGTTTACTTAGTAGAAAAATATCATTCAAACTGATCATTTGCTTAATATACATGCCCTAAAAGGTCAAGTTGATTTTAATCTTTTATATTTTTATTTAATTCATGAAGTTAGGTTTGAATTTCCAACTTTTGATCCACTTGACAACATGGATAAAAATATCTAATCTATATGTTTCTATGATGAAGTATAGAAACACCAACTTTTTCATGTCTTTAAAGAGAAAAACAACCAGTAGTAAATAAGGTTTGCCCCAAACACTGCATGTTCTCACTTATAAGTAGGAGCTAAACAATGAGAACACATGGACACAGGGAGGGGAACAACACACACTCGGGCCTGTCAGGAGGGTGAGCATAAGAATAATTAACTAATGCACATGGGGCTTAATACCTAGGTAATGGATTGATAGGTGCAGCCAACCACCATGACACACATTCACCTATGTAACAAATCTGCACATCCTGCACATGTATCCCAGAACTTAAAATAAAATAAGGTTTAACTTTCTATAATTAATGCCAGTATACAGCACTACAATATCATGTTTTTAGTTTTGCATTAGCAAAGTGAATTCCAGGAATAGGAAGGAAACAAATTCACATGTCAGCAATTCAAATTCTTCCGAATTTTCCGCATTGTGAGCATAAGGGTCTCCAGTCAGAACAATTTTCATTTGTTTTTCTGGACTTCCTTTATTTTCAGTCTGGCTTAGGTAGATAGTAAATATTTTTGACAAGAACTTGGTTGGAAAACACTTTGTAGATGTTTCTATTGTATTTTCCTCCAAGGAGTAGATGAACTCTTTCAGGTTACCAGGATCTACAGCACTGACAACATAATTAATGAAAAGTCACAGAATTGTGCAAAGGTCCAAAAAGGCCAAGAAACCAACAGTTCCAACTCACCATTCAGCACTCTTGCTTGAGACATTCCTTGCTCTAAGTGTGATCTAATTCAGCTTGGCACCTGGGGAAGTGATCATTCTGCTAATGAGACTTTCTTGTTCACATGCCTTACATTTCCTCAGAGATGTTTGTCTTAGCAGCTTATTGCATGCACTTTTGTTTTAACAATCAGTATCCAAACTGGTATTAAATAACACTGTGGACATAGTCATCACTTTGGCTGTCTCTAAAAGTGAGCACTCAGAATGCAGATGCGTGTTTTATCAGGTGTGTATCTTTTGGTCAAGCCTCAGTACAGGTACATTTTCAACATGTACATGGTATTTCGTTGTTATGTTGCATTAATTACCAAGGAGGGTGCTGGGAAGATGGTTTATTCTGTCAAACAAGAGCTCTGAGCTAAATTATCCACTGTTAATTTATTAGGACTACTAATGTATACTCATCATTAATCTGGTGAGACAATTATCTTGAAAAGTAAGAATCTTAGTACTAAGAAAATCAACAGATGAGCTTTGAAGGGGTTAGTGTGTCAGAGATGTAGTTTAGTAATGCAGAAAAGAAACAAAAAACCCATGAGTGCAAAATTTACGTCTTACAGGGCCAACATTGTTCAAGGAATTAGAATTATAAATTATTATTAAATAAGAATGGTACAAATGATTGATTTTAATGATGCCACACTAACTGAAATGTTAGTAGGTAAAAGATGTGGACATGACAAACAGAAAACCATTTAAAATGCATACTTATTTTCCCATTATTTCCCACTGCACTATTTTCCCATTACATTACACAGCAACATATTATTCATGTGAAATCTAAGATCTCTACATAACATTTTTTTTTTTTTGAGACGGAGTTTCGCTCTTGTTACCCAGGCTGGAGTGCAATGGCGCAATCTCGGCTAACCGCAACCTCCGCCTCCCGGGTTCAGGCAATTCTCCTGCCTCAGCCTCCCGAATAGCTGGGATTACAGGCACGCGCCACCATGCCCAGCTAATTTTTTGTATTTTTAGTAGAGACGGGGTTTCACCATGCTGACCAGGATGGTCTCGATCTCTTGACCTCGTGATCCAGCCGCCTTGGCCTCCCAAAGTGCTGGGATTACAGGCTTGAGCTGCCGCGCCCGGCCCTACATAACATTTTTAAAGGTGGAGGCAAATTTTGAAATTATAGGCATACTCATGGCCTAATTACTTTATAAAAATATTGATTGTCTCTAGATTTTAAGTCCATATTAATTGGCAAAAACAATTTATTGAAAAAATTTATTGGAACAGTAATTCTTAAAACAATATTATTGGAAAAAAAAAACTCAACATTTTTGTACCTGCATTCATGTTGGTCTCTGCCTTTGGACTTTCTGTAAGCCTGGGAAAAATGCAGGAAGTTAGACTCTCATTATTATTTTCATTCAAACCAATCACTTTTTAATTGGTGGGAAAAAATACCAAACAACACTTGGGGATTCCTGCTGAAAATTCTGTCCTGAGACCGTGGCTTACCCACACTGGGAAAGATATTATTAATTTAGTTCCGGAATGGTTCTGCAACCACATTAATAAAATCTAAAATGAACACGTTGATATTTTTTCTATTCTCCACTGTCAGTATTACTGAAAATGTTCAAAAAAGGCCATGCTGCCCAGTATCATTGTAGAAAATGTGATTGATGAAAGAGCTGGAAGGGAAAAGAAATAATTTGGTATAAGGATATAAATATGCATTTCTAAGTCATGTTCAAAAATACTTGTGTAATAAGTGAAATTGTTTTTTAATTAGAAATTTAAAAAGTAATATACAAAACAAATTTAATTGCATATAGAGACTGAAACTATGACAACAGATTTAGTTGATCTTAACTTAGAAATTCAATTAAGTAATAAAAGGCAATACAGCCATCTTTACTTGGCAATATGTTGGAAATTTATTGACATTTTGCTTTTTTTTTTTTTGCTTTTAACTCTCCAGCTTTTGTTGTATAGAGGCAAAATTTCTAATTCTGGAAACTAAAGAACTTGTTCAAAGTAATTGTTGGTGTTTCAGGAGAAGCTCATTTAATTATGACGTCGTTTTCCCCATGCAAAAGGTGAAGCAGTTAAGGAATAAGACAAAAAAGTTATTGAGAATGAAGATCTTCAGAAATCATATGTACTGATAATAAAACTGATACTGGTGAACGTGCCTTTGATACAGAACTACAACAGCTTCCTCAAGGCAGCTTAGAATTGGACAATGCAACTCCCAGCTCAGAGGCTGAACCAAGCCCCTGCAGAAGTCTTTATGTGGAACCAATCTCTGTTAAGCTTACTTCAAGGTAGCAAGGGCTAGAAGATGTGCTTTCTACAGGAAGGCTGACTCTGGAGGGAAGGGTTGGGAAAGACAGAGGACATATGCCCCATTCTTCCAGACTCAACAATGAGGGAACTCATGCTACCACCCTGGGGAGAAGTAAATGTTAAGATCCAAGTTTAGAAGCATTTAGAAAAATATCCTTCTATATGAAAACAATCATGGATGCTTTCTTTCCACCCAAAATTAATATATGTAAACTAAAGTTCACAGAGAAACTAGAAAAAGTCTAAAGCAACATTTACACTGCACAAAGGCACCAAATGCTTAAAGGGAATTTGTATCTTTCTTTGAGAACATTAATTTATAGGAGCTCAGAAACCAGATTCTATTACATGACCAGAGTTTAATGAAATATTGTGGGCACATTTGATATAGTTTGGATGCCTGTCCCCTCCAACTCTCATGTTGAAATGTGATCCCCAATGTTGAAGATGGGATCTGCTGGAAGGTGTTTGGGTCTTGGGGGTGAATCCATCATGATTGACTTGGTGCTTCCCCTGTAGTAATAAACAAGTTACCTCATTATTAAAAAGAGTTTGGGACCTCACCTCTACCCCTTGGTCTCTCGTGCATGTGACACACCTGCTCTCCCTTCACCTTCCACCATAAGTAAAAACTTCCTGAGGTCTCACCCAAAGTTGAGCAGATGCTAATGCCATGCTTATACTCCCTGCTGAACTGTAAGCTAAATAAAGAAATGTCTTTGTGGGTCACTGGCCCTGAAGTCACAGATACCCATAGACCTTAACGGGCCATTGGTTCTATATATTGGTTGTTGCAGAGTAACTTTTGAAGACATATTGATATTGTTTGGCTGTGTCCCCACCCAAATCTCATCTTTAATTGTAGCTCCCATAATACCCATGTGTTGTGAGAAGGACCCAGTGGAAGATAATTGAATCATGGTGGTAAATACGTGAGATCTGATGGTTTTATAAAGGGAAATCTCTTTCACCTGGCTCTCATTGTCTCTTGCCAGCTGCCATGTCAGATGTGCCTTTTGCCTTCTGCCATGATTGTGAGGCCTCTCCTTACATTACCTTGAGTAAGACGAGAAATCCAAGAATAACTGAGATTTTTTTCTACCTGACCTTGGTAGGATAGAGGGCTTAATAGGGAAATTAACTTTATATATGGAAAAGAAAGAGATGTATTGTTTCTTGCTTGCTTGAAGTTTTGTCTAACATTTACATCTATACAAAGTTCCAAGTGCTCATTCTTTCAATGTGATACTCAAAAACATTCAATCTGTAGAACCTGAGAGATTGCTATTTATTTATATAACAGCATAGTAGGGAGAGCTTTATACCAAAAATCAGGAAGGTCGTATTTAGGTCTCACTATCATTGTTGATTATATAGTTTAGGTAGGTTATACCTTCTAGTCTGTAATAATCCTTAGATGACAATCCTAAAACCTTATTTTGAAAGAAATAAGCAGGGAATGTCTAAATTGTTTCTAAACAATACTAACTCCTAGAATTATTATTATGATAATGATTTGGGGTATACACAAAATCATTACATTGTATATAGGTATAATTGAAGGAAGATAAGAAAATAGAAATTTCTACATGATAAAGACATAATTTACTGTCTTTATAATAATTCAATTCTATCTACCTTTTCACTTTAAAAATAAATCCAGCCATTACTGTATCTTGTTAGAGATCACAGTCTGCTATACACTTTACTTCCATTCTGCAAGAAAAGGATTAAGTACCAAATATGCCTTAGTAGACAATGTGGAGAAGTAAACCTCTTGAAGATGATCCATCAGTGACTTTATTTTGAGAATATTACCTGATGTTCAGGGAAGATGCCTTTGTATTATAATCTCTCCAAGCCTGAATTTCCACTCGGTCATATGGTGACACTTCTACTGCAGCAAAGATGAGATAAAAAACAGTGATTTGTGTAACATGTTATGGGAACTGAGAAGAGGAGAATGTAGTTCTACTGAGATGATAAGGAAGGCTTCAAAGAGAAGTGATACTTCATTGGTAGTCTTTCAAATGGACATGATAAAGGATAGGATGTTTTAGGCAGAAAAGCGATATGTACAGCACCTTAGGCATAAGATAACTTGACATAATCATGAAATCTCCATGCAGGAGTGGCTAGAGATCAGTGTCTTTATATTGCAGTATGGAAGTTGAGTCTGAAATGATGACTCAGGCTAAAAATGATGTCTTTTCTATAATATATTGAAGAGTTTACAGTTGATCCTGTCAAGCGGGAGAATTCTGAAGGATTTTCAAATCAGAACTTATAATCTTGACCATAATCGAAGTTTTCTAAGAAACTAAGCAAATATGATGCCAAAGCTTTTTATGCCCCTTCACTACCTTGTGTTCCTGCTTTAAGTTTTCAGCTACAGAATGCAGGATGTCCAAACTTGAAGATCAATTGTTACCCTAATAGAAACGTAAACGTACAAAGACAAGACAGTGGATTGGTCAATATGTAGATCCTTCTTTTTTAAACGTATAGCTTACACACCTTGCTTTTGTTCCTTAACCCTTGTTGTCAATTTGTAGTGGATCCATAATTGATTATTCATGTTCCATCAAGCTCATTCCAACTTCAATGCCTGCCTTGTCCCTTAAGTCCTATCTGTGTTGACTCACTGCCTGATTCTGCTAAGGCACTCTCTTTCCTGTTAGTTTATCTGGTTCCAGCAACCTGATTTTGATTTCATTATTCTTATTTATTTATTTTTATTATACTTTAAGTTCTGGGATACATGTGCAGAAAGTCCAGGTTTGTTACAAAGGTATACACATGCCATGGTGGTTTGCCGCACCCATCAACACATCATCTACATTAGGTATTTCTCCTAATGCTATCCCTCCCCAAGCCCCTGAACCCCTGACAGGCCTTGATGTGTGATGTTCCCTTCTTTGTGTCCATGTGTTCTCATTGTTCAACCCATACTTATGAGTGAGAACATGCAGTGTTTGGTCTTCTGTTCCTGTGTTAGTTTGCTGAGAATGATGATTTTCAGCTTCATCCATGTCCCTGCAAATAACATGAATTCATCCATTTTTATGGCTGCATAGTATTCCATGGTGTATGTGTGCCACATTTTCTCTATCAGTCTATCACTGATAGGCATTTGGGTTGGTTCCAAGTCTTTGCTATTGTGAATAGTGCTGCAGTAAAGATACGTGTGCATAATGGAGTGGTTCCTCAAGGATCTAGAACCAGAAATACCATTTGTCCCAGCAGTCCCATTACAGGTATATACTCAAAGGATTATAAATTACCCTACCTATTTCTTTATTTGCTAAACATTAATAGCTCTTAAATTTATCACCTACGTGGATCTGCATTCCACATTTTCCCTCAGGCTTCTTACTCAAAGAACCCTTCTTGAATCCCAAATTTCTTATGTTTCCAGATCCTGGTGTAATGAGCAGTCTTATCAAGGCCTCTTCTTACACTAAGAAAAGCCAAATTTTCACACTCTCCCAGGCACTCAGGTCAAAGGAAGAAATGTCAAAACACAGGTCAAAAACCAATACCATATCCTGCTTGAGTTTACATTTAAAAATAAGTTCGAGTGTCTTGATCAAAAGTAGTGCCAATATACTCTTTGTTTATAGTTAAAAGTAGTCTTACAGTCCTTAAGAGACCAGCTGTAATGTGAGCAAGTTACATCCTGTATTTTCTTTCACACTTATATTTGACAGGTAGAATATGTAGCATATTTCCTTACCCAGATGGTCATGGAATTCATGTTACCATATGCCAGTATCAATAATTGTGCTGCCAACAGAAGCATGGTGGGATGGTAGCTGTCTATTGCAGCTTGGGTGTGGGAACACCTTTGAACCTTGTCATCCCTTATCAATAACCATGTTTAGCTTGAAAAATGTTAAACTTTTACCAAGTTGCAGCAACCAATATTAAATGGGATGAAACTCATCATCCTTTCTTCCCCTGACATTTGTCTCATAACTTAAAAATCAATTTAAAAGAAGTTCACTTTTGTTCCCTACAGGATGAAGCTCAATTTAAGTTTTAGATTTTTCACTTAAAATGTGATATACCTTCTTAAAGGAATGCTATACTTTGATTATTAAAAAAGAACCTGTTTATAAAATCTGGAGCATAATATTTTAGTGGAGCAGATTTATGATTTAAAGTGTAGAAAAATAGCAAGGGAAATATTTCCTAAATGAAAAAATCCATAGGTACTTTGATCTGTCAGTTCAATTTCTAGAATTATAAAGTACTACAATTACACTTACCTATGCACCAAGTAACATGCACAAGAATATTGCTCCCACTCAAGCACAACAATGAACATTAACAAGGGGCCAGCTAAATGCATTATGTTGCATTCATACAGTGGAATAAAAGTTAACTATTTAAAAGAGTGGACCAACACTGTGAGTTCAATTAATTAGGAGAAATTGCCAAGGAATATAGTCAAGTAAATACAGTTGATCCTCATCATTCATGGAGTCTGAATTCATGAATTGATGTATTCAGAATTTATTTGTAACCCCAAAAGTAATATTCATAGAGCTTTTGCAGTGACGCTCTACACATACATGAAAAACTTGGGCTGCCCACAAATATGCTCCAAGCTGAGGTCAAGGAAGGTGACTGACTTCTTATTCCAGTGCTCATATTATAGCCAAGTGTCCTTTTCAGGGTCAATTGAGTGCCACATTTGTTCCTTTTCATGCTTTTTATTGGTGATTTTGATTTCCTCTTTACAATGACCCCCAAGTGTAATGCTGAAATGCTGGTTACTATTACTAAGCACAAGAAGGCTTGTGAGGTAACTTAGGAAAGAATATGTGCATTAATTAGCTTCATTCAGGCATGGATTATAGTGTCCTTGGCAGTGAATTCAGTGTTAATGAATCAATAATATATGTTAAGTAAGGTGTCTTTAAACAGGAACATACACAAAACAAGGTTATATATTGATCATTGATGAAAGGGTGACTTAAATGCTCATAGGAACCTAACCTTGTATTTCCCCTAAGAGCAATGGTTCATCATTTGCTAATTCAGCATTAGTTGCAATTTTATTACAGAACATAACTACAACAAATAATACAAATTGCCTGTGTTTAGCTACAGAACAATGTGTGTGATATGCTACTCTTATGTCCAAGGGAAATAAAGAAAAACATATATATATAACATATATTATATATATAAATTATATTACATAACAAATTATCTCAATCTTCAATATATATCAATCACTTATGTATCTATATATAATATATTACAATTATATAATTATAACATGTCTGTATCTCGATCATCAATATATATGAATCACCACTGAAAAGTATACAAATGAAATATAATATATATTATAATTATATATGTCAATATATATTAGTCAATATGTATCAATCACCTATATCTATGTACAATACATTATATATTATAATTATGTAATTATAATATGTATCTGTATATCAATCATCAATATATATCAATCACCAATGAAAAGCATAAAAATGAAATATAATATATATTATATATAATAGTACCTAAAATTATATATTGCATATCAAATATATAACATTATATATTATATATCATATATTATAAAATATATATAATATTATTAAATATATACATTTGTAAAGGCACAGAAGTGGTTATATTAGCAGTCTCTTAGCAACTAGGTGGTTGACTACTGTACTTTGAGAAACTTTATAATAACAGATGCATTCCTAAATCAAAAACTAACTACATAATTTTATACAAGAACAAGAGGTTTTAATTTCCATGTTTACACTGTTTTGGAAAGTGGCCCCTGCCTTGTGGTCAGTACCAAAATAGATTACTTGAAGGGGATTATAATTACCAGCTTACATATTTATTGTATGCAGGGAAACACCTTCTGCCTCAGATGTGTTGTCATCCTTGGTGCTGGCCTATTCCAGCCCTGAAGTGGATCCCCAATTGCATACTAAGCGTGTTTTGTTTCACAAAAGAATGTTAGTAAGTATTACTAATATGAGCACTTCCACTGAAAATAATTTCAACTGTCTTCGTAGGTATTTAAATTACAACAAAATCTTACCCAAGAAAAGAAAAGGCATGCTTGGCAATGCCACACTTATTTTCTCAGATATCTCTTATGTTTAATGTAATCAGAAACCAGAGAAAAGGAGAAGAGGTGGCCTAGAGATGAGAAGAAATATTTGAGAGAAATTTGGATCCTCTAAATTTGTTTTCATAAATACAAGTCAGGAATCTGGGGACATGCCAACAGCATATATAAATATGGAATGAGATCTATGGTGATATTTATTTTTTCCTAGCCTTTTTAGGATATACTGAAATCAGAGAATTTGAACAAAAGGGAGACTGCTTGCAGATTATTGTAAGCAATCATAGCAAGGAGGCAGAGGGAATGGGCATTACTTTCACAGAAGCTTGAGAACAATGGCACCAAAGTCCATGGAATAATTAACGCATTACTTGCAATCAAAGCATCATTTGTAATCCTGCTACAAATTTGTTGTTTTAGCATCATGTACGTACAAGGATATCTCATTATGAAAACCAAAGATGATGCCTTTCCTAGTTCAGTTTATCATGCAAACTTCCCTGCCTGAAGTGGCTAATATCAGAACCTTTCTGCTAATAAGAAGGATCTAAAAGGAAAACATGAAAAGATATTCTTCTACTGGTAATACTAAATTGAATGACATTAAATTTAGCGAGGGCTTTCTTGGGATAAATAGAGATATAAATGAATTAAACATAAAGGGACTCTTTAAAATAGAACCTAAGTGGTGGAGGTTGAGAATAGCGCCTGCCTCCTGTTTGAACACTTGTCACTTGATCTTCTCAACTACAGATGTTGAACAGAGCGTAATAAAATCAATGCTTATTTGAAACTTTTTTTTTTTTTGAGACGGAGTTTCGCTCGTTACCTAGGCTGGAGTGCAATGGCACCATCTCGGCTCACCGCAACCTCCGCCTCCTGGGTTCAGACAATTCTCCTGCTTCAGCCTCTTGAGTACCTGGGATTACAGGCACGCGCCACCATGCCCAGCTAATTTTTTGTATTTTTAGTAGAGACGGGGTTTCACCATGTTGACCAGGATGGTCTCGATCTCTTGACCTCGTGATCCACCCGCCTCGGCCTCCCAAAGTGCTGGGATTACAGGCTTGAGCCACCGCGCCCAGCCCTGAAACATTTTTAATGACTGCTGCATCACCACATGGTTTCCTTTCTCATGACTACCGCCACTACCCCACCCACCCCACACACATATGCACACATATTTCTTTGTACTTGGCTCTTAAATTCCTAGTTGATTACTTTGACTTCTATTTTGTTCTTGGCTTCTCTGGGGTTTGTTTACTGCTTTTTATTTTCGGGAAACTATCTGGGCTGGTTTTAAACAAACTGTGTTTTAGCATCAGACATGACAAAAACCTGCTTCAACATCCTCCAGCTGTGTTATTTTCTTATTGCTACTATAAGAAATTACCACAAACTCTGTGGTTTGAACCAACATGAATTTGTATCTAGACCTCTGGGAATCAGAAGTGCAAAGTGGTTTTCACTAGGCTAAAACCAGAGTCTTAAAGGGACGGCTTTTTTTCCTGGATGCTCTAGAAAAGAATCTTCCTCTGCTTTTTTCTGTTTCTCAAGGCCACCTACATTCCTCGGTTCATGTCCTCTTCTTCCATCCTCAAAGCTAGCAGTGTAGAATCTTCAAATCTCCCTCACTCCAAGCCCCTCCCTCCCTTTTTCACGTATGAGAATCCCTTTAATTTTATTGAGCCCACCCAAATAACTGAGGACAATAATGTATCTTAAGATCCTTGCCTTAACAACGTCAGCAAAATTTATTTTGGCAAGTAAGGCAACTTATTCACTGGTCCCAGAGATTAGGACATTTTTGTTGCATTTGGGGGGAGTCATGCATATGTCTACTGCACTATGCATCACTGGACAAATTATTTGTCCCCTTAATCTAATTTCCTCATTTTCCAATTGAAGTTAATAATATATATTTTATTTGGGTAAGGTCCTGATTTTGGGGGAATTAAAAAACATCTAGTTTCAACATTTTCACATTTTAAATTTGGGTTGGCCAAAGAATCCTCTAAGGAGGCAACTTTGGAATTTAAATTTATTTTGAAAAATTTTTTCATACCAATTAAAATTAAAGACCATTATACCTTTGAAATTTTATTCTCTTTTGCCATGGTATTTCACAAATGAATAATTCTGTTTATATTAAAGGTCATTCCCAAGTGACACCTGTAATCCTACATGACAGGTAAAATTGTGTCATTTAGAAAGATCACATGGATTATCCCAGAGTAGGCACAGACTCAGGTTTACATTAAGACAATTTCAAGAGCTCTGCCATAATCAGAAAAAAAAAAGGTGAGGTACAACTATACATCTTCAGAATTGACCCAAGAGATTAATCATTGCTGATGAAGGATCTCCAGACTCCAGGCAATGGGTCTAAACAAAATAATTCTCATGATGTAAAGATGAGACTGAGAAAAACTGTATTATATCCACATAAGGTGATACAAGGAAAAATGTTTACAGGGGGTATCCAACCAGACCTGCTAGACTTGTTTCAAGATGGACTTATCAAGCCTACACCCATTCTTCTCCCTATACTCACCCTTAGAAATTAACAGAGGCAAGAATGGACAAAGAGACAAGGAAGTTTTTAATAACTCATAAGTCAAGTTTCCATCCAAAAAGAGAGTTCACAATTCTGACTCATAACCAAAATATTCCTAAAGGAACTCCATTTCCTAGGAGAAATCTATACCTACCATTTTTGGTTCAATGACAAATAATAAGTGTTCAGGCCTAATCTAGTCAAGGGAGGCTCAAGAGCATGGAGGGAGTGTGCTCTCTTACCAGTAAGGATCTTAGGCTAGGGCATTGAGAGTTTAATTAGTTGAATCCTAGTGAATCTCCAGATAGTTGAAATGTTCAAAATATGGCTAGTCAATCTACTGATAAAACAGAAACTAAGGTTAAACTCATTGCAGTAAATTAGAAAGCACACCATCTTGGCAAAGTTTAAGGGTATCAGAAGGGGAAGTTAATAAGTCGGAAGTTTATAGGGTGTGTGCTATGGCTTCACTTAGTTTTTAGCAGACCTTTCAAGGAAGAGAACTGATTGGGATTAGATAAAGTTCAAGACATAATTGTTTAGGACTGATGGATGTAGTAAGGAAAGGGTCTTGAAGTAAGTCTTGAGAAGTAAACTTTTGTTTGATAAACAAATTGTTTGCACAGATGAGCAGAATCTCAGCAAACTGACTTACAAGAATTTCCTGAAGCAAATAGTGAAGTTATTTATTAATTTACAGTTTTTAAAATCTATTCCAGGATGGAACAAATAACTAAGTCATGTTGACATGGAGGCTCTCAGTTCCTACTCCTAATAGTTTTGTCACATTAATGTAGGTGTTCATAGTTTTCAGGCATGTGGACACCCAGCCAAAGACACATTTTCCTACCCTTCTCTTTTCATTCACAGATAAGAGGGTGATATAGTTTGGCTGTGTCCCGACCCAAATCTCATCTTGAATTTTCCCATAATTCCCATGTGTTGTGAGAGGAATCTGATGCAAAATAATTGAATTATGGAGGTGGTTTCCTCCGTACTATTCTCATTGTAGTGATTAAGTCTCACCCATTCTGATGGTTTTATAAAGGGTTTCCCTTTTGCTTGGCTCTGATTCTTCCTTGCCTGCCACCATGTAAGATGTGCCTCTTGCCTTCTGCCATGATTGTGAGGTCTCCCCAGCCACATGAAACTGAAAGTCCATTAAACCACTTTTTCTTTAAAAATTACGCAGTGTCAGGTATGTCTTTATCAGCAGCATGAAAACAGACTAATACATTGGAGCTATATATTACATCTTGAGTTTGGGCAAGAGGATAAGAGTGGAAGTGATAAATATAACTTTAGAGTTGTACTCTTAGGGAGAAAGGAATGCATCCCCTCTCTTCTCTTTCTTCTACTCTACTGCTTGAGATGTGATAGAAAAATTGGAAAGGGTCACCCAAACTACAGAAAGGAAACATAATTTAAGGATGACAGAGGGACAACATAATAGAACTCTTGGTCCTCATCATTCCCTATCATATCAGATCTTCACCACTGACATTCACTGGTACAAAGAAATAAACATCTATCTTTTTAAACCTCTGTTATTTTTGAATGTTTCACAGCAGTTCAATCAGTATTCTAGCTAAAACTGCACCTCAAATTAGTACATCCATCTATCTGGCGAATTGGTTTTCCTCTTTCACTTAAAAATCACAGTCAATCCATCAGCACATCCTACCAGCAATTCTTGAAAGCTCATTGCAAATCCACCCACTTTGCTCTACCTCCAGAAAACTACTCTAATTCAAGCCAACACCATCTCTTGCCTGAAGTACTGCATAAGGCTCCCTATCATCCTTGCTTCCTACCTTCAGACTCTCTAGAAACGATGTTCTATTTAACCAAACTACAATCACATGTATTAGGCAGGGTTCTCTAGAGGTACAGAATAGGATAGATGTATATATAAAGGGGAGTTAATAAGAAATATTAACTCACACGATCACAAGGTGAGGTCCCACAATAGTCCATCTGCAAGATGAGGAGCAAGGAAGCCAGTGTGAGTCTCAAGGCTGAAGAACTTGGAGGTCGATGTTCAAGGGCAGGAAGCATCTAGCATGGGAGAAAGATGCAGGCTCAGAAGATAAGCCAGTCTAATGGCTCCACATTCTTCTGCCTGCTTTTATTTTGGCTGTGCTGGCAGCTGATTAGCTTGTGCCCACCCAGACTGAGGGCAATCTGTCTTTCCCAGTCCACTGACTCAAATGTTAATCTCCTTTGGCAACACCCTCACAGACACACCCAGAAACAATACTTTGCATCCTTCAAACCAATCAAGTTGACACTCAGTATTAACCATCACAACACATAAAACAGAGTATGCTATTCCTATGTGTTAACCTTTCCTTTATACCTAAAGGAAAATCCAAATTCTTTCCCATGGTGCTATGGTTTGAATATTTGTCCCCTCCAAAGTGTATGTCGAAATTTAAGCCCCAATATGGCAGTTTTGAGAGATGGAGTCTGGAAGAAATGATTGGGTCATGAGTCAATGGCAATCATTGGATCAATGATTGGGTCTCTGCCCTCATGAAGAGATAAATTCATAAATTCATGGATTAATGGGGTTATTATGGGAGTGGGACTAGTGGCTTCATAACAAGAGGAAGAGAGGCCTGAGTCAGCATGCCCAGCACCCTCACCATATGATGATCTGCACTGTCTCAGGATGGGGCAGAGTCCCCCACTAACACAAACGCCCTCAAATAGATGCAGACCCTCAACTTATAAGGTATAGGCATCTTCCTATAAGGTATATGTAAGGAATAAATTTCTTTTCTTTATAAATTGCCCAGAGTTAGGTATTTTGTATAAGCAGCAACAAACAGACTAAGACACATGGTACACAAGCCACTGTAAGACTTAACCCTTGCCTACCTCCTCAGTGAAAATGCTGATCCTTCCCTTTTTCACTCATGATACTCCAGCCACACTGGTCATCTGTGAATTCCTTGATTATCTAAAGATATTTCTACTTCAGCTGGCTTTCTGTACCTACTATTTCCCCTACCTAGACCATGTCTTCCTCTACTCTTCATTGTCTCACTCCTCATCATTTGACTCTCACTCACCTCCGATGTTACTTTGCATCGAAGCTTTCCTCGGACACATAATGTAATTGTGTTTCCTTCCCGTTACCCCTTCTCTGCAGCTCTCTATCACAACACCTGTATTGCTTTCTTCACAGCACAGCCCTTTCTGAAATGATCTTACCTCATTGTTACTCGTTTGTTGCCTGACTTTCCTACTGAAAATAGGATCTATGAGAGAAGAAACCTATTCCTGCCCATCTCTACCTTCTCAATGCCCAGAACAGTGCCTGGGACATCATAAACACTTTATGCATTGAGTAAATAAATGAGATGGGAACTTGTGTGCTGATTGCTTTGTCTGGTCTCCGGCATATAACTGCAGTTAATCTTAGGAAATATTATTTTTGTTGTTGATGCCTTTTCACTGTGTCCTCACATGGTGGAGAGAGGGAGCCTTGATGTCTATTTGTCTTCTTATAAAAGCAATAATCCCCTCATGCAGGCTCTATCCTCAAGATGTGATCAAAAGGCCTCACTTCCTACTACCATCATATTGAAGGTGAAGTCTTCAACCTATGAATTTTGTTGGGGTTGGAACAAAACTCCACATAAATAGCCTTGCCGAAAAGAGGAGAGGGAAACACGCATGCATGTTAATGTATAATAACCTCATTTAAAACAGGATAACTTGGCCAAATATAAAGTGGAATTAGACATCTTGCTTCATATCATTCACTCAAAATTGTATAAATAAATCCTGCTTAAGCAATATAGTATTCAGATTAATCCCTGGAATAAACGAATCTTTACTCAAAGATTCAAAAACAAGTATAAGGCAACTTCTGGTACTATAAAATTAATGAATAAAAATAGTACTCCTTAGATCATAGTTTCATTAAATTATCACAAAATTAGAGTTATTTTGTAAAGATTCCATAAATTAGTGTGAGGCTAAAATTGTATATTTTTAAAACTTTAAAAATCCTATTATTTTAAACTTAATATTTTGTTAAAAGTTCTGGATTATGATAAAAGAGAACCTTAAAAGTTAAAACTTTCCAAACCTCTGGTATGTACTGTCAAAAATCCTCCAGGATACTTTGGAAGAAACAAATGCCTAAGTACAGAGAAATGCACATTTTCTCATGCATATAAAATACCCAGATGTGTTCTTCTTGAGGAAAAGTCTTTTTTGTGTGGGTAGGGGAAGGAATGATTGCTCTCCTACCTACATATCATTGCTTGTGCAATAATAATTGTTTTCTTGTAGAATATTTAATCTTTTTGCCTCAAATAGTATATAAAATTATGCATCTGGTCCGGGCCTGGTGGCTTATGCCTGTAAATCCCAGCACTTTGGGAGGCTGAGGCTGGAGGGATGCTTGAATCCAGGAGTTCCAGCCCATCCTGGGCAAGATGGTAATGTGGCTTGGATCTGTGTCCCTGCCAAATCTCATGCTGAAATGTATCTATAGTGTTGGAGGTTTGGCCAAGTGGGAGTTGTTTGCATCATGGGGCATTTGCGTCCTGTTGGTGATGGGAGAGTTCTCCCAAGATCTGGATGTTTAAAAGTGTGTAGCACCTCACCCCCACTGTCTCTCTAGTTCCCTTTCTCACCATGTGAGACACTGTTGACCCCCTTTGCCTCCACCATAATGGGAAGCTTCCTAAGGCCTTCCCAGAAGCTGAGCCGATGCTGGTACCAGACTTTCTATAAAGCCCACAGAAAGATGAGCTATGAGCCAATTCAGCCTTTTTTCTTTATAAATTACTAGCCTCAGGTTGTTGGGGTTTTTTATTGTTTTCTTTAATTTTCATTTGTTTGTTTTGTTTTTGAGATGCAGTCTTACTCTGCCACCCAGATTGGAGTGCAGTGGCATAATCTCGGCTCACTGCAATCTCTGCCTCATGAGTTCAAGGGATTCTCCTGCCTCTGCCTCTTGAGTAGCTGAGATTACAGGTGTGCACCACCACACCCAGTTAATTATTGTATTTTTAGTAGAGATGGGGATTCACCATGTTAGCCAGGCTGGTCCTGAACTCCTGACTTCAGGTGATCCATCCACCTGGCCCTCCCAAAGTGCTGGGATTACAGGCATGAGCCATCACACCCAGCTGAGGCATTTCTTTATAGCAATGCAAAAAATGATCTAACAGAGATGGCAAAACCCACTTGCTACAAAAATTTAGCCGGGCATGGTAACACACACCTGTAGTCCCAGGGAGGCTGAGATGGGATGACTCCTTGAGCCCAGGAGTTTGAGGCTGCAGTGAGCTATGATTGCACCACTATACTCCTGATTGGGTAGAAAAAAAGACCCCATGTCAAAAAAACAAATTTTAAACAAACAAAAATTACGCTTCTGTAGAACAGTGTATTTACTAAAGTTCACTTCACTTTTAAAAGATTTGCTGTTAACAAGTGGAAAATATTATATAATTTTCCACTGCTACAAACTTTAAAGACACTCATGAGAGAAAGAAAACATAGTGTGTAAAATTGTCTCTCTTATTCATCTTATATATAACAATCATGGTTTGACCTACCTGGTGATATTTTTTCTTTTTAAGAGGCAGGATCTCTATTTGTTGTCCAGGCTGGTCGTGAAATCCTGGGCTCAAGTAAGTCTTCAATCTCAGCCTCCCAAAGTTCGGGATTACAGGCATTACCCACTGTGTCTGGCCTACCCAGTGAGTTTTGTTTATTTTTTTTTTTTAGGCATGAATATCTATATTGGCCATTCGGTTGTTTCTATGTATAGTTACTTTATTTTCCTGTGCAATTTATAAACATGATTCGTGGTAGCTGCCAAAAAGACATAAAGAAACTTGTCCAAAGTTAAAACGATTAAAGAGTGAGAGCCAGGAATCAGCCTAAGCACAGCCTGTATTCTTAGCCCTTCACCCTATCACCTCCCAGTATTCATGGTTTATCAGCAGAAAGAATAAAATGTTAGGAAATGGAAAAAAAGGGAAATGAAACTACCAGAAAATGTAAAGTAGAAGAAGAGGATGAGGATTGTTTTATTGCCAAAGATTTGACACTCTAATGTTAAATTTAACAATGAGAGAAAAGCCAGTTGGGTAACAAATATCATATTCTCAATCATAAAATTCCGCTGTAATAAAAGAAGTTACTTAAAGGTAAAAAATCATGTCTTATGAGAGCTATTTTTCTTAATATAATGTGAGGGGTAAAAATAAACCAGGGGTCTTGGCTTCAGGGAACACAAAATCTAGCAAAGAAGGCTAAAAATAAGTAAGTAAAAATGGAACTGTAATTTAAAAAAATCAAGCAAGCAAGATAATAGGCAAGATAACTAGGTAAAAAAAATTATTTTGTTTAAACATATTACTCATGATGAAAAATATATTTGTATTATAAATTATATTATAAAGTATGATAAATTGGCAATTTCATTGGTAATATAATTAATTATACTACATATTAATATATACTGTACTAAAATGATATATTATTATATGATGAGAATAGGAGAATCCTTTCTGTTCTACTAAAATGAAACAAGTCATTTTCCTTAAGATATACAAAATAATTTAAATATATTTAATGAATTATTTCACACATCAACAATAAATGATTTAGTATTTAAACTTTACTTTGTCAGAATTCTATTGTATTAGACAAAGACAAATAATTAGGCCAAAATTATTGCATGGCTAGAGATTTATCTGCCATGCTATTTTGTAAATCCACACAGGCCTTGCATTGTTTCTATATTTACATATTGTTGGAGGATACTGAATATACCGTGTTCTGTATGTATAAGCACATTCTGTCACTCATGCAAGAATACCAGATTTCCACATTGGTAAAAATATGGCTTGTGTTGTTTTCTTTCATCTTTCCATTATAATAGGAATTACAGCAGTCCTTTGCAAAGCTGGAATAATAAAATTTCCCACATATTTGGTTTTCCTCAAAAGACAGATGCTATATAACTCAGTACAGAAAAGATATTAGCATTAAATGAAACTGCTATATTTGTTCTCTTTGCTTTTTCTATTAATAATTGTGCCATTACATTCTTCCCTGACTAGAATTTGTAAGATTTAGTGGGAGTTTTTGTATGTCATATAAAATATAACTATAACCTTTAGAGTCTAATTTCTCCTTCAACTTATAGTCTTTAGAGTGGATCGTTCAAGATTTTCCCCCTTAGCTCTTATACTCCTATTTAAATCATTATTTAATGTCTTTTAGAGTCCTTTATCTAATCATCATCTTTCAAAAACCTTAAGTATGACAGTCTCCTGAAATACCCACTAAAATGCCATATAGTTAATTTCTGCACAGGGACTGGACAGAAGATTATTCTACTATAAATTGTCAGGCTCATCTTACTAGGCTTGTAAAGAGCACACACAATGACAACATTCACTTACTAAGTCCACATTTATTGTAATTCCCTACTTAACATTATTCAGGAAGCCGAGACTCTCCTGTCAAAAGACAGTAGTGTCAAATGAAGTCAGCACATTTGGGGAATTTAGAGCAAAGTCAGACCTGGTTTAATACGCATCTCTTTGTACTTGGGAACATAACTCCAGATGTGTTAATCTGAAAAACAGTGGAATAGGGGTGATGGAGATTCACCTATCTTCCCAGTGGACATGTGGCAGACATATTAATATAATAAATCTTATGATCATGCAATAAATTTATTCCTCAGAAAAATTATTTAAGGACAGCAATTTACTGAACACTAATCATGTAGCAAGCATTTATTGAGAACCTATTGCACTCTTCAACCACAAATAAGGCCAAGATAGTCTTTGTAGCACATATTACTTGGAGGTCAATCTTCTTTTGTTCAGACATAGGGCTCTTGTTCTGAAGAATAAAAAAGACTGATTTGGGTGTCCTCCTGCATTTAGCTCTCATGAAACAACTTTGAGAAGTTAAATTATTTAAAGTAAGATTGGTAGAAAAGTGAAAGGTGAGAACTCAGTAGTATCACTCCTCTCCTAGCCTACCTTGAGCCAGACTCCTTTTCAGAATTTTTTATGAATATCTACTGATTTAAGCAATTAAATGGTGCACATCAATCTGGAAAAGATGGTTCTCTAAAATAAGCCTGGTCAAGTTAAACTTATTTAAGTACACATGATTGGTCTTGTGTGTATCATAAGTTAGGAACATTTTGTTATTAGAAATGGGAAAGTTTAAAAAATAAACTCCATGTAGGATTCTGTTTACAGTTTTAAAAATCAGGACAAAAGTTCAAAAATATTCTTGCCATTAGCACCCTGCTTCAAGAATTAAACCTGTTCACATGTACCCCAAAAAGAAAAATAAGAAAGTAGTCACTCTGTGGTTACTCGATATATAATAATGTTCCAGACGTCATGTCAATTTTGGAAAGTGGTGAGGAGAAAAATTTAAAATAAACTTTTTCATTCGTTTCTATGGTTCTGTAAGGCATTTGAAAACTAATACTTGAGATTCCAATAAAGATATTCTGAAACAAATATAAAATATTTTTACTTTAAATTATTGAATAGAAGGAGTTAGTATGTTGGTAAAATAGGAAAAAAAATTTTCTCCATAAAAGCAATAAGAAAGCTGGCAAACATGATCAGAATCAACATTTTAAGAACTCTTAAAATGAACTAAAGATTTGTGGCAATCCAGAGAGTGTTTATTCAAGAAAAGAAGTTGAATCTTGATAATAACAATGAGCTCTGTGGCATTTTAAGTTATTGTATGAGTCCGTTTTCACACTGCTATAAGGAATTACCTGAGAGTAGGTAACTTATAAAGAAAAGACTTTTAATTGCCTCACATTTCTGCATAGCTACAGGACCTCAGGAATCTTACAATCATGGCAGAAGGCAAAGGGGAAGCAAGGTACATCTTACTTACATGATGGCAGGAGAGAGGGCATGCAAAGGAAGCCAGACACTTTTAAACCATAAGATGTTGTGAGAATTCACTCACTTTCATGAGAACAGCCTGAGGAAAAGTGCCCCCATAATTTGGTTACCTCCTACCAGGTCCCTTCCTCGACACTTGGGGATTAAAATTCAAGATAATATTTAGGTGGTGACCAAGAGCCAAACCACATCAGTTACCTTAGTCCCATTCTCAGCGGTCTAGCTCCACAGTAACCTTGAAAACCAACAGCTCACATTATGTTGAAATTCTGGAAGTCACTCAAGGAAGAAAATGGGTTGTACCTTCTTACAAACTTTATTCTGAGAGAAAAAAGATTTTATTTGGCATTATTTGACCTGTTAAGTAGTTTCCTGGAAGACCCTGCTTATAATCTTCCTTCATTTGATCTGAATTAGCACTCATCCAGACAAAACCAAACAAAGAAGTCTTTTCTCTGGAGGATTTTATCAAAAACTAAATACAGACAATTGTTTAACTTTTGGGCTACCCAAATAAGCAGTTCATAACTGGAATACACAATACACCAACTGAAAGCTTAAGAGGAAAAGTTACTGAATAAGATGTTCACTGGATCTTTGAAAAGTGTCAAAATACTGTTGGGGATATAGAAAGTCATTGCATACATAAGGCAGTGCACATGTTCAAGAAGGATCTAAGAAGAGTCTAAGCATTCTCACACCTGTATCTGATCTGGAGGCTCTTTACTAGAAGAATAGGAAGGCCACAGTGGTGGTGTCAACTGCTGGCCAAGTGTTGAATGCCAGTTCCGGCATGCACGCAGTCTCTTAGCAAAGGCTGGGAGACCGATTAGTTCTGGATGCGTAAGGAATGCTTTCTCTAATCATTAGCTGACAACTAAGTTAACTAAGTTAACTGACTGAAGACTGCAGTTGCCGAACATGACAAAGAATACATATTTTATAGAATTAGTTCAGAAAGTCACTAAAAACACAAATGGTAACTACAACCAGCAGCAAAAATATCAAACACTATGTAGGGAGAGGATCTGATTTAAAGAATCACCCCATTGTATTATTTAAAATGTCCTCTTTTCAACATAACATTACAAGACATACAAAGAAACAAGAAAATATGGCCTATATAGACACAGAAAAGAAGATAATCAAAAGAAATTGTCCCTGAAGAAGCCCAATCATTTTGGATTTACTCATGAAGACTTGAAGTCAGCTATTTTGAATGTTCAAAAGACTAAATGAAATTATATCTAAAAAACTAAGTATATGGATAATGAGGCCAGACATGGTAACCTAACATCTGTAATTTCAGCAATTCGGAAGGCTAAGCTGGGAGGATCCCCTGAGCCCAGGAATTTTCGTCAAGCCTGGGCAACATAGCAATACTCATAGTAACACACCTAGCTAAATTTTAAGAATTTTAATTTAATTTTATAACAACACAAAGTGGAGTAATACACCTAGCTAAATTATAAATTAAATTAAATTAAATTTCTTAAAATTTAGCTAGGTGTATTACTCCACTTTGTGTTGTTATAAAGTAATGCCTGAGGCCGGGTAATTCTAAAGAAAAGAGGGGTATATTTTAGCTCATGGTTCTGTAGACTATACAAGAAGCGTAGTGCTGGCATCTACTTCTGGTGAGGGCCTCAGGAAGTCTACAATCATGGTAGAAGGTGAAAAAGGAGCATCACATCACAGACCAAGAGAGGGAGTTAGAGAGCTGCTAGGCTCTTTTAAACAACAAACTCTTGTGTCTGCTTACTAGTAAAAATGGGGAGAGCACCAAACCATTCATGAGGGATCTGCCTCCATGATCAAAGCATCACCCCTAGGGCCCACTTCACACACTGGATATCACATTTCAACATGAGATTTTGGACAAAAGACCTAAATGATACGAATGCAACTCTAGCCCCCAAATCTCATTGCAAAATACAATCTCACATTGTAAAATATGACTGTTCTTTCCCAATAGTCCTCCCAAATATTAACTCATTCCAACATCAACTCAAAAGTCCAAACTCTCATCTGAGACTCAAGGTAAGTTCCTTCTACCAATGAGGCTGTAAAATCAAAACCAAGTGATTAACTTTCAATATATTATGATGGTACAGGAATCAGATCAATATTCCTTTTACAAAAGGGGAAAATTAACCCAAAGAAAGGATACCAATCCTAATGCAAGTGTGAAACTCATCAGAGCAGATATTAAATCTTAAAGCTCCAAAGTAATCCTTGACTCTATGTCCCATACCCTGGGTGCATGGTGTGAGGGGTAGGCTCCAAAGACTTAGGAAGCTCTGCCCCTCTGGCTATGCTGAGTGCAGCCCACATGGCTGCTGTCATGGATCTGACCCTGAGATCTGCAGCTTTACAGGCTGAGGGTGCACATTGCTAGTGGCTCTATCATTCTTGGTTTTGGAGAGTGGTGGCCCCATCCCCACAGCTCTACTAGGCAGTGCTCTGGTAGGGACCCTGAGTGTGGGCTCTGATCTCACATCCCCCGAAGCACTGCCCTAGTAGAGGCTCTCTTCGGGGGCTCTGCCTGGGCTCCTAGGTCTTCTGATACATCTTCTAAAATCTATGTGGAAGCTGCCATGCTGCCTTCATTCTTGCATTCTGTGTGCCTGCAGGCTTAATGTCACCTGGAAGCCACGAAGCTATGCCTTGCATTCTTCAAAGCAGCAGTCCAAGCTATACCTAGAGCCATTTGAACTGTGACTGGAGCAAGAGCAGTTAGGATTTGGGGGCAGTCTCCTGAGGTGGTACAGCATGGTCTAAAACTAGGACTTCTAAAACCAATTGTTCCTCCTATAACTCTGGGCCTGTGAAGGGAGGGGTTTCCTCAAATATTTCAAAATGACTTTGAGGCTAATATGGTTTGGCTGTCTACCCACAAATCTCATTTTGAATTCCCAAGTGTCATGGGAGGGATCCACTGGGAGGTAATGAATCATGGGGACAGGCTTTTCCTGTGCTATTCTCATGATAGTAAGTCTCATGAGATTGTATGGTTATTATATGGCCAAGTTTTCTGCACAAGCTCTCTCTTTGCCTTCTGCCATCCATGTAAGATGTGACTTGCTCTTCCTTGCCTTTCACCATGATTGTGAGACTTCTCCAGCCATGTGGAACTTTAGGTCAAATTAAAGCTCTTTCTTTTGTAAATTGCCCAGTCTCAGGTACATCTTTATCAGCAGTATGAAAATGTACTAATATAGAAGCCTTTTTCCCATTGTCTTGTCTATGCTAATTTCTCCAGCAAGTGGTAGCTCCACAGCCCTCTTGTATTGTTCTCCTCTTTCCTTCTCTACCACATGGTCCGACTGTGAATTTTCCAAGCTTTTGTGCTCTGCTTCCTTTTTAATTAGTAGTTCCAACTTTAAGCCACTTCTTTTCTCTCATACCTAGTTGTAGGCTGTTAGAAGTAACCATGCCACTTCTTAAATTTTTTGCTATGTAGAATTTTTTTCCACCACATATCCTACATCATCACTTTTAAGTTCAACCTTCCACAAAGCGCAGTGTGTCATGGACACACTGCAGCCAAGTTATTTGCTAAAGCAGAGCAAGTGTGAACTTTGCTCCAGTTTCCAATAACTTCCTCATTTCCATCTGAGACCTCATCAGCCTGGCTTTCATTGTCCACCTCTCTCTATCAGCATTTTCATCACTACCATTTAACTAGTTTCTATGAAGTTTCAACTTTCCCTCATCTTCCTGACTTTGTCTGAGCCTGACAAACTCTTCCAACCTCAGCTTTGCTACCCAGTTCCAAAGCTGTTTACACATTTTCAGGTATCTTTATAGCAATGTGCCACTCTCTGTGCCAATTTTCTGTGTTAGTCTTTTTTGCATTGCTATAAAAGAATACCTGGGGCTGGGTATTTTGTAAAGAAAAGAGGTTTACTTTGTTTCATGGTTCTAAGGACTCTAAAAGAAATATAGTACCAGAATATGCTTTCAGTGAGGCCTCAAGAAGCTTGGGAACATGGTGGAAAATGAAGATGGAGCAGGTATGTGACAGCCCAAGAGACAGCAAGAAAGATGCCAGGTTGCTTAAATAACCAGCTGTAATGTGAACTAATAGAGTGAGAACTCACTCATTACCATGAGGAGGGCACAAAGCCATTCATGAGGGATCCATATCCTGACCCAAGCACCTCCCATCAGGTCCCACAATCCAGTATTGTAGATCACATTTCTACATGAGATTTGCAGGAAACAAACATCCAAACTATATCACTGGACATGGTGATGCATGCCTGTCATTTCAGCTACGCGAGAGGCTGAAGTGGGAAGATCACTTGCACCCAGGAGATTGAGGCTATGATTGTACCACTGTATTCCAGTCTGAGTGATAGAGCAAAACCCCAACTCTTAAAAAAGAATGATGTTTAATCTTATAGAGAATATCAACAATGAGATAGAAGTTATTAAAGACAACCAAGAAAAATTCTGGAACTTAAAAGTATAATAACTTAAAAAGTTAAAAGAAAGGTTTAACAGCAAATTTGAGAAGACAAAAGAAAGTAAGATAAATCAAAATTATCCAAGCTGAGGAGCAAAAAAAAAAGAATAAAAATAGATGAACAGAACTTCAAAGACTTGTAGGACATCATCAAATGTACCAATATATACATTATAGGAGTCCCAGAGGAAAGGAGAGAAAAAGTCAGGAAGAATTTTAGAAGAAATAATGATGGAAACCTTTATTTTTTAAAATAGCACATACATTTAAGAATCTCAAGGAACTCCAAGTAGGATAAACTCAAATTCATCATAATCAAACTATCAAGAGCCAAAAACAGAAAGATAGTATTGAAAGCAGCAGCAATAAATAAGTGATTGATTAATCATGTATAAAAGATGTGTAATAAGATTAACAGCTAATTTCTCATTAGGAAGAATGGAAGCCAGTAAGTAGTGAGAGGATATATTCAAAGTGATGATAGAAAAAAAAATTGTTGATCAAGAATTTTATATTCAGCAAAAGTAATCTTTAAAAATGAGAAATTTTTAAGTTCCCACATAAACAAAAACTGAGAGTATTCAACACTAGAACATGTGTCGTACAAAAACATACCAGAAGAGTCCTCCAAGTTAAAATGAAAGGTCAAAAATATTAATTTGAAACTACATACATAAGTAAAGAACAATGTCAAAAATACTTACATAGGCAAATAAAAAAATATGAATGTATTATTTGTTGATAACAATATTTCTCTCCCATGTGAACCACATAAAGCAATAATTACAACTCTAAGTTGGGGGGGCACACAATGTGTAATACGACAACAGCTCAAACAACTAGAAAGGAAATAAGCTACACAGGAGCAAAGATTTTGTATAACATGAATTAAGTTTATATTAATTCTAACTAGATTGTTATAAATAGGATGGTAATTGTGAGCACCATGATAATCGTCAAGAAATTAAGTTTTAAAATATATTAAGGGAAATTAGTTAAAATGGTATGTTACACCATGTCTATTTGACACAAACAAAGGCAGTCATGGGGAAACGAAGGAACAGAAAAGACAAAAGGCATGTGGATATAAATAGAAAGTTAGGAAGAATTATACCTTTTTGAATGAGATATTAAACTACTTGGAATTAATAAAGCAGAAGGATACACAAAGGTTATAGGAGTAAGGCCTTTTGGTTTTATATAAATTATTTTATTTTATTTCCTGCCTTGACCTGCATTTTTTTTAAACTAGAAATCTCTTAAGAGTAAATATATTATCTTCCAATAATCTGCATATGATGAAAGACAGATGGAAAAAATGCCTTTCAAACCCCTTTTTGTAAAGGAGTATAATTATGCACTGTCCATAGAATCCCTTCCCTAATGACCACATTAGTGCATCCTACCTAATGTTTATGCCAGACTGACTGCTAATCAGATAAAAGAAAGCAAGGAGAAAGAAGGAGGAAGAAAGAAAGAAAATGATTTGTAATGAAAGACGGAAAGCATATATTCCCTAACCTGGCTTCCATTATCTTTTATAATAAAATCACAGAATATATTTCAAGTGTTTTTTGTCATTTATTTCTTACTTGAATTCTTCACTGTAGTTGAGCCAGACCTCTATGTATGCACTGCAGTTTCTCACATTGCCTCCTCAGTTTTGACATTTTCTTTCCTGGATTGTTATTCTGTTATACTGTCACATATAAAAAGTAGCCTTTCTTCAAGATGCGCTTTAGATCCCATCTGTTAAACCTTTCAGGGTGGTCTTTCGAAATGATCTCTACATTTGAAGTTCAATTCATTTCAGTTCAATTATTATGCATTACTTTTTTCTTTAATCCTGGTCTTAATTCATGTCAAGTTCAGATTCCTACAACAGAGGCTCAAACTCCAGGAAGTTTATCTCAAAAGATAAATGAAATCTGATGACAGGCAGTGCAAAGATGATCTAGAGCAGAGGTCCAAACACTCTAGTAAAAGCCTTTTTTGATGAAATATAGTCATTTCCATTAATTTACATATTGTCATGTCTGCTTTTATACAGACAAAGCAGATCTGAACAGTTGCAATCCTTGTTAGGAATAGTTTGCCCATCCTTCCTGCAGAAAAGGATGGACAAAATTTGCCCAACCTTCCTGTACTTCAATAAGTCATCAAAGGTACAAGTGTTCTCAACTTTCTATTCCAACATCCTCACAACTAAACTTTTATCTTCAAGGCATTGCATATTCCCAAAGACTGGCTGAGTTCCTATAAGCTATCTCCATATACAGACTGATCAGAAGCCCCAGATAGTACATTTATTAATATAACTTTTACCAGAACTTATTCTCATGACCATTCCTAGCTGCAAAGGAGCCTGGGAGAGAAATCTTTTAGCTGAACATATTGCTACCCTTGATAATCTAGGGTTCTGTAAGGGAAGGAAAAGGAAAGATGGGTACTGTATAAACAATTAGCAATCTCTATTGCAATTAGAAATTGTTTTATTTCAAGAAGTAAACTAAATTAAGTTAGCATTTATTTGAATTATTCAAAAGAATTGCATGGCATTCAAAGGCAAACATGTGGTCTGGTCTTACAAAGGACAAGAACCAGAAATCAAAAGAATAGCAGCCCCTTCTCTCTTCCCTCATCTTTCCAGGACCATGTGGTCATCTCTGATCCCTTTGCAAGGCTCTTTAATTCTTCTTTCTCTGAAGGCCAGATTACTCTGAAGAGGCAAATTAATTGTCTATGATTTTATCTGAGTATTTTTCAAGCTATTGTCTTTTAGCTCTGATTTTACATTCCTTTTGTGATCTAGGCCACGAAAACCCTGACTAGATTCTTGGCGTTTCAAAAAGAAATTTAGAAGAGAAAGAATCCCATTGACATAACTTGAGTCATTTTTCTCTACCAGCTATTGGATCATTTGTGGCCTGGATTACAGTTTGATGTGGATCAGCAGACTTTTCAGGCAGAGATTAAAAATGATAGGCATGTACTGAACAATTTCTACAAGCTGGTATCTTTAATAGTCACACATTTAAAAAAAATAATAACATATATTAGCCAGATGCAGTGGCTCATGCCCGTACTCCCAGCACTTTGGGAGGCCTAGTCGGGTGGATCACCTGAGGTCAGGCATTTAAGACCAGCCTGGCCAACATGGTGAAACCCCATCTTTACTAAAAATACAAAAAATTAGCCGGGCATGATGGCAGGTGCATGCAATCCCAGCTACTTGGGAGGCTGAGGCAGGAGAATCACTTGAACCTGGGAGGTGAAGGTTGCATTGAGCCAAGATCACACCACTGTACTCCAGCCTAGGCAACAGAGTGAGACTCTGTCTCAAAAAAAAATTAAAATTAAAAATTAAATAAATAACATATATCATTGATTAACCTTTTAAGCTTTGTAAGTAGACATTTATGTCACCTGTTGAGGATTCTGTTTCTTAATCAAAGGATTACCCTTATGGAACAGATGAAGAAAAAAAGCATATGGGCCCTTTGCTTGTTTTTCCAACATATATAAGCCAGTCCCAAAATACATTTTATCGAATGTTTGTTTTCAGATTTTAAGTAATAGTGAGATCTTATGAAGGGAAAATCAAAAGAAAATTAGTGGCCAACATAGGACCACCAGCACAATCACCAATGTCTAAAGAAGCAAGCTTTAGGCAAGGGTATCACTATGTGTGAGAACTGCATAAAGATAAAGTTTGTCTTCCCGGCTGTACTATAACTTGTCTAAGGACAAGAAATATACCTTATGTTTACTTGTACTCATTATATTATTCATTTAGAAGAGCAAGAAATAGTTTTTATCAGGTATACAAGAAATCAGAATTAAAAGCTGAGGGACATTGTTGATCTGTACTCAGAAATACATTACGCACAAGACATTATATTTTCACATGTTCCCTTTCTACTCAAAATCCCAAAACCACTTTTGAAAAAGAGAAAAAAAAACACATTGCTATTCTGGTATCTCAAATAAAATGTAATCATGTCTTCCTGTTTAAACAAAACTCAGGCTACTTCAAATACCATTTTATTCTTCATGTAGAAATTTTCCTAGCATGCTTTCCTTTACATATCAAAAAGTATTCCAGTGATTTCAGTGATGGAACCAGAGCATGGTGGGTGGGGTGGGTTTTGAGGCATTATAGCCTCATTGAAACGAACTCTATGTATTTATTATCTTATAATTCTCTTACAGAATATAGTAAAGGTCAAACAATTTGAATAACTTATAGAATTTGAGCAGGTATTTGGTAATTCTTCTGCTTTGTAAAGACAGAGCACTTAAAAGGCTATAATGAATTTGCAATAAGTTGTGTTTTAAGTTTTTGGATTGGCTTTGCTTTGGTATTTGTTTGTTTGTTTTTAACATCAAGAATGTCTGTAGAATAGAACCAATGTAGAAATGAATTTAAGGGCTGGACACAGTGGCTCATGCCTGTAATCCTAGCACTTTAACAGGCTGAGGGAGGCGGATCACAGGAGGTCAGGAGTTTGAGACCAGCCTGGCCAACATGTTGAAACTCTATTTCTACTAAAAATAAAGTAAAAATAAAGATTAGGCATAGTAACACACACCTCTAGCCCGAGGTACTCAGGAGGCTGAGGAACGAGAATCCCTTGAACTTGAGAGGTGGAGAGTTCAGTGAGCTGTGATCGCACCACTGCACTCCAGCCTATGCAACAAAGCAAGACTCTGTCTCAAAAGAAAAAGAAAAAAAATAATTTTAGTTTCTATGTTGGTCACCTGTGGTAACAACCGTCTGAGTCTGAAGCAGAGATTTTTGAACATTTTAATTTCAAAATTGTAGCAATATCTGACTAACCAGTTACCAGTGTTTCATTTTTAGTTCAGATTGTTCTTACTCTTTTTTTTAAAAAAAAAGTAGAATATGTCATTTAGTTTTCATAATCTCTATTTGGTTATTAGGAAAGGCAACAATATTTAATTAAAACTATATATATAAATTATGTACATTATGTGTTATTATTTTCCACATTGCCTTTCTGTTATTCTCTTGGTGGAAATAGCCAACATAAATAGATGTGACATATGCAAAACCAAAAATGCTCTTCATTCTACATCATGACCTTGCTTCACTACTGTGACCAGCGACAATGTCCTTGGCTTGATGAAGCCATTTAGCTTGCTTTGATCCTTACAATGTACAAGAAATGCTTTCATCATTGACATTGATTTGTTATGCATTTGACTTTCTGATGAAATAGAAGGATCAACCCTCTTTGTCCTATTAGTACGATGGCATGGCATTAAAAATTATATGTTTGTTTTCTAGAAAAATATAAATGACACTAGGGAAAGCAATTTATTCTAAACCATAGTATAAACTTCTGTATTTTCAAAGAACTGATGTAATCAAGTTGATAAACCATGAACCAGGCTTATTTAAATGAGTTGTCTTTTGGCATATGGAGAGAATTATTTTCTGTTATGAAAATCAAACAAGCTGTTAGTGAATCACAGAAGACAAATACAGAAAATTGCCTTGTAAAATCACATCAGGAGGATCCACTGCCCATAGCAATGATGAAGGAACAACTGCAATATCACAAAGAAAATTGTTTGAGTAACAGGGAAAACAGAATATCCTTTCCTGATATTGTTCTAAACAAATGAAATACTAATCATAAGAATAACATAAATATTTGAATAACTTAAATATATATAGTGCTGCCAAAACGCTACTAAATTAAAACTATATTTCCAGAAGAAATGGAAGATTAGATACTTTGACTGTCCCTTCCATTGCAAACAACTAAAAATGCTGAATAAAGCAGGGTGTGGTGGCTCATACGTATAATCCCAGGACTTGGAGAGGCCAAGGCAGGAGGAATGCTTGAGGCCAGGAGTTCGAGACCAGTCTGGCCAATGTGATAAAACTATAAAAATTAGTTTTTGTAGATAAAACTACAGAAATTAGCTGGGCATGGTGAGGGGCACCTATAATCCCAGCTGTTCAGGAGGCTGATGCAGGAGAATCACTTGAACCCAGGAGGCGGAGGTTGCAGTGAGCTGAGATTGTATCACTGCATACCAGCCTGGGTGACAGAGCAAGAATCCATCTCAAAAAAAAATTCTGACCACAATATTTTTCTCATCTTTTAAAACACATAAGTAAACTGACAAAAGCATTGAGAGAGAATAAGAGGCTGAAAAGAAGTAGAAGTCATATTTCAGAAAATTCACTTTTAGAGCATTGAAACGTATTGACATATTGAGAGGGACTTTGCTAATCACAAAAAATTCAGCTCTACTTTTCATAGGCTTTAAGGAAACTGATGCCTGGAGAAAAACCCACTGACATCCAAGGTAGACACACAAGTAGGAAGTTACAAAGATATTTTTGTGAACTCAACATTTTACACCCTCAGTGTAAAGGTGAGTTAGATATGATCCTAGACCGCAAACACTCACTTTTAAGATTTTAGGAAAAGTTCCCAAGTAAGACTTTAAAGTTGAGTTTGAGGTGATCTTGAGGAAATTTTTAGCCATAGGTATGACTTCCCTCATTTTACAATCAGTGTGGTTAAAAAATAACTTAAGAGTATTGAAAGTGACATGAATTGAAAGTTCCCTAGTCCCCTAGCAGGAACAATTGTAAATTTTTACTGGAGAAAAACTTTCAAGGAAGTATTTAACAGAAAAGTATTTAACAGAAAGTATTTAACAGTATTTAACAGAAAAAAAATTCCATTAAATACAGCACTTAATTGAAAATCAAAACACGTAAGAAAAAAAGACACCGTGAGAGACAAAGGTATCAGACCTGCAAAATACTTGCAATGTTGGAATCATCAGACTTAAACTATGATGCAATTGTGTTTTATAAGTTTAAAGATATAGTTGAATAAAAATGTAATGAAGAGCAAGAATTTTTCTGCCAAGTATATTTAAAATATAAATAAATAGAGGTTCTAGAAATAAAATAAAAAGTCAGCAAATGAATTTAAAAGCATTTTAAAGCAGTTGAATCTAGCAATAGCAAGTGGTAATATTTAGCTAAAAGAGGAATCCAGAGGGCAGCACATAAGTATGGAGATATAGACTATTTAAAAAGAGAGTTTGGAAGATTAAAACAAGTGACAAAGTAAGACTTATATCTTATTGGAGTTGCAGATAAAAAGAATACAGCAGAAATATTTTTAGGAGTAATGACTGAGAAATGTTCCCCAAAAAATGAAAATCACCAATACACAAATTCAGGAAGGCCAATGCATTCCTAATAAAATAATTTAAAAAACCAACATCCAGTCATACAATAATGAAAGTGGAAAGCACAAAGACAAAGAGAAGATATTAGAACAACTAAAGAGAAAACGCAGAATGTTTCCATTCCAGGATAATTAGACTAACAGCTAACTTATCAACAACAGGAAAAATACAGTGAAATACTATTATTATCAATCCACTGGAAAAAGAGTAATCATCAACCTCAAATTTGATACCTTTCACAAAAAAAAAAAACTCTCCCGTACTTCAGGCAAAAGGGAAATGATTCAACATTAAATGGTGGAGTCATAAGAGCAAAGAGAAACATGGCACATGTGTATAAAATCAAACAGAAATTCACCATATGCAATGTTAATAATTATATTTTGATGATTTCAAAGAAATACAAAATATTGAATAAAATAAGACCAAAATAATAACATACCAATTGATACGGGTCATGACAAAAAAGTTTTTTTTAGTTCTTGTATCATTTATAAGGATGATGACATTTATTAACTTCAGATTTTGAGGAATTAAATAAATCAGTAATGGCAACAGTAAAATACTGTCAATTCTCTTACAATTCTATAAGGTTTAAATCAGACAAGATACCAGCATGCTAGAAGAATTCAATGATGCTTACTAAAATAACTATCAAATGAGATAAGTGCAATATAAGAAAACTTAAAGAGAGTACATTATTTTGGGCTGTTATGAACACTAGGCCCAAGAGTGAGGGAGTGATTACAAGAATCTTTAAGGCGAAAAGCTTGTGGAAATGGCTGCCTTGAGATTTGTAAACGTGAGATAAGGCAACAAAGTCAACCTGCTATGACCACACGATGTAACAAATACCCTAAATCGTCTCTTCTCTGCCATCATTGTCCTGCCCATATTCATCTTTTCGCAGCCCTACCAGCTGACTGATGGCAAAGGCATACATTAATGAAGTCCAAACAAGTCAGCCTCTTGAGACAAAAACTGTGTTGGAGAATGTAAGACAAGGGATTTGGAAAGCACAGAGATTTCCAGGGCATATATTTAAATGAGCTTCACTGAACCATTTTCTGAGGTGGCAGACTGTTGCAAGAACAGGTAGTTAAAATATAGTTGGATGCTTAACATGAAATTCTAAGCAGCATTTAGAAGGCAGACTAGATGTACAGTGAGCAAAAAAGGCAAATATTAAAGTAACAGTGCTGAGTGAAAAAAACATATAAGGGAGATGGACCTACGTAGCACAATAGGTATTACCTATATTTAAAAATGCGTGCATTCAGAAAGCAATTCACATTTAGTAGGACCGTAAAAAAGCAAAAAGATTCATAGGTGTACTACAAAGGGAAAACAAGAAGGGATTGAATAAATATGTAAATATCTGCATAACATAACAGAAGGTCGTGCATACAACTATTGGTGTTAATAATATGCCATGAGTTAAAGATTTTGATTAATTCAGTTAGAAATGTAATTAATAAATCTAAAAGAGGTCAAGAAAAGCTAGAAAAAGGAACATCTATTCTGAAATAAATCTAGGATTGCAACAAATGTAAATAGATTAAATGTCCTAGTTAAGGATTGTCATAACATACAAGATTATTTTTAAAACCAATCTTCTAGGGAAAATATGTACACATGTGCAAATGAGATTTTTAAGGCACAAATACCATTAACAATAAAAGTGTGATACTAAATCATGATAAAAGCTTTTAAAGATTTAATTATCCAGGAAAATGTAATAATTCTAATATAGTGTAGACTGAATAACATGGTTTCTGAATTTACAGAGTAAAAATTAATAGAACAAATAACAGAAATTGACATATCAAGTCATACTGATAAATTTTGACATATATATTAAGAAGACACAATTAAATATGTAGTAATAAGACATAAACACAAAATTTAATAGACAATCTAACACACATATATACATCAATGCACCCCAGAACTGTAGATCACATAGTCTTTTCAAGCTGATACAAAGGATTTCCCATTCTGATAATGATGGACTGCTGCCTTGTTGTAGACAAACTGTACAAAATATAAAAATGATCTTGGGCCGGGCGTGGTGGCTCAAGCCTGTAATCCCAGCACTTTGGGAGGCCGAGGCGGGTGGATCACAAAGTCAAGAGATCGAAACCATCCTGGTCAACATGGTGAAACCCCGTCTCTACTAAAAATACAAAAAATTAGCTTGGCATGGTGGTGCGCGCCTGTAATCCCAGCTACTCAGGAGGCTGAGGCAGGAGAATTGCCTGAACCCAGGAGGCGGAGGTTGAGGTGAGCCGAGATCGCGCCATTGCACTCCAGGCAAAACTCCGTCTCAAAAAAAAAAAAAGAAAGAAAAGAAACAACTGAAGAGAGAACCAATAAACTGAAAGTTATGTAAGGAG